>JANPWX010000287.1:772589-842530 GCA_024734555.1 Trochalopteron elliotii | reverse complement strand
CTGCCTGGGGGCGGGAACGCTGCCGCACGACAGCCAATCCAACGGCAGATTTCCTTGATTGACGCGGCATCCAGCAAATGGACATGGGTGTAGGCAGGGGGCGGGGCAGCGGCTGGGAGCGGGTTCGGGCTGAGGAGGGGGCGGGAAGGAGCGGCCGGCAGGGGTGGGAGCGGTAGCGGCAGCCGAGGCGGCTGGGGTCGGGCCGAGGGAGGTGGGGTCTGCGGTCCCACCTGGTCCTGCTGGCTGAGAGGCCGCCTGAGGCCTTTGGGGGCGGGTGGGGGTTGCGTTCGGGGGAACGCTAACATTGTCCTTGGCTGTGGGGTCTCCAGGGGCTGTGGTGGCGTGTCCCTCCCTCCCCTGGTGCGGCTGTGGGACCCTTGCCTGCTGGAGCGTTTACAGTGCGTTAACTACTCTGATAGTTCCTGCCGTCTTTATGAGTGCGCTGCCTTTGCGCTTCCCCTTCACGCTTTTGGGAGTTTGCTGGGTTTTTTTTTTTTTTTTTTTTTGTGGCCACGAAGAGCAAGAACTTTTTTTCTCTCTGTCTGGTTTCTTTTCTTGTTTTGCTGCTTTTTTTTTTTTTTTTTTCCTGAGAATGAGGGAGTTTTGCTGTTAGACAAGTGCTGAGATTTTCTTATTTCCATGCTGGGAATGGGCTGGAGAGCTCCTAAAGGTGGTGAGGGAAAATGTAAGCACTTTATGGTTTAAAAAGCCCTTTTAGATGGGATTATTTTGATACGAACACTTCCCTTGGGGATATGATAAATAAAACTCAACTGGTTGTTATGCTTGAACGCTGCAAAGAGTGGGGCTTACCTGCATAGGGTACGAGACACTTGACTTCAGATCCTTTTGAAGATTGTCCAGGGAGTAATTATACTTTGCAAGGGTTAATCTTCTAATGAGCTGTCAGAAAAGGAAACAAAAATGCAACACTTAGTATTGAAGTTTTTATTTTCTACAGACCGTTGTATTAGAGGAGTATTTTTAAGTTTTGGTTTTCAAAATATCTGCACATGTGGTTTTTGTAGTCATTTTTTTTCCAAAGATTTTCTTTTTTGACGGTTTGCTGTTTTTCTTGGGTTTTTTCCTACTTTTTCTTGGATTTGACTTTTAATAAAATAGGAGTCAGGAAAAACAGTAGAAAAACTCATAAAGTATCCCAGTGTCGCTTTTTTCATATTGTAATTCATAGTTATTTTTAGTGCAGGTATCGTCCTGTTGATTTAAAATGTGTCATGTTAGTCTTTTGAACTCACAAGGCAATAAAATCGTATCAATAATGTCTTCCTCAAAGGTTGTTCCTCTATAGCTTTTAAATATGAATTGGCAGTTACTTGCCTTAAGTGGGTTGGAAGCTTCTCGTTTTATCGTAGTCTCTGCAAATTGCCCTCTTCCCTGTCTTGGTTTAAGCCTTCCCTCTGGCACATGTCCCTATCCCTTTTTTCTTTGGAGCTCGGCTTTCGTAAGATTAAGTTGATAGTGACTGCTGACTCTGTTGCTATCTGTCATTTGGTTGTGAAAAAATCAGAGGAGCTGACGCTTTTTTGGAACTTGTAAAGTCTTTGGTTCCTGTTCTCGATTGTTTTGTTTTCATTGTTGTTATGTCATTCCCTTCATATCCCACACTCTGCCAAGAGCTGTGATCTGTGAGCTCTTGGTAGCGTCTGGGGCTGAGTCATGGTGTCTTGCAGTTTGTGCGAGTGCAGGGCCAGCAGGAGCCACCAGCTTGGTTCCCTGCATCCCTCCACATCTCTGCTGCCTTGTTAAAGGAGTAGCCAGCTCCGTGGGGAAAGTGACTGATTTCAGGCAGTGTTCTCTCATTGCCTGTGCTGTACAGTAAGTACAGATATTCTGGGAATTGCAGTCCTCAGAGGGTCATGTGAGTACACTGGAAGCAAGCCAGCTGGGAGAGCAGGTGGAAGAGATACCCATGGCTTCAGCATCAAGGCTGCTAAAGATGGGTTAGGATTCTGCGGGCTGTGCTGGGGAAGGACGAGAAGACACAGCACTGCTGGTGTGGCTTCAGGCACACAGAGTGACACGCAGAGTGACAGGGCTGTTTGACAGAAGACAGCTGAGAGGTGAGGCTGAGAGGAGCAGAGCAAACAGCTGCTGTATTTGAAGTTCAGGGCATGTCTTGTTAGCAGTTAGCACATGAAGTCTTAGCTTGCCTGCTGGATCTGTGGGGCCCATAAGGATTAATGGTGGTTGCTGAAGGCAATGGCCACCTGGAATATTTTAATATAGGCCAGCAGTGCTGTGTTTATGTCCAGGTATTTTTACTGCCCAGCTTCAGGCTCTAACAGGCTAAACTAAGAAGCTAAACTGCTGTGTATAGACCCACTGAGAGACTACAGGGTGTTTCAATGCAGAAACCTAGGTCAAGTACTTTAAATCTCTAGGAATGAGCATCTTTCTGTTTGGGCTCCATGTAAGGTACATATTCAAGTTTGGTGTCTAAGGTCCAAAAATTTTGTATATACAGTTAAAATGGCTCCACAGATCTTTTACTTACAAGCTCTCCAACTGAATATTTATTCTACTCGTTATTATACTAAGAATATGACAGTTTGGGGCTGTGATTTAATCACTCTATGAAAACACTACAGAAAAATGCATGGTAAATCTGAGGTGTCAGATTTTGAGATTTGTACATTACATGAGACTGATCCTCAGCCTATTCAAGGTACTAATCAGTCATGTAATGATGACAACATTAGGATGCCATCCAGGATTTGGTAAAATTCTGTAGTGAAAATTGTGGAGTGAAGGTGGTTGGGAGTCAGGATATGCTGAAGGAATCAAGAGAGTGTAAAAGAAGGCTTGAATTGAACTCTCTTAAGTCCCTTTGTAAAGTAGGGATTTTAGGACTAAGCATTTTACTGGAAAGCAAAATCATGTGACTTCTTGAAAAGCCCCACTGCTTGGTGGGGAGAAAACAGATACAAAAGATTAAGCTAACAGCTACATTTGTCCATTGTAGTATTTTCCTATCTGTTAACTTTTGGGTCTTGTTTTTGTGGAGGTTTTTTTTTTGGTTTTTTTTTACTTTCTTGGTGACTCATTTTTCTGGGGTTATTAGACAGCCTTATGAATGAAACTTTATGTTGGTCCTCTTGAATGAATTCCATTCCATCAAAGAGCAATTGACAGGCATTGGAAGCAAGAGAGATGGTTTGGTTTGGTTTTCTTTTTTCACCAGCTATTAAAATATTACTGATTTTCTGCAGTCAGTCAATGCATGTGGTTTAGAAGCTTTTGTCATTTGTGTGTTTTTTGCTGTGGTACAAGTGGTTTTGTACCCAAACACACTGAAATATAAGAACAACGAAGAGGATAGATGTAGGTTCTATTTATAGCAACATAAATAAGGTTAATATAGTATATCATATGCTGAGTTAAGGGATATGGTAGCAATGCTTGTAAAGCTTAAGTCATCAGTTTCAAAAATTGAATGTGAAATGACTTGCTAATTGTAAAACAATATCCTGGCTCTCCCAGCATCCTTAAACTTTCAAATTTATCTCTTGGTATTTTGACTGGATATGTAGGATGTGATGAAAAGGCTGTTCATGGGGGTGTAGCGTTCTGCAGTGCAGGGTCAGGCAGTGGTTTAATGGCTGGGCTCTGGCAGGGTCATCCTCTTCTCAGCATGTGCAGTGCTCCAGCAAAATGCAGCTGGTCCCTCTTGCAGGGAAGCTGAAGCTTTAAGGACTACTGGAACCTACTGATATTTTGGTGCCCTACCTTTACCTGTTCTGTAAAAACAAACAAACAAGAAACCCCCACACTACAACCCAAACAAACAAACAAGAAACCCCCACACTACAACCCAAACAAACAAAACAACCAAAACAGAGAAAAGATAATTATTGTAATGACAGATAACTCTTAAGTTCCAGGACTATTTGCTTGAACACATTTTGGCTGGCCCATTCTAGATACATACATCTTATGCTACCCTTCTTCTCCCATATCCAATTACTGGATAATCACCCATAATAGTTGTTAAGTACATTAAAGTGGAGTAAATGCAAAATGTTTCCACATTATTATTTTACAGTGCCCTCAAGAATGCTAAGATCTTTAGATCTAAAAAAACACCAGAAAAAGGGGTTTTAAGCTGCAAGCCGCCATCACAGGTAATTTTTAAAATAGATTGCAATGTATTTACCTGGGTTTTATTGTAGCAAACTGAGAGACAGAAAGCAAAACCGACCTGTGACACTCAGTAGTCTCTTACTGACAATTTAAGTAGGTATAATAATAATAATAGATGCTTTTCCTGCCTTAGTGGTTATTACTTAGAGAAAATCAGTGATGAGAGTGACAGTTTGTTGTCAGATTATTATCTAGGTAATTTGGCTACCATTATTTCTTCTCTATTTTATTATGTTTTTCATAGTCATCAAGTATTTGAGCTTTTTTTAAAAAACTTTCATTACTGTTTTCTAGAAGTGAAAATATGTTCTTTTCACACATGAAATGTGAATGGTGTAATAGTTTAACCCACTTTGCTATTGAACTACTGCAAGAAAGAAAAATAAAAATACTGCCTTTCCAAGTTTCTGTACACTGTAAAGATCCATAATTGCTCCAGCAGGCTGTTGCAGTACAACTGATGATAATACAGTGTTGCTTCATTAGTTCTCTCTGCTGAGTAATTAAATCCTCTTTTCATTCTTGATGTGGGAAGACAAGCTAAATTTAGCTCTGTCTGTACCTGCAAATAAAGTGAGCTAGGCACTGCTCTTGGGCCCTGAGGCCAGGTAGGGTGGCACTGGGGTGGTCACCACCATCCTTCCTGGAATTACACCAGCCTCACCGGCCCCTCACATCCCCACATCCAAGTAGTGACCACTGACCTGTGCTGGTCCTGAACCTCCCTGGGATTTGTTTGGGAAAACAACAGCTGACATGGGCCAAAACTACTCAGCAGTATCTTAATAATCTACTACCACACTTCACGGTGTGCCGAGGTCATTGTGGCTGCAGTAACTAGACAGATATTGGTGGAGTTTGTATGCATGTAAATATACACACAGTGTAATAGGAGATGTTTCATCTTTGTTAATTTTGGTTGGGCTGAAAATAATGAAATTGTTTTCAACTGGCTTCTCGAGGAGTGAAGTCTTTGAAGGGCAAGAATTTAACTGACTGAGGCTCTTGTGCTCACATTTTCAAATCTTTCCTTTACACTAGAAACAAGTCTGCTTAAGTATGGTATTGTTTCCCTTGCAAAATACAGCACATCCATTTGCCTGACTATGAGTAATTAAAAAATGGGTTCTCTGTTTGCAAAATGAGTATGAAAACTAATTGTGGGGCCAGGCCTGTGTTTGTTTACACACCTCACTAATGAGTTCGTTTGCTGTAAACTAGACAGCCCACTTCAAAACACATCTCCGCCTTAATATATTGTATTAAAAAAGTGTGTCAGCTTAATTTTAAAACAACCTACCCCTCAGGGAGTGTTCTTCTGTTTCTTTTCTGTTATTAATTGCATCCATCTGTCAGAGCAGGTGCAAAGGCTTTAACTAAGTCCTGTCATTTTAGTACTATCTCTTGAATTTGCTCCATCTGTGCAATAGCATAAAAAAAATCAATGCTTATATCTTTTTTTTTTTTTTTTTTTTTATTATCCCCGTTTCTTCTGGGTGCCATGATCTTAGTTCTTCCCAATCTTGGTCTGACAAAGCTAACTCCAACATCCTTTTTAATGTCTTGCCAACTGTGTTTTCTTGTTTGACTTGATAATTAGGAGGTTTTGTTCTTTTACATTCAAATAGCTCTTTTTCTGGCCAAAATTTTTAAGATTTTCAGCTTGTAATAAGAGATTTTAAAATACTCCCAGGGACTTCTCATTTCTGTCTTTCTCTGGAGTCGGAGTTGTGCTTTGACAGGAAACAAGCCTGTGTCTATTCTGTGCTTCTGCAAGTTGAAATAAGCTCAGTTAGTGGAGATTTGAACTATATTACTAGCAGCTTTAATTGAAATAGTCATATGAGATACTGTCACAGAGGCTTTTCCTTCAGAAAACTGTGTTTTCAGTTGAGTAAGATAGTGTCTTAAACGGGAATTATGCAGTGCTAGGAAATCATAGCTTAAGCTTGATGATTTATTTGCTGAAATTTCTTCTCCTTCATTGTTGCTTCCAGTATTCTTGTTCATCCTTCTAAAACAAGACAACTTTTTGTACTATAATCTGCTTGACTTCTTGACTGTGAATTTATGGTGTATCTTGTATTTCCTGTATGCTCCAAGTTCTGCTGATATTTTGTTTGTGAGCAATGACAGGAGCCTTTTGTCTTTGACTGGTAGAATAAACAAGTTGGGTTTTTTTTCCCCTCTGCTTACTTACCTTCATTTAAAATAAGCTAATTTTTCCACACTGAAAAGTAAACCATGTGTTTTGTAAGGCAAGTCAGTTTTAATAGAACTGAGTAATTTTTGACCTTTTGCATGGGCCATTTTGTAACACAAACTGCATTTGGTATTTGTGATTATTTGCTGCGTACTTCAGAGCATTCGGTTATTCTCAGACTGAGCTGAAGAGATTTTTGCATCTTCAGAATGTAATTGGTGACTATTTTTCTGCTTCGTTACAACTCTTTTTTTTCTTTTTTTTCTTTTCCCAGAAGAAAATGAAAACCAGTGAATCAGACTTTTGGAGAGAGCATTAAGTGATTTTTGCCTTTTGAAAATATTCATTTTATTGCATCAAGAAGTCCTATTTTGAACAACAGTGAACACTACATTGAAATGTGCTTTTATTTTATTCTATTAATTCTCTTGTGTGGGAGAGTATAGCATTTGTATCCATTAAGTTTCAGATTAAGGAATGTTGTGTCCAAGGAAAAATAAAGAGGTCAAAGTAAAACTGATAATGAAGTGAAGCTTGAATTAACGTTTTTTGCTGATTTTCTTTCATTTTCCTATCAAGTTTTCAATGTATCTAGTTCTACATGGATGCCCCCATTGTTTAGACAGTCAGCAGTTGTCCAGTAGAGCATTGTGACCCTCGTATCAAGTTGCACAAAAGTAGTTTTAATTACTAGGAATGTGATTTTCTTTCAGTTTGGGTTTCAGTTTTTTCGCTCTGCAGATTTATTTCCCTGTGTTTTTATTTTGTTCAGTTACCATTCACTTGCTGGTAAATGCAAAACCAGCTATACTGGCTCACAAGCCTGTTGTGCCAGTATTTTCCTCTCTTCTTTCTGTTATTCTTGGCTTCTTAAAAGGGTCTGGTGTTTTACAGCTTTTCTTGAAATAGTATAGTACTATAGGGAATATCAAAAAATGTCTTCTTATGTAGTTCAGTTCTTCTCAAACTCTTACTTCATCAGAACAGATGATGAACAGTGCAGTACAATTTTTCTACATACTCACCATAATCTGTGCTGCTCATAGGTTTTATTGTGCTTTTCTGCAAAATTAGCCAGACTGTGTCACAGTGTTCACTTTTTAAGGATTGAAATGTTTATGATTAAAGCCTTGTGTCTCTCAACAGCTGTACAATTTTGGCACCAGGTACAGTTCATGGTTGGTACTCACTCTGCCACGTCAAGTGAAAATTTCTTTTCAGTTTTTCTGTGTAGATATGAATAAAAGGCAGAGTTGATAATATTACCTATATTGTCCCTAATTTTCAAGTTTGCCCTTTTTTGTGCCTTTCTCTTTATGAGAAGAGAGTCTAAATGCTATTTTTCGTAAGAAATATTGTTATTATTCTTATATATCAGCAGTGTGGACAGTGTGTAATGCTTTATTCAGTCCTGATAGGAATATCAGAAACTGAGTTTTTAATATTTAGTGGTTTTGTCCAAAACTTGCAAAGAAAGTTTGGAGGAAGTAGGAAAGCCCTGTGTCTTGGAAATTTTTTTGCATATGTTTTCCTTTTACCTATAGGCAATGCGTCCAGAATTTTGAAAGGAAAGTAGTGATCTGATTAAGTGTCTATTCATGAATCCTTGAAGAGGCAGGCTGATCTCATAAAGGTAGATGTTTGATAATTTTGGAAAATTTACTAGAATGTGAAGGTTTCTCTTTTTGAAGGCACGTTGAGGTGCAGAGTTGCCTGCTGATTCTTAAATGCTTGAATACTTTCCTCTGCTAGTGCCTGGTTTCTGAAGTTGGTTTTAAACAAATATTTCACTTTTTCCGTAGGTACGTGCTTTAGGCTGTTGGTTTTTCATGTGTAGCATACTTAAATGTTGTCAGATTGAAGGAGAATAATATGGATTCATTAACTCCTCAGTTCTTCGATGCTATATAAATGGGCTCTGGATTTCTTCTGTCAGAGCCCCAGCAAGACTATGTGGATATGACATAACTGCCACTTTGCTGTCTGGTTTCACTGTCCAATACAGCTGAAGAGACTGTACAGCTTCTAGGGGAAAAAGTCCATGTGCTGGAAGGATTGGTTGAAGCTTGGCTCAGCACATCCAAAAGACTCATCTTTTCATTCATCTTAAAAGCCATCTTCTGAAGGAGATGAGTGCTTTAAAGCAGACAAGCTAATGTATTCAGAGAGCTTTTTCCTTTTGGTGACAAACACAAGCAAAGTGTAGTAATTTTGTCCCTTTTTTTGTACAGTCTCAATGCAACTTCTAGGGATGCATGGGAATTCTTACTGCCTTTCTTCTTCATAACTCTGTGGTCAGCTAGAGCGGTGTAATGGCAGGAGTAATTCACTTTGTAGACCCTGAATAAAAGTACATTCTGCCACTCTTAAGCTCAAAGAGACCTCACTTGCAAGGCTTTTCAACCCAATTTCATAATCTTGCACAGCCTCATGACATAATGAAGTCTACAGTTCAGTGGAGTGTCTGTTCCTTTACTAGTGCAATATCTCCTGCCCATGTGGAATATCTGCTTTAACTTACAGGCACTGAGATGATAGGTGGTTGTGACTTTTATAGAAACAGGCAGATCTGCACTTTTTAAAAGCAGAGCATAGTAGGTACTGTGGTATGTGTGACAGAGTGCATGCCAGTTCAAATATTTTAAAAATGTGGAACACTTTTTAAAAGGAAAAAAATCATAATGTGTATATGTCTCCTTTTTTTTTTTTTTCCCTTTGGTCAAAGCTGAAAATATTTTCTCGTGGAGTTACTTCCTTTTACTCATTGGCCTTCTATATTTATTTTTTCCTTCCACTTGGCTAAATTATGCCAGTTGTATTTTAACTGTATTTAACCTGATTGCTGAGCTGCAAAGCCTGTGAAGAGTGTAGTTGGTGGAGCCAAAAAACAGAAATACAGCAGGTAACCTACTTAGAAATAAGATAATTTGGACAGTAAATAAAACCTTTTAAAAATCTTCAAAGAATGTAGTGATTATGTAGATGGTACATGTGTTCAATTGCAGGTCCTCTTGTGTGACTGTGTAAGGGCAGAGCTAGCAGAAAGCTGTTATCTTTGTATACAGTTGTATCTATGACCTCTAAAGGAGGAGGAAATGAATCAAAGATGAGGTAAAATAATCAGAAAGAGCAATCAGAAAAAATATGGTGCAAGCAATAAGTTGAGATTGAAATCTGTTTAAAAATACAGGCTTGTGGCTGTAGTTAAATGCCTTGGTTTCACTGACATTATGCAAGCATCACCCTGGGATTTTATTTAAAGGGCTCTCACATGTTCATGATTTTGGAAGAGTTGAGACTTCAGATTTGATGGTTAAATGAAATGTATTTGTTTATCACACTTTCCAGAGTTTCTGAACCCTTCCTGCTAGGTACCACAGCTAAAACTAAGTGGTATTTACTAAGGTGTTAATTTACAAAGATATTCATTTTTGGAAGAAAGAAATGTGTGTTCTTCACTGTCTCTGCAAGTAGCACTTGATCTATTCCCAATTACTTGCATACCTTATCTATCAGTCAGTTCAGCTTCTCTTACTAGATACTGTATATTGATGCTCACTCAAGCTTTGTGCATTTTCAATTTGAGCGACTGCTCTGCTTGGCATTGCAGAAGTTGCAGCTTCCTTTGAAAGAATGCTTGTTTGCTGAAATAGTGAAACTTGACTGAATAGTAGAAGCAGTGCCTGGGAAGGAAGTTTTGAGCTCAAAAACTTTGATATTCTTTTTGAATAATTGACTGTAATTCCTTCTTCCGCTGAGTAGAGCACAAAAGTGTCGTGAGACTTGTGTTTTTTTTAATTGGGCCTGCCAGCCAAAATTTGAAATATTAAAATACTCTCTATAAGCTTCTTATGAATAAGAAGCTGGATAAGAATTAGTTATAATTTTGGCAATGATTTAGAATCTAATCAATTAGCTGCAGTTACAGCTCTTCTATTAAGTGGTGTATCCACAAACACAGTTATGTGAAACCTTGTTTTGATCTCACTTGTGCAATTTTATTGTATTTTAGTGGGATTTTAATATAAGTTGGAAATAATAATGTCAGATTAGCCCAAACAACAGTAGAAAAATGCAGTAGTGTTCTTTTAGGTGACGTTACTACAGGCTTGTAGAAGGGCAAGTAACATTAGGTAGATTTGGTTTTCACTCGGCTGATGATATTTTTCAGAATAACAAACTTGTAGAGTCAACAGGAAAGCCACTGGCACTAGTTATGACTAGTATTTCACTGTATTGCATGAAGAATTTAAACACCATGTGGTCTGAGATATTTAATTTTATGTGTTCTCGAAGCTTTTTTTTTTTTAGCGGTGGTCTTATTTTTAAAGTATATTGAGCCTTTTTCAGGAGAAGTTTAATTTTAAAGTGAAATCAGTGGGTCTGTCTTGGTTTAAACCAAAATGTAAAATGTGGCTCTCCGGATTGTCTTCTAAATTGTCAAGTTTACTTGGTTTTGTGGATTTATATCTCCAATTGTGCCTAATCACTTTCTCTGTTTAGTGTTGTATTCATTCTCTCATTTTTAATGCACTCATATAGGCTTAAGTTTCATCTTTGTCTAAGAGTGTTGCTACAATAAGGGCAATTTTTCAAGGGTGGTTAGGAGCATAAATGTAAAAATGTATGTTTGCAAAATGTGCGTGACTTTGCAGGAAATTGTTTGGGGTGTCTCTGTGTGTAAATATATGTGTGTGTGTGAGAATCAGAAAAGAAAATTTAGGCAACTTCTCACATCTTATTCATACAGGCAGAACTTTATCCTTTTGAAGTGGATACGTTTGGTATCCCAGTTTTTTCCATAGATGAGCTTGCTTAGATGCAACTTGGTTGTAGTTCTCAATGGATTTGTTTTTAAAGTGGACACTGGGGACTGCCTAAAAATAAAACTGGTCAAATTTCTCTGAATTTTTTCTTTTTTTGGCATGAAGTTTACCTGTGCAGTCAAATGAGTTGGTTTCATCTTTTCCATGTACCCCTGATGTAACAGAAAGAAATGGTCTTTTTAAATAGTCATGACAGTCATAGTTATTACAAAAGGGTGAGTGGGGGAGGAAAATGAAAGAAACCAAGTGGGAACAAATCTAGACCAACAGTGACTAGTAGTGTCATAAACCATGAAATGAAAGCCAGGTATCTATAAAAACTCATTGATAGCGTGTCCTTGCTCTACATTACACTGGCATGAAAACTGATGACTGTATTCATCATTAAAATTAAATTTTGAAAAACCCTCTTACATACTTCAAACCACTGATGTTGATCAGTGTTTGAAATCAAAACTTTTACTCGTCAAAAGGTGAGTAATCCTTTTTTCACAAATATACAAATCATGTTAGGATGGAAATAATCATTACGCAGTTTTACTGTTTTTTTTTTTTTTCAAAGTTAGGAGGCTTACTTCTATCCTGAGGGTGGTGTATTCCTGTATTTGCCCACTCTTCTCCATAATGACTTCAGATAGGATCATGCCTAATTTTTACACTGATCAGACAATACCTTGTTAAAAGTGGATCTCATTTTCTTATATGAGAAGAAAATTTTCTTTTCTTTTAAAATGCACAATTAACTAAGATCTTGAGTCTGTCAAATTCTCACTGGCATTCTTAGTTTGTCCTGTTCATTATTGTAGTAAAACCCATTTTAAATGACTATGCAAGGGACAAGAGGGAAATAATTGCCCATCAAAGAAAACTTTTTCAAAATAATTGATGGTAGACACAGCAATAAGAATTAAACTGTTTGGAAGAGAACTTCAATAAAAATCTAACTCCACTTTGAAGTATTGAAAAAGGCACAGAGTAAGGTCTGCCCTTTGTTTCTGTCACTGTTGTTTTTTTCTTTTATGCCCTTTTCTTCTCGGCTCCCCAGAGGCCTTTGCTTACAGTGCAATGGTGACATTGTGTGTATCACAGAAAAGCAAATACAGTGGTTCAGTTGTAATCTTAGCTCCTACTGCCCACACAGATTCAGGAGCTCTCTTCCTTACCAACCTTGCATATTGGTAGCTGGAAAGCTTGGAAGGACAACTAAGATAGAAAAGGGAATTGTGCACCATATTGGGCTTCTGTTGATCCCTTTTTTTCAAAGCTGACAAAAATATTTTACCCCACAAAAAACAGAGTTTAAATGGTCCCTTCCTGGTTCCAGCTGATGTTTTCTGGAGAAATGTTCTGGGGGGGATTTTACTTCTACTTTGTCTGTTGTCTTCCTGCCTAGCCTCCCATGCAGTTGCAGGCAGAAGTGCTGAGCTCTTTGTTCCCTGAACTAGATTATGAAATTGTACCCTTGATGATAGGAGATATTGTACTGATAATTTTGAATAGGAAACAAGAGACTTGACTGTGACTAAGAGCATTTCTTTGGATGGGCTTGGCTCTGTGTTTTCACACGGCTTTGAATTTACTACCAGTATGTCTAATGAAAAGGAATAAGCAGGAGAACTGAGCTCACTTTTCTACACAGCGTTTACAGAATGGCCTGGAGTCCCTTCCTTGGGTGCAGCACTCCTGGAAGACATTTGTGGGAGACATTATCCCTGACAGGAGCTGCCACCATATACAGGCAGATGGTGGGGAATGAGAGAGGTGCTTGGTTTTGTAGTTCAGCAGCAAAGTGTCTGCTAGTTGGTGCAGGAATAGAGCAAAGGATGCTCCTGAGAGAGCTGCTTTTCCTTGCAATTTGCATACCAAACTGAACTGCTATCTCTGATTTCAGTTATCTTTTATGTTTTTAATGACACCTATAGATAAAGGATAAAGCACATTCCCATATTAGAGGAATTCTGCAGTGTATGTTCCAGAGCTGTAAATTTTCTTAAAAGCTTTGGGACACTTGGCCTCATGAAATCTGAACTTCAGTAAAAGTTGAATGCAGGAATTACTCAGCATTCCCTTTTTCAGTTGTTTTTTGCTCTGTTTATTCGTTCCTTCAAATGTTGCATTTTGGATGCTGTTCAACTTTTAACCTCCATGGGGTATGCTGGTGTTTAAACTGCCCAGCTTGCCTAATGGCAGGGCAAAAGAAGAAAGAGTAGAATGAGCTTGAACAGCAGAGCAGGCATGAAGACAATAAATTTAGCTGACTTCTGGAATTGCAGCTGTAATGTTGTGGAATTTGATACAGATGGAAAATAGGAGTTGAAAAGCACAAAATTTCCAGTGTGGGTGCCATTTTGAGTAGGCTGTGTGGGTGGAGAATGGTGCTAGATGCCAAGCAGGGAAGTAGAACGGAGGCTCTCTTTCCAACTAGTAACAGACAGCTGGAATTGGAGGCAGAGGGGGTTGGGGAAGTGGTTTAAATGTCCCAGTGCAGCTGTTTTGTAATAAATCTCTAATACTTGTGGGTAAAGCTCAGCTCATCAGTGTTTGCTACTTCCTCATCCATAGAATTCTTTTCCACAGTAGTTTCATTATTTTTATGGTAACTCTGTTTAATGTCCTACTGTATGTAACCAGATGGTTCATGAGGTTTTGAAATATTTTTTTGGCCAGACTGCATGACATATAGCAGGGCAAAATTGGTTTTGACTGTTTTGGTTGACTATCATTCTTCAGTAGGAAAGTAGCATTACTTTTAAGAGTGAAATGCTGTTCCTTACAGGACATGCAATACCAGTGTTAGTGGACATCTCTGCTTCTGCTTTGGTTTCAGATTCTCAGTCCAAGTTCTGATGCTTTGTTTTGGCATCAGGCCGAGGTCCAGGAGCAGATATTTTCATTTGGTGCAGACGTATTTCCTGTGTGTTCATGTGACCCTCCTTTAAAAAAATAAAAAATGCAGCAAACAATTAATAATTTGAAAAAAGGCTCTTCCTCCAGTAACTTTTAAGAGGCAGTTCCCTGCCTTGAGAGATCATAATAACACTTATGTTGTCTGATACATTAATGTACAGAGGAAAAGGGGAAGGACAAAGTTATTCTGCTTGATGGTCACTAAGTATTTGAGAGTGTTCTTGTCTACCTGTCAGTTAAAGGTGAATTTGTTGTTCAAGATGAACTCATGCCCCTTTGGTGACAGAAGTTCTTTGTAATGAATGGCCCAACATTTTTCTTCTCTTGTGTTAGGTTTTAGCTGAAGCTGCAAAGGGTTTTGAATATTTATATGTGTGATTGTTCTGGGTCAGTTTTGAACTAAGTGGAGGTCCTTAGAAACAAAAAAAAGTCCCTTAATGTTTCAGAAGGATCCGATGGTTGAAACTAAATGCAGAGAATTTCTATTGTAATGTGAACAATTTAACTCTGTCTTGTGTATAGGAAATGGCGTATAATGGTTGTAATCACTTGGCTTTTATTGTTCTAGGAGAATCCTTTTGTTAGTTTCTAGCTTCTAGTAGGAAGGTTGTAGTTCTTGCAATCCTGTCTTTTAGGAAAGATTACAAGAATCCCACGCAGTAACATTTAAAAATCTGCTTTCAGTTACAGCCAGAAAATAGCTGTGCTATATGTAGTGCATAGCAAAAGTGGAAGTGACTCAGTTCAACAAGTTCCCAAGTGTATTGATGGTTGACTTCAGAGGGAATGACACTGCAATGCATGTAGTAATTATCTCCATGAAAGAAGCACATGGTCTGTGAATGAAATTGAGTATTTAAGAACAACGTTGGGTGTGAGGTAATAATTGGGAAGTCATTTGGGATGCAAAAGCAGTGAAAATAGGATGGGTCTTTATACAACTGGAAAGTATAACCATGGGTTGTTGTTCACAAATACTATTAACATCAAGTATTCCTTTCACTGAATTTTAAATTGTAACTGTCTGGCTTGGAGGAGGGAGGATTTTTTTTTCCCTTAGCCAATACATTTTTAAAGGTTTGGAATGCAGTTCTGGTGCTTGCAAGTTTTTCTGCTGCAGCTGGAAGAGAGACATCATAATGGTGATGTCCACAACTGGTTGGTTCTGAAATCATAGCCTAAACAAAGGGAAATGCATAGCTTTACATCTCTCCCAGCTGCTGTCACAAGAAACACTGCCTTGGACACACCTGTGAGTCAGAATTCCTGTAGCTTCCTTCCTGCAGCACAGCAGTAGTAATTTGCCTCTCACTTCACCTGTAACCTTTAGGGCTGTTCTCACCCTCTGCATTGTCTCTCTTAATGTGAGCAGGCAGCAGAAGTGAAACTAAGCTGTCTCTTACTGTCCTCTTCCAACCCATCTATTCTGAAAAGAGGGCAACCAGTCAGAAAACTACTCTGTTCCTCTGTGCTTGAGCACAACATTTGGGTAGACAGTAAATCATAAAAGGACTCACTTTTTCTCTGAACTGATAAGTAACCAGGTCGTAAGCTACATAAACAGGAACTGGACTGAAGAAAATCAAAGGTCATGATGTTTCTTAAATGCAGTGGAGATTCTTACACAAGCCATTTTGCTAAAGGATAGTAATGTGGTTTATCTAAATTAGGTTTCTTTCCTCTGGTTTTGCAGACAGTTTTGTTCTTCGTGGAGCCTCTGTTGTTGCATTGCAGTTTTACTTTTCAGAACGTAATTTGCTGTTGATTTTTAATGTCCTCTTAAAAGCACTGACTCTCAGCTTATTATTTTCAAATGAGCCAATGATTTTGATTCTTTTCTTTTTTGGTTGTCTATCTTAGATCCTCTGAAGAGTCTGAAACAAGTGCTCAATTACCTATTTTGCAGAGCTATTTCAAGCTGTATAACTGACATAAGAGATAATTGCAGAAGAAGAATCACATCTTTGCATTGATTATTGTAATTGTAGAATACCTAATTAAACATGCAGACAATAATCTCTAATAAGTGAAAAAAAAGAGTCCGCCCAGCAATATATTTAGATATCAGTAAGAAATGAAATGAGTTAACAACAGGAGAAACAAATGGTCTGTGGTTAATTCAATCACTTCCTTTGCTACAAAAAGGCAACCATCAAGTTTTAAAAGACTTATTCAGATGTGACGGGGACAACCCCTAAGCAACAGCAGCAGGAATATCCACTCCTTTGCTGGTTTTTATTCCAGTCCTGCAATTTCTCTGCTCACAAAAAGGAAATATGAAAGACTGTTTTGTTTGAGCAGGACAGTCAGACTAAATGTGCAAAAGTATAGCTCCTGAAACTTCTTACAGATTTAAATTTTCATTTAGAATATTCTGTAATAAAATGCAGCATATGTAACATAACTAGAAAACCTTGTGCAGAAGTTGTCTTTTGCTTTCCTATTATTTAGGCACAACCACATACTGGAACAAGAAATAACTGTTAAAATGCTAAGCACCTTTTACTTTATGAGGATAGTGGGATAGAATCAGAGAATTCTAGGCAAGTTTTGGGTCCTCAGAATTCAGCATGGTTTTGATTCCGAGCTGTACACAGGCAGTTAAATCTGAGTTGAAACCAGACTAAAAGAGGAATGTCTTATGGATCTTATTTTGAGTCAGATGAAGAGAGTAAAACAAAATAAAAACAAAAAATCATTAATTTTATCATCTAACCCAAAATCTAGAAATGACAGTCTAAGAGCTTGACCCTGGCAGATCTGAAACAGCTCTGGTCCTGCTTCAGGTCTGAGTTTGGCTGTTGTTGAAAATACAGATTAAGAGACTGCATCTGTGGCGTATTTTTCATATTAAGTGGTTTATTCATAATTTGATAAACAGTCATTATTTCCTCTTTACTCCACATGCCAGAGCTTTTACACTGTGTGGATGTTATATTGCCCATTAAGTTTTGCACACAAAAGTGTCCTGTTTAAATTTGTGAATTCACTACATAGAATTGTGAATTCACTATATAGAACTGCTCTTTATTTTTTTAATCAGTTGGAGCATCTCTGCAAGCATTTAGCAAAAGAACCTGAAACTGATTTTTTTTTTTGTAAATATTTAACTCCTACTAGTGTGTTGAAAATCTTAGCGTTGCTCAGCAAACAGTCCTTTGGGGTGTTCTGCTTAGGTTGAGAGACAGTCTGCCTGGATTAGGTACTTAATCAGGACTCCTCATCTCCAAAAACCTGCCTTCCTGAGCAGTTGATAGAGTCTTTGCCTACTTGGCATCATCATCAGCATGCAAGAAATTTTGCAGCAAGTAATAGCCCATTCATGTGGAGACACTGAAGACATACCCTGGAGACACTTGAGAAACAGAGCAAAGCTACCAAGTTTTCAAGGCAGAAGGACCAAATGATTTAGCTATTAGGAATCCTGCAGCAAAAGTAGCTTCTGTAATACAACACAAGGTCTACCTGTGAAGTGCTCTATCAGTGGATACAAGTCACATCTGTATGACATTTAATGAAAGCTTTCAGAAAAGCCTCTTAATCTGATTGCTAACAAAAGACCAGCACTTTTGCTAATGGTAAAAGGCTTTCAGTGTAGTATCTATGCACTGCAGTAAGAAAAATGCATTGGTCAGTAACCTCTGTTATGTATAATTTGCTGTATTTCCATCTTGGGCAGAGTTTTGATCTTTACTCTGTTTAAGTCTTCTACCAGATGTTTGTGTAATTTCCTCTTTTTGGATGTGAGACTCACTTTTGTATTTGTTTTATGCATGTGTGTGCATTTTTTGTGAATTTATTTTGGATGATACTGGCTGTCTCCAGTTACTTCAAAATGGACATTTCTGAGACACTACTGGCATTTGCAGGAAATCTTTTCTTAAGCACCTAGTCTTACCTACACTTAAAAGTGCTTTGGTTTGTTTCTTCATGCTTTTTTGAGTTTTTGTTGTTTTTTGGGGGTTTTTTTTTGTTGTTGTTGTTGTTTTGGGGGGGGGTTGGTTTTTTGGGTTTTTTTTTTGTTGTTGTTGGTTGGGGTTTTTTGTTTTGTTTTTGTTTTTTCCATAAGGCATAAAAATGTGCAAGGACAACTGCTCAAGAAGTGTGAAACAACTAAACTCAGAGGAAGAAGTGGAGTGGTCATTACAGTATTTTTATCCCGTGGTGTTTTGGGTTTTGCTTCTGGGGTATTTTTTCAACTTGTGTTTAATTTAAAGGCTAACATACAGAATCTCCAAGTGTAGGTGGAAATAGTGAGAGCAACTGACAGAAGTTCATTAGCACTCTATTTGGTTTGCATGGCTTGGTTTTTGGTAGCAGGGGGGCCACAGAAGTGGTTTCTGTGAGAAGTTGCTGAAAGCTTCCACCATATCTGGCAGAGCCCTGATGGCTCCAAAGACGGACACGCCGCTGGCCAAGGCTGGGCCAGTTAGAAATGGGGGTAACACCTCTTACAAAGAAATCAAAACAAAGGTTGGGGTGCAGTTTTAATTCCAGTCAGAGGAGCAGGAGTGAGAACATGTGAGACAAACAACTGTGCAGACACCAAGGTCAGTGGAGAAGGAGGGGAAGGGAGTGCTCCAGGTGCTGGAGCCAAGATTCCTCTGCAGGCCATGGTGAGGACCATGGTGAGGCAGCTGTGCCCCTGCAGCCCATGGGGATCCACGGGGGATGCAGAGATCCACCCACAGCCTGTGGAGGAACCTCACATCAGACCAGGTGGATGCCTGGAGGAGGCTGTGACCCTGCAGGAGACCCACAGAGAGAGGACCCCTGCTCCCATGCTGGAGCAGCCTGTCCTTGAAGGACTGTACCCCATGGAAGAGTGACCCATGCAGTCTGGGGAGGACTGATCCCATGGGATGGGCTCTGGTTGCAGCAGTTCCCAGAGAGCTGTTGCTAGTGAGATGGAGCCACATCAGAGAAGTTCAAGGAGAACTGTCTCCCATGGGTGGGATCCCATGAAGCAGCAGAGGAATGACTCCTTTCCCTGAGCAGCAGGAGAAGCCTTGGGTGATGAACTGACCATAACCCCCCTTCCAAGGCTCCTGCTGGGGTAGGTAGTAGAGCTGGGAAGGAGGGAGGGGCGAGGGAAGGCATTTTTAAGGGCTTTTTTTAATTGTTATTATCCTGTTTTGATTTTGTTAGTAATAAATTCACTTTACATCTCTAAGCTGAGCCTGATTTGCCTGTGATGGTATTTAATGAGTGGTGTCTCCTGCTCCTTATCTCAACCCATGGACCCTTGGTTAAATTTTCTCCTCTCTGCCCAGCTACAGAGGGGGTGAGTGAGTGGCTTTCGTGGGTACCCGGCCTCTGACCCCTAGCAAGTATCAAATCATATAATCTATACACTCTTCCAAAGAACTTTTTCTGTTAAGTGAGTAATGAGGTTGAAAGAAATGTTCTGAGTGCAGCATAACCCATGAATGTGGTTTGGTTAAAAGGAGGTATATTGTATTAAAGCATACATTTTACTTGGGTACTCACAAATATATTAATTTAGCAGATTAAATTCCTTTAGTGGCCTATTTGTAATAGTTTATCTTCTATGTTATTGCTGTTTGTATTGTTAACAGGTTCTCTCTACACCTGAGCTCCTAGCCCCTGTTACACTGAGTGAGAGTCTGCATCAACCAGCAGCAGGAGTGGGATTGGTAACCTGTTCCCTCTCTTCTCCTTTTTGGACATTTACCACTATAAATTGTAGGTTTGGTAAGCACCTCAGAAGTTTTTCACTGCCTCTGGCAAGTCTACTTTCAAATAAGCCTCCCAGGATCAGTAATCCATGCTACATACACCGTTAATGAATAGAAGATTTCTTTTCAGAAGCAGGAAATGGTAGCAGCTGCATAGGAACATATTTTTACTCTACTAGGGATTCAAAGAATGCTTTCAATGCCCAAGCATGTTTTCCTGTTTGTATTTTCATTTCTATAATTTATTTATGTGTTTTTGAAGTGAGCTTGTGCATGGTTTTCTCCATGAATTGAGCCACCAAGTACTTGGGTCAAACTGCTACCTGCTAGAAACTATTTCATCATGAATGCATCATTTTCAGGATACATATTTACAAATTTGCAAGGAAATATTTAAAATATTTAAAAACTCTAAATTGCTTTAGGAAATCTAATCTCTGTAAATGTGAGTTATGGTCTTGAATGATAGAAATTGGTAACAGTAATCTACTGAAAATAAGTGTAGCTTATTCTTTAAAAAATTTATAAATTAAATATGTGTGGTATTTTGGAAACTCTGAAAACCTTAAAATATCTGACAGCTGTGGAAATCTTATGGTTTCTTTAACCACATATGTTGGTCAGTATTGCTTGTAAAGGTTATAGTCATTGTGTACTCATGTTCTAAAAAAATTTCTGAGTCTGGCAATGTGGCTTCATGAGGGTCTTGACTTATTTTGAAAGATGCCTGTGGTAAGTTTTCATGAGGGCCTCAGGTTCCCTGTACAAGTAGGAGTTAGAAACCCCTATTGCATCCTTTCTGTTAGAATGTCATGGATGGGTGTTACAAGTTATAAAACAATTTTATGTGATGTACTCCAACTCTGTGCATAAGCTTAGACTGGGCCACTTTGACACAGGAAATCACTGATGTGTTTGCAGGTTTGACATCTAGAGGAAACAAGAAAATTTGGAACATGTGGTGAGCATAGCTCTAGTGCTTTGCTAGATTTTTCTTGTAAAGATTAATATGTCAGTGTGATTTACAGTGAATTGACTGTTGCCAATCTCCCCTGGTCATCCAGTAAAACAAAGCATGTATATGTCTGTATGACAGAGGTGAATGAAGGAAAACTTTGCAGCCCACACCACCAAACCCAAAACTGTAACATGACAAGTAATTTCCAATGCTAAAGTTTTTGCTTCTTTCAAGGACTACATGCTGCCCTAGTGTTATCTTAAGCATAATAGGGCCTATAAACCATAACTGATCTTTTTCCAATAAAAATGTCTCTTTGTCTCTTCTTTGAGAATGTTGGAAGGAAGTAAGTTGTGTATAAAAGGACTTCCATATTTAAGCAGGAAGAGAAGTACAAGTTTGTATACAAGGATGGAATTAACTGCAAACCTTCCTTTCCTCTCTTCCCTCCCCCTTTTTTTTTTTTTAACTCTGTAGCTGGCATCAAAATGACAGCAGGAACAAACTCATATTTCTATGTACTCACAAAAAGAGAATGGGAATTTAAGGCATTGGTGCATGTCCTTTGTATGTTAACAAGACAAATATCAGGGCGATTTAGAATCTGTGTTCAGTCTTTAATGCTCTTCATGAAGCTGTTAACAAAGGGCTTTTTTTGTTTTGCTGCAGTATAATTTTTAATGCTGCTGACAGACTTGGTTGCTGAAATTCAAGCTCTGGTTATTCACAAAGCAGATATGACAGCTGCAGTTGTATTTTCTTGAGAATGTTCCAGAAGCTACACTTCTCTTTGGAGACCACTTACTGAGGAATGTGGAGAACTTGGTGTCAGTATTGACACAATGCTTGGACCATTTTCTAAGGTTATACAAAATCTCCTGGCTGCATTGCCATAGCAGCCACCACTCACTTGAAACTGAACACTGACCACCAATTTTACATACAGCAGCTTTTCCCTTCAGATTGGAACTTGTGACCTGTGGGTAGGAATCCTTTTTATGCAAGTATTGATGTGCTTATCTAAAAGTTAATTTTATTAGAATATAATTGGTGGTGGCAGCCTAGGGAGGTAATTTCATGCTTAATTTTGTCAGTGAAGTTAGGTGCCTCTTTCTCCCAAGTAAGGGTGAGAGTTGGGCTCATTAAATTAGTTTTCTGAATTGTAACAAACGAGTCAAAAATAGATGAATCCTCTTAAATATGTACACTGTACAAGTCTCTAGTGCTTGTGAGTGAAGCTACAGCATAAAAAAGTCACCAAATACCTAAGTATACCTACATACCTGTTAACATTTTAACTCCTTTACAATAAGTAAATGTGCAGTCACTTTGACTGTAAGCTGGTGAGGACTGGGAGACATTTAAATATTGGTATAGACATTAGCATATTTTATACACTTTATATCTAATTATTCCACTTTTTTTTAATGCAGGTTTTCAAAATTTGGTCTTAAATAGATAGTGAACAGCTATTTATGCTTATGGTACTGTGCAAAGGGTTCATTTATTTAATAAAAAATGCAATTGAACCCATTATACCAATATTTATGGATTTAAGAACTCCTGGGGAATAATAGGTGAAGAATGGAGAAATTAAGGTTTTACAGTAATCCTGTTCCTTCTTGAGCCCTTTCTTTATTATCTATATTAGTCTGTCATAAGTATCCTTGTATGTATTCCAGCTCTTTATGACTCATTCTGAACATAAAAAATAAAACTTCCATTTATGTAGACAACTGAGTAATTTCTGAAACTCTTAAGGGTTTGGAATTGTCCTTCAGTGTGGTGAATTTTCATGTGGTGTATATTTCTAATCCCTTTTTTTGATGAATGAGTATGCTTTGGTTCCTCTGCAACATTTACAGGAACAGGAAGCAACAGTTCTATTAGTACGCTGAGACTGGATTTTTGTTTTGTTCCAGGGAGAGTTCCTAACCTTGGGACTGAGTATTTCACTTGGCAGTTTGAAAAGCTTTACCTCTTCAAAAAAGTAGTTACGTGCAGCACCCTATAAGGAAATGAGTTCTTTCTTGTTGAACAATAAGTTTTTGCTAATAGGGACTGTTATTCCTATCTCCTGGAACATTCAAGTTTAACAACTTTAAACATTTTTGACAGCACTTCAGTGTATCTAGAGATGTTAGGCTGCTCCTAATCTGAAAATTTATGGATCAAGGTGTAATAGATTAGGAAGCAAATCAAACAACAGGAGTATTTTCTCATTGCCTCTATAAAACAAAACAGTCGAGCCAAGACGGTTTCAAAGGTTCATTTCTAAGCTGTGTTAGGTTTTAATTAGTGAAAGAATCTAGTGACTTACATTGCCACTTATTTATTAGTAGTTACTTACTCTACTAAACTTGCATAGATACATTTTATGTTAGACTGCCACTTCAATTCTAATTCAGTCCTTACAGTTTTTCAAATTTGACTTTATTTTTAAAATGTATTTCAGACAGTATTGATAAAAAAATGCCTTGAAAATGAAAGTTTTCTGTTGGAGTCCATTCCATCTATGTAATAAAAAAAATATATTAAAGATTTCATTTACTGAAATGCCATTCCATCCTTTAGTGCAGCAGTTTTTGAGCAACATCCTTGTAACTGTATTTCATTCTGGGGAGGTTCTGAAATCCTTTTTCTTTCTCCACCCTTGTAATATTTCTTCTTTGCCCTAAACTAAAAAGGATTTTAAAAAATAGATTAAAAAGATTTTAAAAAATCCCCCTGAATCATCCTTTGTCGCTCAGTGACTCCATAGTTCTGGTTTTCCCCATTTAAAAATTACTAAGGACCATATCATACTGTCCACTGCAAAGGACACTACTGTACTTTCAGAAACTGTGGCTAATTTGTGTGGTAAGAGGAAGGAAATAGCAACCTCTGAAGCATTCTGTCTTACTTAGTAGGAGTCATACCACATTTTCTCAGAGTAGGGAATCCTGTGTGACTTGGGAAAAAAAAAAAAAAGTAGATTCTTGCCTATTTATACCAGGAGCAGCATTTTCTCTCCTAATTTTATTACATGGTTTTTAATGCCTGATGTAGCTACCTGTGCTCTGACAAGCCAGTTCATTCTTGAAACTGATTATTGAAAAAGGCAGCTTCAACCAAAACTCTGTGATAGCTGAGTTCCCTAGGGCTGCCTTGGAATGTCTGTTCTGAAACAAAGAAATTTAACCAAACATAGAGGTTGAGGTGGGAACTTAGTGACTTTAAGTGTGAGATGGGTACACAGCCCATATTTCCTAAACAAGGTACCTTACAGGACAGAAATTCTGTGATGCACATCATATCCTAAGCTACAGTCTAGGTCTCAAACTCTGCTCTCCAGCATGGATGGTTCACCACTATATAAGCCTGCAGAAACATGCTAATGACAGCTTCCATGCTTCCTAGCTCTGCATGTCTAGTTTGTGGTGGCTTCAAAACACTTAGCTTTGACAGGAATACCCTACATAAAGTAGTTCTGTAGCAATTCAGTGAATTTTTGGAAGTTATCTTGCCCTTGTATCTGCAACCTCACACACTCTCTCACTCCCTTTCTCCATTAAAAGGAGATATTATAAAGTATGTAGGTTTTTATTTACTCATTTTTTTGCATCCTTTCTATTTTTATATGAACAATGTTTTTTCCTCATGGAATGTGATTCAGCAGAGCAGCCAATCATTTCTTTAGCTTTAAAGTTGTTTAAATGGACTCTGGGTTAAAAGGAACTCATTCTCAGCCTGTGTCTGTAAACAATTGCTTTAGGCCAAAACCTGACTTTTCTTTCTTGAAGGAGCCCAGGGGAGGGATCCTTGTTTAGCCAGATGTGATACAGAGTTATCCAAGGATGCTCATTCTTCTCCCTCCTCAGCTGAGTTCAGTGCTATCTGATCATAAGACTTTCAGTATTCAGTACTGCACCACAGGCTGTTGTGTTTTGGGTGTGGTTGTGTTCCCCATAAAATGATGTGGGAATCCCATTTTGTTGTCACAAAAGGGAGTGAATAGTGCCAAACGTTCAAATTGTTGCAGAATATGGGTCCTCAATTGTCCCCTTAATAATATCAATAAAATGAAAGCCCTGCTAGTGTCATGAGCCATTTTATCTTGCCTTTCTTTTGCAGCCTGGTTGCTACTAAATGTTATTTATTTGGTGGAAAGTCCTAGTAGAACACACTGCTTTTAAATTTACACTTCTATTTTTATAAATCCACCAGCAGTTCTTTTTATGTCGAAATGCACACTGGATGAAGCAAATGGCTGCTTGAAGTGCTTGTTAAAGTCTCTGTGATATCAGCAAATGACCTAAGTGTAACTTTGGGAAGTTTTTTGCATGACTTCCAGGAGCTGTAGGGCAACTGAGGTAATAAGTGATTATGACTCATAAAGAATAAAAGGAGCTGAAGTGGGAAATTACGGGAAAGAGCATAAGCTCTGGCTTTTCCCTGCTGTGATTTCAGGGCCATTTTTATTAGAGACAAGGGAACTTTTGCATGCCTAGAGAGAAGGCAAAATAAACGGGGAGTAGATATCCTTAGAGAAAAAAGGTAGATGAATGAAGTAAGGAAGTAAGGCACTAATAATCTCCAAATTCTGGTGCAGGAAGAACCAGGGACTTGCTTTTATTTTTTTTCCCCTTCTCTTTTCCACTGACCGCTCCCCAGCAATCCCCTCAGTAAGCAAGTGCAGTAAGGTCAGGGTCCATCTCCATACTGTTTTCAGGATCTCAACAGTTGAAGTTACTGTTAGTTTGCAACCAAATTCTTCAAATTGGAGCTAGTGAAGTTCAAGCTGTCCTCAGTAGGACTGGACTGTGAAGCCTCTTATTTTACTGTAACTGGGGTGCAAGATGCAAAATGTTATGAGCAGTGTCTTCCTGAGCCCTGTGTTACTTACAGAGAAATGGCTGCATCTGCAGAAGCTGTCCTTGAAATTAGGTTAAAAAAAGACATTACTATTCTCAACAAAACAAGCATGGTAATAATGAAAGCAAGCTAGATGTATAATATGCCTTCCCTTTCAGTGTCTGCCAGATTTTCAGAAAACTCTTTTTGAGATGGGCAGAACTCGTAGCTGCTGAATTCAAGGTGGATGTTTGTGCTTGTGTATCTGTGGAGACAGACAGACAAACAGACAAGAAAGATGTGACCATTTGAAAGACCAAAAAATAAAAATATATTTTAAGGAACCTCATAAGACAAATCCTTGTGTTACGAGAGCTCTCTTCCTACTCCTCCCTGTGAATGCAGCAAAAACTCCTGTACCTATGGCTGCCCTCTATGTCACTTGTGTTAGCATAGCTCATCCACACCCACAAAGGCACACAAAGCTATTTTGCTTTGTGCTGGAATAGTGCCATCCAGGAGTAGCAGCCAAAAGGAAAAATTCCTTTCAGCAACATTCATTGCCCTAAGCCAAAAACAAAGCAGAAAGATGCGCTTCTCTCTTTCATGCTTGTGAAGCTGGAAACAGTGCCAACATAAACCGTGACTATGCTCTGAAATGGTGCAAGTCTATGTCACTGTTTCAAATTCAGTGATGCAACCTGAGTTTACATTAACCAACGTTCTTGTAAGTTAAAGCTTTTTAAAGTAGTTTAGAGCTTTTGGGCAATGAAGCTTGTGAAGGGTCAGGAGCACAAGTTCTACGAGGAGCAGCTGAGAGAGTCGGAGGTGTTTAACCCGGAGAAAAGGAGGTTCACAGGGGACCTTAACACTGCCTCCAACCTCCTGAAAGGTTGTTGCCAGGTGAGGGTTGGCCTCTTCTCCCAGGCAACTAGTGACAGGACAACTGGAAATGTGCATAAGCTGCACCAAAGGAGATTCAGTTTGGACATCAGGAGGAATTCCTTCCCTGAAAGGACTGTCAGGCATTGCCCAGGACAGTGGGGGAGTCACTATCCCTGCAAGTGTTCAAGAGACAACCAGACATGACACTTAGTGCCATGGGTTTTTTTGACAAGGTGGTGTTCAGTCAAAGTTTGGACTTGATGGTCTTGAAGATCTTTTCCAACCTTAACGATTCTATGATTACACATTATGTTATTATACTTACTATACATACTATAAATGATAATTTCATAACTATGGAATGCTGCAGGCTCAAAGTAGCCTATACCTTTTTTGATTGCTTCCTTGTAAAGCTTTAAAAGAGAAATGAGATTATACTGTACAAAGGAAAATGCTTACCTCAAGTTATTAGGGTTTGTAATTTTTGCTCAAATCAAAGGTAGGAGACTCACTGATTTGAAGAAAGGAGTTTAATTTATCCACATGGTTTGCCAATGAAGAAACATGAGAGAGATGCATGCCCTTGTATCTGAAGAGAAGTCAAAAGAGCAGCTAATTTGAGGAAAATGAAAATCAGTTGGGACAGAGAATTTTAAACTGTATCTGTACTTGGAGACTGACTGTCTCAACTTCTAGATCTAGATGAACAATAAGCATTTCAGCTCAGTCTAAGAATGAGGTGCACAACTGCCAGCCAAACTTCACATGGCCTGACAAATCAAAAATGCAAGCACATAATCAAATAAAAGCCATAACTTTGATCCAGGTTCTTGGCCTGAATAATGGGTGGTTCAGGACCTGTGAGTTTAAAAGTTTGTGTACGTGTAATTGATATGCCCCCTAAATAAATACTGTAGCTGGAGGTCATAGAGTCAGATTTTAAAAGGTCCCTGGTACCATGTTAGCTGCACTTAATAATCTAATTATGAAAGTAATGCACAGATACCACTAAGAATGTGAACATAGATGCTCAACATCACCTTTAAACACCAGTGAAGAAAGATTTTGGGTAGCACAAAGTAGGGGAGTTTGATTTGGAATGCTGATGTAGAGCCAACAGCTGTGTATCAGGAAATGTAGCATTGGTGGTCAGTAACAGAATATTGTAACAAAAACATGTAAGCTGTTTTCAGAAAGGATTTAGAAAATATTTTAATTCATACATTTAGAAATGTAAAGTAGAATACTTCACAATGAGAACTATTAAGTGTACCGAACCAGCACTAGTAAGGCTCACTAAAAAGAGAAAATTGTACTCTCCCTTGACAAAATCAAGGCTGCCTGCTTTTTGTTTGCAAAGCATTTTTAGGCTAACTGCACTACAGACAACAGCCAAGAAAGTGAAAAATTATATTTATTCTCCAAGTAGTCACCACGTCACTAAGGAGAATGAAACTGCAGATACATTGTTCATTATTAGCAGATTTACAAATTTGATTCAGCTTTAGACCCTTATGTCATTTCTAACTTCCTTGATATTCTTCTGTGAAACAAAATAAAATTACGTATATAAAGTTTTCATGCCACAGAAATTACCCCTCTTGATTTGATTTCTTGGATAATACTGATCCTGCATTTTCCCAATACCTAAATTTTGTTTAAAAATTTCTAAAACCATCCAAAGGCCAACATCAGTGAATGCGGTCTCTACAGTCAGTGTGTCCCCTGAGGATCTGACCTCTCCTTTTCAAACCAGACACTATGTCCCACATAACAGCACATTTTTGTACAAGCTCCCAGCTTGTTACAAGCACCACAGCTTTTCTAACAGTGAGAATTGCCCAGAGGCCATAAAACAACAGAGGCCACAAAACAACAGAGGCCACCACTGTAGCTTAAATGGTCACTTCCACCTGGGGCCACTGCAGAAGGCAGAGTCAGATGCAGTCTTATTCCTCTTTTGCTCTGTGTGGCTGTTCTCTACATTGTGGGTGAGGTACAAAGGCAAACTAATCACTCTCTGAGCTGTTTTAGATAATGTAATAGACTAACAAAGATGTTATCCTGTGTATTCTAACAGGAAGGTAGAAAGACTTTCAGAGAGCAGACCAAGAGAATTTCTTTGAGTCCCTCCTCCTAGCTATATATTCTTACTGTTTCTTATATTGTAATATTCCAGAAGCAGTGTAAGTGCTTGTCAAACTCATGCAAATATTAATTATTCTCTTGGGAGAAAATCCAAACAAGAGTTCATTGGTGGAGGGCATGCAAGAACATTTTGTTTTAGAGCTGTTTTTGATCACGCCACAGTTCCACTTCTCGCTGATGCTATTTTAATGAAAGCATATTCAAACTACTGTCTTTTATGCACTTCAGCAGCTAAGTGAATTTTAGTAGATTTGGTGATATACTCCCCACATCAGAAAAACTGCAAAACACTTAAACAGGGCACTATATTTAGGTGAGAGTCAGTATTTTTTTTTCCACAATTGGCCTAGAATGCACCACGTTTGCAGTAATCTGCCACCTGCTCCTGTTTTCCTCAGTTGAATCTACCCCAAGCTCAGCTTTAGAAATTTATATAAATAGATTTGTATCCTATTTCTCCAGACTGGATATTTGATCTTTCTGAATTTTTTCTTTTTTCTAACTCTAGTGAAATACTTTTCCTACTAACTTCATGTTCTTCCTTGCTGTTTCTTTCATTTTTCTCTAAGTAGATTTCTAGTTCTGCAGAATATGAATGCCAAGAATATTCCCAGTCCCAGATCATTGATCTCAGAAAAGCAAATCTAAATGAGAGAGATGTCAAGAAAAATAATTCTTATTGGTATTTTCTTTTTCTTGTTATTACCAGAGAAAGAAAAATCCATTACTATAATTTTGCTTTTAAGGGCTCTTATTTGCCAGAGACAGAGTTTAGGCTCAAGGCAAATTTTCATTATGAGAATGACTAGCAGACTTCTAGTCTACTATGACTTCTGGGTTCCTTTTAGTAGCAGGTTAATTATGTCAGCTTTAACCACAAAGACCCTTTTCAGGGTTACTTATTTTGGTAGCAGAAGTTGGTTAGTCAAGCTTGATTACACTGAAGCCAAGTAGAAGAACCTATTCCCCAAAGCATCCTGGTCCCACCCTTGCTCGGTGAAATCCACTGGGGCTGGGCTTTGACACATAGGAAGCTGCTTAGGAAATGTGAGAAAGTGGGGATTGTTAACTCCAGTGGAATTTGAAGCTTAAACTGGTTGTATTGTGGGTTTCCTTCCACAGTGAAATGGACTCAGCGTGGTTCGTTCTTTCCCCATACTAAAGTGAGTGGGGAAAAATGTAGAGCAAATTCGTTTACAAAATGCTGAATTTTTTTAATGTTCTTTGCAATTTGTTTTCTGAACTCAGTGGTTAAGGGACTTTCATATGTCATTGAACTATTCTCCCTGTTGGGTGAAAAATCTTGGGCATATTGTTGTTTTGCTTGTCTTTCTCTTATTATATATCTAATAGTTTAGACTTGTGAAGTATTGTTTTCTTTTTTTTTTTTTTTTAACAATGCCAAGTAGGATTATCACATTTTCTTTTTGATTTTGTCAATTATAAAATATTCTTTTTTGAAATGGCAAAGGAAGTTTAGAACTTATATATAGTAAAAAAAAAGGGGGGGGGTTAGTTGAAGTTAGACTTTGAAAAATATGAGAGATGTGTAATTTATAAGAATTATAAGTTATATTATTATAAATATTATAAGTTATATTATTATAAATATTATAATAAATTATAATATTTATAAGAATTTTATCTTGAAACACCTTCATTCTTAAAGTATCTAGGGTTAAAATGTTGTTTTATCAGATTGCTTGTCTCTTGCTAATTTTGGAATATGCTGATTGGAAGTGATAAGTCTTGATTATTTTTTCAAAAACTTTTTTTCAAAATTTAAACAAGAATTAGTTGGTTTTGAAAAGAAAAAATGTAGTGATCACTGTTGTTGAAGCTTTGGGCATTTTTAGGTTTTTTAATAGAATGTGGAAGAGAGAGCATATTGGAATATATCCTTATTTTCAAAGTATCGGATTTGTCTTTTTATCAGTGTGAACTTCTTGGACCACAACAGTTATTTCATTAGTAGTCAAAATGGTTTGATTATCTTTATATAAGCTGTTTTCAAAGATTTGGGGTTATAGGACTACAACATGCTTAAATATCTTAAATGCAAGCAAGAACCTCACCAACTGTGTTTTGAGCTGTGAATGGCAATGCTTCTGGAGCAATATGTGACTTTCACATAACTGCTTAGTTCTTATAGAAGATGCAGCCTTTATTTACAATGCTTTCAATTTGTATAACATTAAAAAAAAGTTGTCATTAAAAAAAATAGCTGTCATTAAAAAACTAATGTAAGGATAAGTAATTTCAGTGGCCTAAAAATTACTGATTTCTAAGGGGTTCCAGTGACAAATCACTTCTTTCATTTGTATGAATGAGTAGAGACTTGAGGAAAAAGATCGTGGTTTTGTTATACCAGACTGTGACAATGAGCATTGGTTAGAGGGAGTATTGTTTAATTAACATAATTTAAAGTGTAATAATCTAAATCTTTTATGTTTAGCTTGATCTATCATGTCAGTGTGTATTCAAGACATTGAAGTGTTTCTTTTTTAAATCCCTTTACTTTGTACTCAGCCTCAAGGAGTGCTCATGCATAAAGAATTTGTGGTTAATTTCTAAAATAGTTCTTAGGAATTAATGTGTACGTGCAAATCCTTGCAAGTAGAAATTAATTTGTTGTTGTAGTTTGTTTTATTTTCCTTTCTCAGGGATAAACTTCAGTAACAAGTTTCTGTGAAACCGTGTGTGTGTGGCCTTAGCAAAAGTTTACAGTTCTTGCCTTGCCCTAAGAGTCATATCAGACAGGGGAGACAGGACTCTTGGTGGAAAGGTGCCATTTTTCAGAAAAATAAAATGACCTGGTAAAATCAGTACAAATAGATGCTTCATAAATGACTTGCTGAGCAATATGTGCACAAAGGAAACTCTACTCAGAAGCTTGTCTTTGTTGCCCAAGGCTAATGCTGCTAGAGCAATACAAGTTCATGCACTGGGATAACTAGTGAAGATTCTGGGACTGTGTGGATTTGCTTCCACTGTTGCCATCTAGACAAGGTGGTGAGCATGGAGTCTAGTTTACATGTCTATAATGTGACAATAACCATCCTCCCCACTGGTAATGCACGTCTTATGATAAGTAGCTGCTTGTTATGCTGAACATCAGCTGCAACCTATTTTGATTGTTGGTTTTTCTGTGATTGATCACAGCAGAAGCAGATGTTAGGTCCTAAGCAGAGGGAATAATTTAGGATATGCATCCTTTAGAATACTTTTTGTTAAGCCTGGGAGAACTGACAATAGTAAATTCAAGCAGAGTTACAGACCAATAGCACATGCTGGGATATGCTATTCTGTACTGAGAGCAAGTAGGTGCATTAGTCCCAGGATATCACGTTTCAAAGCATTAAATAGACATAATGAGGTGATGTACTAGTATAATTACAGCTGGTGACAGAAACAGACTTTGGAATCTGTGCCTGGACACTTACAAGGGCTGTGCCTGAGGCAGCTGAATAGAAGCAGCTTCTAAAGACTGTGATAGGTACATCAACAATCCCTTAGAAACAACTTCAGTAGCTTCTGCTTCCTACCATTGCTGTTCTGTCAAGAAATACTACTCTGGTTGAGTAATGTTCCATGTTATTTTGTTCCAACCTGTTAAAATTCAGGTTTAGCAGTCTTTGCTTTTGAAACTGGTAATGGTTGTAGTCTGTAGAGTTAAATTTGGATCAAAAATCAAAAAAGCACACCTGAATACAGAACTTAGCAGCACAGCTTTCCCATTATATGACAATAATGGATATCAAAAATACAGTTGTATACTTGCTCCTGACATGGTACTTTTCCACTCCAAGGCCTGTAAAACTGTTGACTGCATTTTGTCTTTGGTGCTGAACACATACTTTCAGTCTCAGTCATAAACTATATATTGACAAGAGGGCTCAGAATGTGCAGATCCAATGGTGAAATGCCAGGTGAAACCATAATTTCTAGACTAATTAGATGTAGTTTCCAATCATTCTCATTTGGCTTCTCATTCCCACATTAGTTTTAAACCTGGAAGGTGAGCTTTCTTTAGAGCTAATGACTGATTTGTAGGGATTTTGTGAATGACTGTCTGGAGATTATTCTCCCACAGGAAATTCCCTCATCCTCTTTAAAATTGAACTGTTACCTAGCAGTACATATGTGCATGTGGGTTTGGTATAAAACTCAAGGAGACATTATTTTTTGGATGTTTACATATGTATGTGTGTGTATTCATGTTGCGGAAGGACTAGGGGAGGTGTTTATTATTCACACTACTATTGTTTCTGCTGGCTTCAACAAAAGAGCAGCTGGTTCTACTAATGAATGTTTAAGGTGCCCATTTTTTTTTCTCCAGTCTCATCTGTGCTACAGGGAAATATATTCTGGTGGGAGCATTTCATGACACAATTATTCATTAAATGACAATATAGTTCCCAAGGTATAGTAACGGTTTTATTTCCTTTACAGAGGTCTTCCACTGTTTCCTTCTGTAGTCAGCCTCATGAAATATTGGGATGAACAATGATAGGAATCAAAACACCTTGAACTTTGGACAGATTCACATCTGAATAGGAATAGTGTAGCTTTCTGAAAGCAGCGGGGTTTGCAAAGATCCCTTGGGATTCCTCTTAGCTTGCCACTAGGAAAGTCAGTGGTAAAACTCCTGGACCTTAAGGAAAACCTGGCTATGCCAAATTTTAACCTTAGTCATTCAGGTTTGAAATTACTTGTATAAGCAAATAGATCTCCATCCATATTAGCCACTTTTTCTTGGTCAGTGTATGCTGATGAATTGAAACTGTTTCTAAAAGCAGTTGACTGCCTGATGCATTAAAAACTGAAACTAATTTCCTTAAAGTCATCTTCTTGAAACTGTAACTTCTAGTAATTTAGAGGCTTTTGATTTATATCCTGTGAAAGAAAAAGTTACTCTACAAATGGTACATTGAAATGGTACATTCACACAAAATTTCACTTATTTTAATAAAAAGACTGCAAACACTCCATTGCAATTACTATAAAGAATAGATCACTGCTTTAAACTCGGCAGTAATTGTCATTTCATAAGTTCACAAAATCTGGGTTAAGAAATAAACAGTCCAATCTATGTCCAGATTGGAAAAAACTATGGGTCTTGACTGTCCTTCCTTTATTGCATTCATGCTTTCAAGCTTTTCTCCCAAGGACCTCTAATTCCTTCTACTTTATAGCTATACAAAAATATTTAGTTTGGTGAATATTTGTGGAATATTGTGTTACTTCTAATAAAGTTTAGAAAATCCATTGTGAGTGTGGATACTTATTCCTTCCATTGAAAATTCATTCAGTATCTTTTGAACTTTTATCCTGCTTGCTTTTTTGAGTCATGTTATAGTAGCACCTGTAGGAAATCAAGTGCTGTGTTAGGACTAGGAGAACACCCTCTCTAAAGCTGCCTGCCAATTACAGTGTAGGTTCACCTGCTGCAGGAATTTAGTCATTATTTTCTTCTCCTCTCTCTCCCAGCAGCCACTAAAAGTGAAGGATTTATTTATTTATTGTTTGCTTATCCTTGGCATTAAAAAACCACCCCAAAACAAACAACCCCCCCCAAAATGATTTGTGATGAGGGATAATACAGACATTGTACAAGGTCAGTGAATCAGACACAGATGTACCTGTAAGGAGGAGCTGGCACTTCCTGCTGTGGCATGTATCCCACAACAAATCCTGGGTGAAAGCAATGACATCTTAGGCATCCATTTCTTGGATACATCTGGTGGTGATATAAAGTTTGAAACAGCCATTGCCAGACTGATAAACTCCCAAGAAATTCAGGTGGCACAAATAATGCTTTTTGCTTGAATGACTGCCTATATGCTTTTCAGATTTTTTTGGGTCATCTTTAGTTGCCTGCAGCCCTTTTCCATTTTGCCCATTTTTTACAGCCTTGGTAAAACCAGGAGAGGTAGAGGATCTAGTTTCAAGGTCTCTCCTGAAGTTCCTGTGCCCCAACAAGAGACACTAGGTGTTGAAACTGCTTAGCATTATCCACGTCTTAACACTTGAAAACAACTTTCATATTTTTAAAGAATAAATTTCCAAAACAGATACCCTTTTAAGATAATAGTACTGATGGGATAGAACAATGCACATATTTTTCATGAACCCTTCTCTCTACCCGAAATGATGTAAAAGGAGACCATGTAATAAACTTATTACCTATAATAAATCTGCAGGATCCATAGGCTCTGTACTGCTGTTATGAACACATGTGCAAGCACAACTGAAATTAGAGAGTTAGTAACACTGTTCTGTACAAACACTTCTCTCCTTTGTCATTTTCAGAGCACTGTAAAAAACTTCATGTGGCTGTAGATCAGTGGTAATTTTACCTAGCCCTTTATTTTGCAGTTCGAACATGCATGAAATAGGTAAATACCTATTTTATCCATCCATAAACTGAAGCTAAAAGAGGAAAAAAGCCCAAGCTAGCTCTACTAAAGCAAATGGGGAAGTTCTGTACTGCTTTTAAAGCAAATTGGATATTGTGAGCATCTTGCCTGAAGCCATGTAATAAATAGCTTATACAGGTAGGAGTGGAACAAAGGCACCATACTATTCTATAATAATGTTCTAACTGCTCAGAATCAAAAGCATGGCATTTAATGTATCATTTGTTAATGTCATTTTAACAACACTACAACCGTGCATTTTTTCATGAAGCAAACAGTATTTTAACTTTTTTTTTTTTGGCTTTCTAATATTTCAGAGATTTCTAAAGATATATGGTCAAATTTCATCCTTCATACAACTGGAAATTAGGTGTATCTATAGGTGGAGTAACGTATCATGTTTTCACTGGTATATCAGAGAGCAAAATTTGGCCCTCTTGATTTCAACCCTCCCCCCTAACTTCACTTAAATGGATAAAATTTAATGACCATCTCTTTATTAATGCTTTTAATGATGAGCTATAGATTTGGAATAAAGAGTAAATTATTCCTGATTTCCTTTGTGCCATAAAGTAGATATTTAATTTAAAAAATAAACAAAAACCAACACAACCCCACAGATTTTTTTATTTGTATCTCTTCTCATCTGTCTGCAATTTTTAAAGGAAAGGTGGTAAAAGAGGATTTTGTGTATGTTTTTGACAGCCAAAGTGGGTTGAGCTTTCTGTTCCATCTTTAGAATCCAGCAAGGTGCCTGAGGCAACATAAGTAGAAGATGGAAAAAGAATCTTTTCAAAAAGATTCAGAAATCATTTTGATAAGTCTGTATTTCCTTGCTTGACTTGACAGTTTTATTTCTTTGTAGAGCCACTGGCTATTGCTGTCTTTGATTCTTCTAAGTCAACATACTGCAGTAAAGCATTTAATACCTTATAGGATCTGAAATTGTTTTTACTAAGGCAAAGCAGGGGGGTGGGGGAGTGGGCAGCAAGGAGCAGCAAATGTGGTGGATTTAGTCACAGCTGCAAGTAGCTCATTACAGGGCTTTGAGTTTGGGTCCTGTTGGATCCCTGTGGTAATTCAGCTTTAGGCAGCACAAGCCCAGAGAGGCGGTGACATGAAAGCCTCAAGGAGGAAAAGGGAAACAAGCTGAAGCAGGTTGAGCAGGAAGAAGGACTACAGAAGCAAAAAAAAAAAAAAAAAAAAAGAAGTGTGATAATCCTTGTCTACATCAATATACTTAGTGTTCTGTTTTTGTTGTTGTTTTTTTTCCAAAGACACATATAATTATTTCAGATACATTTTCTGGCTTTTGACACCATGTGTCCTGTTGGAGTTGCTCTTTTTCTGGTTGCACATTAGTGTGGGAAGTGTATCAGAGCTGCCAGACTATGTCCCTCTCTTTAAAAGTGAGTGGGAAGTATGTGGATAGTCCTGGTTTGTGCAGAGGAGACAGAATGGAAAAAAAACTCACTTGCATCATTAGTTTCAGGATCTGTACCTTCTGAAATCCATCTTGTAAAAAAACTAACAATCCTACCCCCCTCCAAAAAGGAAAAAAAAAAAAGCCCCAACCAAAAAAGCAGCCACATATTAAAAAAATAAGTGAACAAAACAGGGAGCATAAGCCCCCCAAAACAAACTCTTGGAAGCCTTAGGCCAGACAGAGATGGTTTTGGTAGCCATGAATTTAATCATAAACAAAAATAGTGCAGATTCTCTCACATAGTAACAATTTATGTTGTCAATTGTTGTTCTTCATATTAATAGAGGGTTGCCCTCCTAAGTAGAGGTAATGAAAGTAAATTTTTTGTTATTTTCTGGACTCTCATTGGATTTTATATATGGGAAAATTTGATGGAAAAGAAATGTACCCATTAGACTTGGGGATTTTAAATAATCAAGGGTAAAATTTTATTTTATTCTTTCATCAGCACTGTATTCCTCAGGAGATCAGGAAAATTAGGAGGTTCACCAAGCTGACTCTGGGCAGAACAGTGGCATTTCTGGCTGTATGGATATTGCTCATGTGCAGCTTAAATTTGGACATCAGCAGTTTTGACAATGATAACTAGAATGGGAAAGGTCCTTATGCAGCACTGTGTTGGTGGAATGGTATCACTGACACAGTTGACAAAGGGTTGCAATACCAGACCATTCTTATTTTCTTGTTCTGTATGTTGAAGAGAGAAATACTGGATATGTCCAAAGCTTTCTGAGGAGTTGCTCCTGTTTCTGACCCTGTTGTCTCTGACTCTGTTTGCAGTGCTTTAAGAGCTCTGGCAGAGCTCTTAACAAGGCTTATGGCAGGATGGGAGAGGAAAGAAAATGAAATTCTTACAACAGCAGAACAGGCACAGGGAGAAAGCTTGGGGGGAAGAAGGAAGATAAATATGCCATTTGGGGATTTTGGAGACAAACTGCCCTCCAAGGGAGGTGGTACTCAACACATGCTTTGCTCAGTTACTCAAAACTAAGAGCTCTTTTGGAACTGCAAGCCTAAGTCACACGCCTGTGCATACAACATGCCTGCCCTGCTGCACTTGCATCTGCTTAGGAGATCACTGCCTCTACTTCATCGAACCAAAACATAAAGAAATGCAATAAGTCACCACTGCCAAATAACTGTAAGTTTTGAAATCAGCCCATAGCTGCTCGATAGGTCATTCTGTTTTAACTCTGACCTAATGCACCACACAAAGACATGGCAACACTTCTCTTGGTTTAAAGGCAGTTGTCCATTAGATAGATATAGCTATGGATTTAAGTCCAAGCTTACAATACTGGAGCAGTAAATAGCTCTGGATTTCTCAATGTGTTCATAAGTCTTTCTTTATTTTTTTCCCCTCTGTAATGCAGGACTTTGGACTTGTAAGTATGCTAGAAATCAAGATGACAGAAACTTGTGGTTAATTCCTGTTATATGGCCTCTCACCAATCCTCTTGGTAATATCCAAAGACTCTTCTGCCAAGATCCTGACAATTACAAGCTGCTGAGACTATAAGAAATGAAATGCCTATAGTTAGTCCCCAAGTAATCAGGTACGTAAATGTATGTAACAGCCAAACTTTAGATATCAGGGCACTAAAATTCTTGCTATTATTTATTGCTGTCACTGTGCACATATGTGACACAGGGTATGACATACAAGCTAGCACAAGATAATGAATTCTGAAAAGTACTAGAATAAAACTATGAGTTCTTCCCTGGTATCTTAGAGCAAACATAGCTTTTGAGAAGAAAGCACTTTTTTCTTTTATAATAGGTCTTTGCTCTTAGCAGTAAGAGAGAATATATAAACTATATAACAGCCCAGGGGCTTAATAATCATTTTTGGTACAAGAGATTTGTAAGCGGTGGGGAATGGTTGGGGGCAATATTCTGCTGTCTTTGCTCCCTTCCTCTTTCAGAGTTATAACTTTTGAAAATGAAAAAAAAAATTCTATTTGCTTTAATACTTTTGATATTAGTACTCTTTGGCAAGAGTAATCTTCACTTACCTGCTTCTTGCACTAGTGAAATTCTTCATGACAGTTTGTGTGTGTAATTAGACAATACTTCTGAAGTCTTCAGCGTCCGTTACTGGGACACAGAGGAGAACTTGTGAGCTTAAAAAATGCAAAAAAAGGGGAGAACCCTACTACATTAATTAGAGAATTTAACATTTAGATCAAAGGTAAAAAGCAGGCAGCAGAAGTGTGAAAAGCTTTTCCTCAGAGACATGAAAGCAAATGAAACCTAATTTGAATCTCTTGATTGAAGTAATGATTTTCAGATTATATTCAGCCTTCTGCACTGTGCAAGGCTTGATACCAGTTCTAACCATGTTTGGTTCTGAAGAGATCCTGAGTTAAGGGTCCTGCCCACAGGAAACTGTCTGAACAAGAAGGCTTCAAGGTACTCAGAGGTGATGATTGTCTTTTGCAGTCCTTTTGGCAAAAAAGGACCAAAATAGAGACAGAAAGTGAATGCTTTGTGGCTTATAGCAGGGGGAAGTAGAGAGAGAAGCCACAGAAAGAGATTAATACAGAAGTTTGGGGAGGTGATGATGCAACCTCTGTTGTAGGTGCTTGTTTTTAATACTAAAGCCTTGGAAGGCTAGGGGGAGCTAAGAAAGGGTGGGTGGAGGAAGGAGGACCTGCTGGTTTTTGTGGGCAATGGATCAATCCTTATTCCTCATGATCTTCACACTTCCTTGTCCTGTCACATCTTTTTAGACAAAATTATTAAATGACAGTTACCCAACTGCTTCAGGAGTGAAATACTGCCAAAACAGGGGAAGTGACACACTCACATCTATTCATCTGGCAGGAGAGTGTGATAGCCAGTCTTTCAGCTGCTCCAAAGCAATGGATGTCTTGGGGTGCTCATGTAGGCTGATTAATACAAATTTTCCAAACACTTATGAGTATGTCTGTGCCCATAACTCAAGTTAAAGATTCATTATGAGAGATCTGGTATATTCTTGATTCAGTTATTTTCCCCACCCACAGTGCTACAGGCTCTGCTGCTTAGGAAATGAAAGTGAGAGTGGCAGGTGAAATGGAAAGATATTTGATATACCTGACACCTAGTTCATTTTTCACATCTGAAAGTCAAATACATGTTTTGAGTACTGTTTTCTTTGAAAGGTAATTCCTCAGCTAGACTATTTTAATAACTGCTTCCCACTAATATCTACCATGCCCACCTCCATGTTTTGTACATGTACTTGGAGGTAACAAGTTACACTCTGTGCTCTGTCTGAAGTGTGAGTGGTAACACTTGGAAATGTCTGTTTTATATGGGGAGTGTTGTGTGAACCACAGGTAAAAGGTGCTGAAAATGTAAAGCAAAGACCCTTTTCAATACTGAACAATATCCTGTTTGCCTGTCAATGAAAACGTTTGCATTTTTTATCTGGACAAGCCATCCAAAAGTAGGAAGAAGTAACAGAGGAGGCCTTCCTCGTACCACTGAAACAAGCCTCATGTTCCAGATCGTGATCTTCATGGAACTTTAACCAGCCTGGGATCTGCTGAGAGGTGAATGAAGAAAGGCACAAGCAGCTGAGAAGGTTTCTGGAGCACATTCATTGTAACTTCCTGCTGCAGCTGCTGAGGGCCCTGGCAAAGGGTTGCTCTTTGCTGGGCCTGACACAACTGAGGAAGGACTTGCAAAAACTGTGAAAGTAAGAGCAGCCTTGGCTGCACTGAGCACAGGATGCTGGAATTCAAGCTCCTGAGAAAATGAAACAAGGCATATAGCAGGATTACAATCCCTGGGCTTTAGAAGAGCAGATTTGGGCCTCGTTAGGAGTCTGCTTGGAAGAATGCTGTGGGGTACAGTCCAAGAGAGCTGCTTGGGTGGTTTGGTGTTTTTTTCCTCTTAAGGGTTGCATCCTCCAAGTCCAAGAGTAGTTCAACTCAACATGCAGGAAATTGGAGCAAAGGTGGTAGGATACTTGTGTGGATGAACAATGATCTTCTGATGAAATTAGATATAAATAAGAAGCATACACAGGATTCAAAAAGTCAAGTGACATAGGAGGACTACAACCAAATGTACAGAGACAGGGTTAGGAATGCCAGAACAATCTGGCAAGGGATTGAAATGTAACAAGGGCTTCCTACACGTCTATCAGCAGCACAGGAAAGACCAAGAAAACACAGGCTCAGTGCTGAATGGGGAAGGGGACTTGATGACAAATGGCATGAAAAAAACTGACATACTCAATGCCTTCTTTACTTTGATCTCTACTAGTAAGGCTTGTCTTCACTAAGGCCCCTGAAACCAATGGTAAAGTCTAGAAGAAGGAACACTTAGCTTAGGGGATGAGAATCAGGATAGGCAATTTTAAACTACCCTTGTCAAGCACAAATCCATGTATCTGGATGGGATACACACATGTATGCTGAGGAAATTGGCTGATGTCATTGTACAGCCACTTTTGATCTTTGGAGGGTTGTGCTAATAGGGGAAGGTTCCTGAGGACTGGAAATGACTAAATGTTGTGACTGTCTTCAAGAAGAGAATGAAGGAAGAACTGGGAAACTACAGGCCAGTCAACTTTACCTTGATCCCTGGGAAGGTATGGAGCAAATAGTTCTGAAAACCATTTCCAAACACAGCAAGGATAAGTAGAGGATTGGATTAGTCTGCATGGATTTATGAAGGGAAGATTACCCCTGAATTGTATTACAGCCTTCTGCATGAAATGAATGATTTTGGTTGGTGATGGTGTGATGCAAGTAGATGATCAGTGGATGCTTATCTTCACTTTAGTAAAGCTTTCAACACAGCATTACAAAACACCCTCATAGACAAACTGATGAAGGATGAACCAGATAAGTGAGTGGAGAAGGAGATAAATTGAAATCTGCTTGAATTGTAAGGCTCAAAGTCTTGTGGTCAAAGGCATAATGTTCCAACTGGAGATTAGTCACTAGTGGTGTACCCTAAAGGTCAATACTGTTTAATATCTTCATTAATCATGTGGATGATGGGGCAGAGTGTACCCTCAGGAAGTCACAGATCATGCAAAACTGGGAGGAATTGTTGATAGACAAGATAATTGTGTTTCTTTCCAGAGAGATCTTGACAGGCTGAACAAGGCAAACAGTACTGTGGATTGCATTAGGAAGAATGTCATAAGCAGGTTGAAGGAGGTGATCCTTTCCCTCTACCCAGCCCTTGTTAGACCACTGCTGGAGTGCTGTGTCCATTTCTGTGTTCCCCAGGAAAAGAGAGATGGACATAGAGCAGTGAAGGTCCCCTGTGCTGATTAAGGGACTAGGGCATCAGCCAAGTAAGGAAAAGATGCAAAAGTTGGGATTATTTAACCACGTGTGTCTCTTATGATTGTGCATGATTACCTCTTGGAGGGAGCAAAGAAGATGGAAGCAGATTCTTCACAGTGGTGTCCTATGAAAGGCCAAGAGGGTGTGAACTGTAACACAGGCAATTCCATTTGAGCCCCATAGAAATAACCCAGCTTGTTTTCTCACAGAGTAGCTTTCCACTGGCTTAGTTCCAAGCAGTTTTTGGAGTCTGCATCCTTGAAGGTGTCCTGTGTCCAGTTAGACTGTATCTTGAGCAAACTTAACTGAGTTTATTCTGCTTTGGTCAAGGAGGTTGGACTAGTAAATTTCTAGATGAACTTCAATGATATTTTTTCTCTTTTTTCCTTTTTTTTTATTTTTTTTTTTTTTTTTTTGGTGGAAGTCTGTGAAACTGAAATATGATCATTGTAGGAACCAGAATCCCATCTGAGACTCATGAAAATGATACTAAATTATAACATTTGAGGAAAAAATTATAAATACAACAAAGCAATGTGTTTTCCTTACTTTTAATAATGAACAGTTGTCCTGATTTTTCTTGCAATTTCTGAATCCCAGTGTGTGCCTGTGAATAGACTGAATAGTTTACAGAGTTAGCAGCACCACAAGCACTTTGGGCCAAGAGACAAAAAATTCCACCCCATCAGAGCCATCCTACCTACCTCAGGGATTTTTTTCTGATCTAGCTTGTAGCTACAAGATAGAAATACTTATTATGGACTCTTTCAAGATTGTAAGAGAAGTTAAAAAAAAGAAAAGGTTAAAACAATGTGTATCACAGCAGGCTGACTTTTAAAATTTTAAACACTTGATTTTTTTTATGTGCATGTCATAGACTGAGAACAGTTTGAAATGCACATGACACTCTAATATCAACTGACATGCTAACATTTCAGTCTATGTGGTCAAGCTGGTGATGCTTGTTTTGGGTCTAGTCCTTGGGACTCTTTCTTGTGTGTATAGTTTTCCTTACAGGAGATAGGAAATGGTTACTTGGGCAGCTAGCCCATACTGCTGGGTTTTAAATGCTCAGCCACATGTAGACCAAGATATTTCTGCATCTATGGGGGCTGAGACGGAGAAAGGAAGTGGTGTTGGAGTCAAACCTCTTCAGTATGACTCCATGAAAACACTGAATGCAAAGAGAAGTATCAAAATGTGACTCTTTTATTGTCTGGTTGCTTTTAATGTGGGACTCTTCTGTGTGTCCAGGAAGGGCTCACTGGGATTTTGTTTTATTTTTAACATCTGGAAATCATAATGGCAATATCTGTGTTTTGGAATAGGCTTTAGATAGGTGAGAGTATGCACTAATAAATTTAGGGCACTCATGTTTGGAAGTCTTCTGCTGAAGACTTTCAGCTTTGCATTTTCCACCTCTCACAAATACGATCTCTTATTACATTCCCTTTCTGTACATTGTCCTAATTTGAAACCTCCTATAGGTGTAAGGTAAAAAGGGGAAACTGAATAGTGGACACCTTGTGTCATGGGAAAAGTTCATGTCTTCACCACTGTCCCCAGTGCTTTGGCTCTAAGAAATTTCATCCCCACATCAAGTTAAAATATTAATGCAAAGTTAGTTTTGCTTGTTACCCACTCATCTGCCTATTGATTTGTTTGATTCTTGCTATTTTTTTGTTTTGGCAAGCCTGGTCAGCTGGAACTTGAAGACACGTCTTCAAGTCTGAAACAAGCACCTCTCCTCTCCACATCAGGTTTTAAGGAGCTACTACATAAGAGTGAACTTATATATTTAGTAACACTGTTTGAGTGACTAACACATGGTCACTGGGAAATAGGAAATTCCCAGTTATCCAAAACTCCATTTATAAACAATCTCTGTAATTCCATTTTCTCTTGACTGCTGATCATTTGACCTCAACTTTGTCCAAATACCCTGGATAAACCAAATGTGGTTTGGCAGCCAGGCTTCTGTTATATTTGTGCTTTGATTCATAATGTGGCCATAGTCTGGTAATGACACATATCCACTTTTCCATAACGTACTCAAAAACCTGTGGAAAAAACATGAGTGCATAAATGCTAGGACTGTTTTGCTTCAAATTACAGTGGTAGGAGAAAAGAAAGTATTTTTAAGATTACACAAAAAGTAATTTTCAGATTACTCAGTTACAAAGGGCTGTGAGGAAGGGAGATGTCTCCTTCCCTAGTGTTCAGTAAATCTATTTGGCACAAAAATGCCCCTTTCAGGCATGAGAAGAAAACCAAGGAAGGGAAGTGTTCCTGTGTCGTGCAAAGGTGTAGGCACCCAGATCAGAACAGGTGTCAGTAGCAGGGAAGCTGGTGGAAGAAAAGCAAGGGGAGTAAAAACCAGGCCCCAGAAATGGGGAAAAAAAACCAAAACAACTTTTCGGAGTCCCCAAGAGGACTTTACAGCACAAAACCCCCAATGAACTGATGGTTAGAAAGGGTGCACTCCTGAAAACAAGGGATCCTTCCTACCAGCAGACAGGCATATTTGGCTATGGTATGTCTATACTGAGATTTTTTTTTATATGTCTATATCATGTTTTGAGTATATTGTTTAATAAAGCTTAGTCTCCATGTTTCAAAACCCTTGTTGTGTATTTTGATTAGTTCAACTTGCAGGAGACGTTCAGCAAGATTCACTGGAGTTCTCAGTGATGATAGCAATTTTGAAGTAGGTTTGCAAAAATTCCTTCCCAAGGAAAATTTTGAAATAGGATTGCCAGAATCCCTTTCCAAAGAAAATACAACTTTTTTAAGTTTGTGGGGACTTTGTTTCACATAGAATTTATTTTTCTCTTATCTGATGCAGAGATACAAAATTCTATGAGTATTTGAAATTTGAATTTTCAGACTAAAACCCTTGTGGAACCTCATCTGTAGCCTAGATTAAATTTCCACAATCAAGTAAGTGATTGAGAACTTACGGGAAGTACCATTTTTCTGTGGAATGTTACCATTGTGTCAGCTAATGAGATGATCCTGCCTTTCTAAAAGTTTTATTGGCTTACTGGATTTTTTCTTCCTGACTGCTGAAGAAATTCCTGCTGATGACAAATTGTCTTTGTATGAAGTGTGAACCAGAATCCCTCTGACTAGTTGTGGTTAGCAAAATTCCCACACTATTTTTGCAATAACAGTGTTTGCCAGAAAATTCAGTTCAAAATTCTATTAACATTAGGTATGCTTTGTCTAATGAACTTACTGTCCTAATTGCCCCATATTCTTAATTCAATTTTTAATGGAATCTAATATAATTCCTTTTAAATTGTCTAAAAACATAGAACTTTTATTTTTTTTTTAAGTAAAACACAGATTAAGAAAGCTCAGATTCAGACTGCATCTTCACTTCATGACTTCATAGCTATGACAGTTCACCTCATTTAATGCTATAGGGCCTCAATTGTTTCTTTATTTCATGATACCAAATGTATCATTTGGGTAATTGGAACAGATAGACCCGAGTCTTTTTCTAGCCTTGCAGTTGAGAATGAACACTTTGGATGGGGTATAATGCCAAGATTTCTGATGAATTCCAGAGCAAATGGATTAGTACCTAAAATTGACTGTTGGATCTTTGGTCTGTCGAAGATGTGGTGGGAGAAGTCTCTCATTGTCTTGCTCAGTTAGTGTGTGACCTTTGATAAATCCTTCCACTTCTCTTTTCTCCACTTTCAGTCTGTAAAGGATGATAATGATTACTGAATCTCTCAGGTTTATTGTGAAAATTAATGGGCTAATAATTTTAAAGCCCTCTAGCTCATCAAAAGATACTTCAGATTATTTTTCTCCCCTCTTATTAATGATCTAAGAGAAGTTTGAGCTAATGAGTAAGAGGTGAAAATACATCTCCCATTATTAGTTCCAGGAAACATCCACTACTTCTAAATCATAAAAAAGAAGCACAGATTGTTTGACAAGCTTTCCAATATTGGCTATGAATGATTCTTACTGAAATTGCTGAATCATTCTGCACAATATTTTACATTCTTTAAAAACCCACATGTTCAGTAAATCACCCTGAAACTCCTATCTTTCTTAAATTAACAAATGAGTTTTATCAGACCATTAATTTAGGCTTTTTAAAATTTTATATGGCCTCTTTAGACTTGTGGGAAGAATTCAATATGCTTTGTCATCTGGCATTGATTTTAAAATTCAAAAGTATAAGCCTGAGTTTAACAGCACCTCATTGGTTTGAACCTCCTTTAGCTTAAAGTCCTTAATTTGCTTTAACTGATGCATGTTTAGGGAGGAAAATTCCCAGTCTCAAGGATAAGTGGTGAAAGGCAGCAGGATTGTACAGTGGATTTGGGAAATAAAGGATATGGATAAAGGAAGATAAAGTGGATTTGGACAGTTCAGTTGGAAGAGACACATATCAAAAGAAACAAGTATATATGATGCTCCCAACAGCCAAACAAGTATATATGAGGCTTCTAATAGCCACTGGTGGTATCAATATCTTGCTGTCATTTGTGCCTTTGGAAATCTAAAGACTTACTTTTCCTCCTTTGGAATTCAACAGCAAATCACTTGATTACTTTGTTGTAGAAAAATCAAGCTTTAATCATAGCGGATCCTATGGTAACTAGATCAGAAAGTCCGTCCTTCACAGTGGTGGGCTGATGCCTAAGGCTGATGACTAAGGTTGATGTTCCTAGAGTTGATTGCTTGTGTTTTTTATACCTGTAGTGTTTTTTGTTAGGGAATTGCTGATTTTGGAGAATAAGTGGCCTTTTTTCTGACCCAAAACACAAGAGGGAAGACCAGTACGAGTTAAAACTTGCAGCTTCTTTCAGATATTTCTCAATCTCTTTAAAAGTATATCTGCTTAGCAAATTTGTGTAATTTGCTCTTTAAATCCCTCTGGAATTTACATGTTCTAGGGCTAATCTGTGCTTTCCACTATCTACTTTTACCTTTGTGGAACCACTAATATTGGGTATACTCGTAGTAGCCTGGTTTGTCACTGTACTGATAGAGAATAGCATGGCCACAAAAGTAGTACAGTATGGTTGAATCTTGAAACAAAGCCTCTTATTGAATTTTGCTGTTCATATAAATCACTATTCTCTTTTGTTGGTTGAAAACAGAGTGATCTCTTCCTAGCTGGAAACTTCGTTACATACAATGAAATGTTGTACTAAGAGCTCTGGAGGAATTAACTCTCATTGCTGTCTTCTTTTCTGTGCATGAGATCATACAATGTTGAATTTCTCCACAAACATTTGCATAGAATCTGTTTCTTGCTTCGCTAGAAACCTGTTCTGACCACGGGAATTAAATGTTAGTGAAATCTGATGCATTTCACGAAGAGGAGATGGGTATCTTGTCCTAAAACATCATAGACATAATGGTGGGTCTTTGGAAGCTGCATTCTAAGAACAGGTGACCTAATTGGCTCTTTCACTGTGTTGATACAGAAAGCTGACAGTGGCTGCTGCCACTGTCATCTTTCACTTGTAAAGAAAACTCTGGGATCATACTCATATATGCTAATGTCTCACCCTTATTCTCTGGGAAATCAGTTGCAAGTTCTAAGGTTTTTTTTCTGTTTTATGGTTTCATTCTAGTGAACAATTTAATAAATACACATAATTGTGTTTTAGGGCTTTTAAATGCAAAAATTATTCAGGCCAGCACTTGAACCATCTGAAATCCCCCTTCTTACTTCCTCTGCAGCTAGACATCATTGAATCATAGAATCAACCAGGCTGGAAAAGATCTTTGAGATCATCAAATGCAGCCCATGACCAAACACCACCTTGTGAACTACACTGAGTGCCACTTCCAGCCTTTTCTTAAACACCTCCAGGGATGGTGACTCCACCACCTCCCTGGGCAGCCCAGACTGAAATGTCTTTTTATAGACAACCCAGATTGAAATCCCAGTCTGAGTTTTCACATTATGTATTCCCTCTGCTTTACTTTTTCTCCATACTTCCCCAAGTAAATTTCCAACCTTTCAAAATCTTCATATTTTTAACATTTGTTCCCCTTATTCTTACAGAGATTATCATTTAGGGTCATTCTTGGTAGAATAACTGGCATGTATAATCAAATTTCAGACTAATAATAGTAAAATATCACTTTGTTTCATGCTTTTCATCTGTCAATATTTGTAGACTTTTTCATAAATGTGAAAATCTTTGCTGTGCAGGCAAATTATGCAGTCCTCTGGTGAACCATTGTGTTTCATTAACTTGGTGGGGAAGGAAGGGGAGTGGGGGGGAAGAGTTTAAGAAAGGCAGTAGCTGTATGATGACTCTAAGGGGAAAAGAAAAAAAAAATTTCTTTTTAAGTGAACGTTTCTCTTGAGCTTTCTACACTTACCACTCTAAATAACACTCTGATTTGTGGTAGGTGCTGAGTAAAGTTTGGCCTACAGACATACCATGGACCAGTCTTGAATGGCACTTGCAGGAAACACCATGGCAATAGACAGTCTTGCTTTTCACCTCTGAGATCTGTTGACCTGTGGACTTTAGGTGAAGGTCTCCTTGACCTTGCCAGGCTACATTGCAATTGTTGAATTTGTGGACAGCTTCTCAGGCAACCTGTGCTAATGTGCTGTCTCCTGCCTCTTGGACAGCAGCAGTGAGAGCTGCTTTTTGTGGAGGTCTGCAGTGCTGGAGATCCAGTAAATTCAACTTGCTTCCCAAGAAGACTTTGGGTGGGTCATAAACCATCTCCAGTACTTTGTCCTATTCAAATGTCTGTACAGAAAATCATTATAGATCAATCTTCCTAAGGTCTCAGAATCCTGACCCCTCTTATCAGCAGAGTGCAAACAAACACTTCAAAGTGTTGAAGATAGAACGAAATTGGATTTGTGCCTGGGTAGGACTAGACTAGCTAACAAGAGGCAATGGAAATGCACCTGCCAGGAGCAAAAAGGTCATTTGTTCAGAGGTAAAATTCCTGTGATGTACTTAGCTGGGTGAAAGTTTTTTCTTTGAATTGCCTTTTGTATTCAAGGTACTGCCGACTGCTGTGCAATAATGAATCAGAACTGCAGCACCTATGTAAGCAAATGTAGCTCCAATTACACATTTGGCGGCAACTTGCTCCTGTCTACAACAAGTTGAAAGTGTTATGAAACACAGAGATGTTTGATTTTGGACTAGAATGTGTAGCCCTCCAAAATTACATCTTGTAGACTTAAATATCTATCTAGAACCAGTGGCAAGCATCAAATCCTCCTAATCTTTCCTGAACATGTGTCTTTATTAGATAAAAGTTTATTATATAATTCTAAATTTATTGTAATAGAATATTCCAGCTAAATCTGAACCCACAGCAACTTATCACTGTATATTTCTTATTTATTCTTCCAAAAATATTAATAGTTTAATATGTACTCTTAAGTAAGACGGCTTCACAAACTTATGCAAAATTGTCAAGAGAATATTACTTACATTGGATTATAAGCAAATAGGTGTTGTAGGAAAAAACAAAATTTAGTTAATTAACTACTCACATACTAATGAGAATTTCCTTCAAATTTGTCTGCCAGAGTTTTAACAAATGAAAATCTTCCAACTCACTGCTTGAGTGGGGTTAGCCAGGCCTATTTTTTTGCACCAGCATAGACAGATATTAGGTATTTTCTAGTCCAAGTGGCTCTGTCCTGGATGTGTCTCCACACTGAACCCTCATAATGACTCTACTGAAATGAGTTAGTGATGTTGGTCAAGAGAGAAGTCTGAGGGAAAGTATGGCTGTTTTTTATCCACTGGTTATGACCCCTCTCCCTTCTGGCTGGCAGAGCCAAATGCAGAGTGGGGCCATGGCTTTTCTTATCTTTGAGAAGTAAAATACAATTTTGTCTATAATGTGGTCAAAAGCTTGAACTAGTCATAACCTTAACTACTAGTGTGGAAAAGGCTTCTTCCCAAGCCATGGTAATAACAGCAAAAACTGAATGCATAACCTCAACTGTTACTCTTGAGCACTTCAGAGAAATGCATTAGTTAATTACTAACTATTATTACTGCCAGCTGGTACCTGGTCAAGTCTGCAGTTTATTTTACTACAGCCTGCTGTGGAATAATTCTTCTGTTCCATGGTACACAGATGTTTTCCTTAAATCTGAGAAACTCTGTATAGAGGTAAACACACTGGTTGTTTGTAAAGGGAAGTTCTTTTGTGAATCCTTATTTCCTATCTGTATTTCCCATCTGTCTTGTTACCTACCCATTCTCCCACTGTCTGAGAACTTAGTGCTCCATTCAATGCCTGCCTTCCAGTACCTACAGAGTGTATAGCAGAGGCAACAGGAGCTGCTTCATACTCTTGCAGAGGTGGCCCCTGTAGCAACAACTCTATTTCATGGTTCCCAACACATTCATTCATTCATTCTTGCAGCACTAAACATTGAAAATGCAAAACATGGTTCTTAGCTACACCTGTATCTGGAGCTCTGGTTTACCTGTTTCAGTAACCATAACAACATCCATGCCTTTCATCTGAAGGATATCAGTGTGATAAAAAGCTGGTATAACTAATAAGTTATCCAGTTTAGGGTTCAAGTTGGGTTGGAAGAAAATAATTTCAAACTATTTCAAAGCATACTATTTACCTCAAGCTAAAATGCTTTGTTGTTTCTTCTTAATTAGAAATTTTATTTGTCTTTTTAAAGCACAATATTTTGATTTATAATTTTTTTTTCTGAATTCTCTGTGGGAATTGATGTGGTAAACTTCAAATAGACATCTTCAAATGACACTTTTACTTATTTTCACAATATATGTTAAAAACATCTGCTTGGTTTTATTATCCTGTCTTATTGCAAGAACCTTCACTCAATTTATACAATCATTGTCCCAGCTGTATTTATGAACTGGTTAGAAATTACTTGGACTAAACAGCAGCTGCATTCTACTAATTGGATGCAATGTAAATGAGGTCCCTCTCAATTTAAGAACCTTTCTGCTGAGACTCTCATAGAAGTAAACTTGTCATACCACATCCTCTCTTCACCTTAGAGAAATTTAAGCACCTGATATTTAATTCATATTAATTTAAATGTTTCATAATGCAGCAGTTGCTAAATAAATTCTTTTAATGATATAACACATCCATAATGACAATTAAAAAAATTGTAAATATATTTCATACAGAAGTTCAGAGAAAGATGAGGGGCAATGGCAAAGTAAATCCACAAGATTTTTTAGGTTGAGGTTTTTAGGATGAGGAAGCAGAAATTTTTACTTCCAATTTTGTGTGAAGTACAAAAAAGCAGAAACAAGAACTTTTCTTAGTATCTCCTCCCTTCTCTGCCTGCCCCCACTTCACAAATCTCAAAGCATTAAATTGCTTTCTAGTTATAGATAAACAAAGTCCTGATGGATTACATGGTGGAAAGTAGAATGGGGAACGCAGTGAAGCTTTAGCTTTAAAAAAAGACCCAGCCAAGCAAATCTTATCTCTATGGCTTTAAAATTTTCTCTCTGTGTGTGTGCATATGTGTGTGTTAAGGGATTCTGTGTTGATATTGGATTGCTAAATTGTTCATAATTGAGCATTTACAAACACTTGGTATATACGGAGTTTTTGATTTATGAAATGGGCCCAGTGGTCAAAAGATATATGATTCTTTTCGGTAATATACGTGTCTGGTGGCACCTGATCTATTAATCAAGAGAATGATTTCCTAGTCAGGCAAGTGCTTTGCGACTCAGACTGATTTATAAGTGTAGAAAATAATGGATAGTTCATGGGCCTGATTTATAAGTAGCATTACTGTCATACAGATGGTTTGAAACTCAATACTTTATATGTTGGATGTAAATATCTATTTTATTAATAAAAATGGACTGATTTATGTGACTGATTTATAAATCTTTATTCTAGATTTTAGAAGAAGTCAAGCTCTGATATACATTATTTCTCAAACAAGCTATTTTCCAAGGTCCAAATTTTGTAATCACAGTTTAGCTTATTGATATTTACTTTGCATTCTTCTCGCTTCATGTTCTTACCAAGATGAATTGCTTTCTTTGTCCTTTTTAGGGTAGTGCTTGATGAATGTTGTAAAGGGGTGATTTTCTATCACTTCACACCTTCTCTCCTAGCGATGCTTTCTGCACAGCCTTCACATTTACCAATAATTTCTGACCTCTGTTTATGTCTGGATGCCACTTCAAGAACATCTAGTGCTTTTTCTTAGTAGCTGCATACAAATTACCACAGCAAACAAACTAATGAATGGATAGAAACTGTAGCCAAGGGTTGATAATACTTCACAAACCTGTTAGTGGCTTGGGAATTTGGGCTATAAACCAAGTACTTTGAGATAGTAAGCTTTCAGTTGCATAATTAAATTGAATAAATTTGTTCCATCTGAGATCAAAAGGAAAAGGTGCCCGTAAGGCGGATCTTTCTGCAGTTTTTAATCAGCATTGGATTATATCTAAAATGTGTTTGTAGTATTTAATCTTCTCTTTTTTCCCCTCTTTATACTATTCCTCTGTTGAGAACCTTCACTCAATTTTTACTGAAGTCTGTACTCCCCAACATATCCTTTTCGCCCGTGGAATTCTTGAATAAAGAGCAAAAATTCTGAGCTTTTTATTAAAAAAAAAAAAAGCTTTTAACTGAAAATCATACAGCAGATTTGAGTCCATTTTTGGGATAGCTTCAAAAATATTAGTAATTTGGAAGCCTACAAGCGGTACTTTACACAAACAGTGCCTGATTGAGCTATTCATAGTGGGAATTCAGATCCTTATTGAAATGATTACTATTGGTCATCTGGCTTTGTTTGCTGTTTAATGGTTTAATCTTCACACAGTCTCTACAAACAGCTTCTTAAATGAGTTGTGATTACAGTCATGACAAAGACATGCAGGAACCACAACTCAAGCTTACTAATTTGTGGGGGAATACTGTCAGGAAGAGGGGGGCGAGTGAGAGTTTGGATCAGCATTGGATCACTGGGTATGTAGCATTGCAGCAATACTTTGAGGCCCTGACTTAGCCCATCCCTCACTTTGCAAGGCAACTGTCCAGGAAAAAAAGGAGCAGTTCAAGGATATGAATAACCCAGATCACTTTCACATTAAAGTTAGGGACGGGTCTCATTATACTTCACATGGAGATGCAGCATGCCATGAGAGAGAAAATTGGAGCTATGTCCCTTCAGTCAATGGTTAAATTCTTGTCTGAACAGAGAGTTAGTACACAGCTTACTGGGAATTTATAGCACAAGGGAGGTGGGGAAAGATCAGGCAAGATTGTCATGGAGTAAAGCCAAATGCAAAGGGTCAGGAATACACAACCTTGCAGGGGCTGTCATACAATCCTATCATGACTATTGGTCATATCCCTGACCCGTGGAGTTTCAGTGGATAAGATAAATGGATGTGGATGGAGAAGAATTCTGGAAGTCCACAGAAATGCAGTGACTGGGCCAAGGCCAGAGAGAGTGACAAGGAAACACAAATATCTCAGTTCTGTGATAAGTGGATGTTCAAAGATTTGTGATTAAAACTTTGTTCATGTTCTCCTTTTCTAGTCTTCAGTCACTGCATTTCAAACAACATGAACCACAATAAACTGTAGAGGGTTTTGCATGGCAGAAACTTTAAGCAGATCTTATGTTAATTAGAATAAGCTAAAGTAGCTTCAGATCCTGTAAAGAGCACCATTTTTATGATCAAATTCATGTTGAAGAGATTCACTAACAGCACATTAACTCACTGTAAAAGATCTGATAAAGTTTAGATTAGCTACAAAATTGACTATATTTCTTGGAACATTAATTATAATTTAAACTTTAATATGCTTACAACTGTTACTTTGAGAATAAAAGGACAATTTAAAATGACAAAACATTAGGTTTTTATGGATTGTGCTTCACTTACACTACCATATTTTCAAGTTATTGTGGGATTGGGTACTGTACCTTCAATTTACAGGTGGCTGGAAAATTTCTGAGGGTTTTGTATACTGTAAAATCACAGCTGGAGAAAATATTTAGCAATCATTTTCTCAAATTCTGTGTTTAAGAAAGTACTCTGAGCTGTGAAAGATGGGAAGAAATATTTCAGTCTGACTGAAATCTGAACATGTGCTTTCACAAATCACAGAAAAGTGGAGTTTGGTACCAACTGGTCTCCAGCATTAGCACATATAAAGAGTTCTGTTATCTTGAAAGTCCTGGTAAGCTCATGGTTTGGGCTTTCTCTCTGAGCTACAATATTCATGATGCTTTGTTTTCTCCCTTGGTCTTACCCTTATCTGTCCTTTCACATATATGCAAAAGCCCTATCTACTGACTCAGGCAGAAGAAATGTGCAAATAATATCAAACTACAATTTGCAGACCTGGTGCAGTGGATTTGGTGAAGAGAACTTGTGCCCAGTTAGCTAAAATCGTATCTTTTCTCTTTCATTTAAAAAAAACCAATTTTAGTCAATTTTGAAATGCTAGAATATTTTTATTTGTGTATTTCCAGATATATTCTGTATTTTCACCCTTTCTCTTAAGAATAACACCTTTTCTCTTTCAAGTTTCTGTTCTAATCCATCAAAAAAAAACCCCTCAGAATTGCTTACAGGACAAGAGCAATGATTGACAAGGAGTTTCACCTCCAGCTGTTTCACATATGTTTGAGTAGGCAAATGGCTTTGAATTCACACATTGAGTTACAGCTGTACTGCCTATATAGTTACCCTTAAGGGTCTTCACTGGTATCTGTAGTAGGTTTTTATGGATTCTGAATCTGAAAGAACAACATTTTGGATTCCCAGCTAATGTATAACATTGCTGACTGGAGCCTCCCAGCATTCACACCAGCTCTTTGTTAATTTCACTGGTGTTGCCTTCTCATTCACCCTTTGCATACACAACCACTTTAATGGTATTATGTAATTGCCTAAGCACTTCTGTCAATTTCTCTCATTGCTTTTTTAAACATTTCTAAAAATAAATATGCACAAAATACATGTGACTGTCTTGTCTTCCTTCCCTCTCCTTAAAAGGGTTTGTTCACTTCCCATTGTCACCTTGTGAATATAGCCTATGAATTTATCATGAGTACCAGAATGTTCCTCACAGCTGTAACTCTTACATGCTGCTGCAGTACTATTTGTCATGAGCCTTTTTAAAGATGAAATTAATGAAAGACATCAATGGACAAATTACTCAGTTCTGAGTGTGTGTGTCTGTGTGCATCTAGGACTTGGGAGGAGAGACCTTTTGGAAATATCTGCGTTGGCAAGCCATAAAATTTCCTACTAACACAAGGAATCATACAAATGTGACTAACAAGTGAGCATAATGTTGTTTGTACAGTGTGTCACCAAGAGATACACACTCATTTTACGTGAGCTTGCTTCCTATGTCGTAGAAACATAGCCCCTATACTATTAACTCTTTTTCTGATGACTAGATCTTTGTGTTTAGGTCCTCTTTTTAAAGTAAAGTATTACAGTAAAAGTCTTAGTTGTAATCCCTTGGAATATCAAGGTAGGTATTGCAGCTCTGTGGTAACAAACATACTGGCTTTGATAAACAGCATGGAGCCACTGGAAAGAAACAAAGCTGGCCGTGGTAACCAGGATATCATTCTGTATGTGTCCTCTCATTTGAAGGCTTCATTTCCTTCCTGCACTTGAATCAGCAGGTATGGAGATGCATGAAAATAAACCATGAATACTGGCACAGAAATGAGCAACGAAATTGCAGTTGAAGCTCCAAGGCTTGGTTCCTATCTGAGGCCAAACACAGAACCCTGCCTAGTTTCTCTATTTTACCTAAGTGGTTTGCCCATTTTTCTTCTACACATTTGCTTGTATTTTGAGCATCAAGCTGAGGGCATTAGCAGCAGGATAAATTGCATTGTTAAACTGCATTACAGTTACTAGGATCCAAGCACCAAGCTGTGCAGTGGCCACTTAGGAATTGCACATTGCTGAAAGAGCATAACGACCAATGGAGTTTAAATGACATGGCTATTGGACTACAGTGTATGCAATTCCAAATTAATTTCTGACAAAACTGAACCCCAAACAGTGTTGAGATACTGAACCCTTATGGTCCACTGTGTTGAGCTGCAATGGAAGTCACATATTTAAATATTCAGAGAAATATTAGGAGCTTTCTTGGAAAATTCAGTGACTATAGCAGTTAAACTCTGCCATGAAGCATAAAATATGTAACATATTAAAGCAATACTTGCCATTTGAAGGATTATGATGTACAAAATTGTGAACTGTTACTGCAGCTGAAGTTGCTTTAGAGTTTTAATGCAGGTTTTGGTGTAGGGTTCTGGGAGAGGTCACTGGGAGGCTTTAGCTTCAGGTGCTGACTGCCAACCCCACAGTATGCTTAGCACAGTGTCCTCATGCACAACTCGGGCAACTTAAACATAATAAGTTTAACTTCTGATGCCAAAGCATGAAATTACACCATTGAGATACATTCATGTATTTCTCCCTGTTGTTCTCCAAGGAAGAATGCTTGATAAAATAATGTTATAAATTTCAAGAGCATAATTTCCTAGAACTCAGCTCTTAAATCCATCCTTAGTTTCATTTTAGTTACAACTCCCTGGCTTTCTTTATAGTACAGTCTGAAGAACTGAGATGCTGAGTCTGTGAAATGGCAGACTTGGGAGGAGCTTGAGTAAGATGGTTTCTTTAAGTATCTTAGGTTATATTTGTAGATGCACTTATTTGTTTCTGAATTTTTGTTTGGGTTGTTTGTTATAAAACATAAAAAGGATGGCTGACTTGTTGGCATAACATCTGGGAAACATTTAGGTCTTTCAGTGACCTCAGTCCCATGTCTGAGTGGGGCTAAGAGCTGTGTTGCTATGAATTTACTGTAGATGCACATTTCTTGACTGGTGTAAACTATCAGGGCCAGGACCATTACTTAAAGAATTTCTAGTAATATCTGTTATGTCATTAAGTACCAGTGTTTTGGAGAAATCGGGTTTTCCCCTCTACTTTGTAATATTAGAACTGGTAGAAGTCAAATAGCTGCCTTGCATCGCATCTTTTACTGTTTGACTAGACTACTGTCCATAATAAAACTCCGTTTCGAGCATGACTCATGGTTTGTAGAAGAACAATGAACTTTAGTAACCACTGTAATAAGCCTCTTGCTTTTCCTGGTCACAGGTGTCCATATATAGGTTAGACTTCCTGTCCCTTGGCCAGGAACCTGAGCTTGGATCAATACTGTATGACTGCTGTAGCCCTGAAAAGGCTTATGTGTTTGCTCACTTTTATGATTTTACGGAATATATTTAGAAAGACGTGCTCTTCATTTAAGGAAATGAAGCAGCAGCTGTTGCTTGGAATGAAAATTTTGTTCAGCTGAGGCCAAAGCAACAACCTAAAAATAGTGGAATACCTTCAACTGTTAATACAACAGCAACCTTTCAAAGCTGATAACACAGTTTTGTGATTTCCAGTCAATTTTAGTGTTGCACATTTTTGCTGTGCCAAAACATGAGAGCAGACACTCTGGATCACTGAATCTGCCAGAAAATGGTGAGTGGTTGACTGGCGCCAAGATAAAACATCTGTAGGATAAAAACCCACCACTAAAATCTGTGCTTTTGGGGAGTAATTTGCTTAAACAGTTCGTATTTTTGTCAGCAAAACCCTCAAGAATGTTTATCCTTAATTGCAACAACATAAATGTTGATAATCAAGGACTTCAGGAAAAAATTACAGAAATGACAGTGTTCTCTAACTAAATTATTAAACATCACATTACTTTCACATATGAATCCCAATGAGCTTCTGTACTTGTATGCCTAGGAATTACTTGGCACTGATTACAAGAAAAATAATTCTTTGTGAGAAGGTGACAAGTGTGACTTTGAAATGCAGACTTCTGAAAAATTAGTGACTTTATTTCCTGGCATTTCCTTAAGGGAAAAATAGTGTTACTGAAGACATTTTACAGTAGAATGAATTGAAAGTAAAGAGAGCAGGATTCCACTACAGCACTAATGGGGGAGGAGGATTGGTCTAGACCTGAGCTGAGGACATCCTATCCATTCTTGATTACATGAGCCAGATTGTGCTCTGCTGGAGGGGTGTGCCACAGAGTCTCCTCGTAAATCCCTGGCAGCTGTAAGTAAAAGGAGAAAGAGAATTAAAATGTCTGCTGGTTAATGCTTAATATTTTACCAGCTCATCTTTCCAAGAATAAGATTTAGGACGTGCATGTGGTATGAGCTGCTTTTCCGGGAGCGCAGGGGGAGGGAGGGAGGGGTTAAGTTAGTCCTTTGTGTGTTATGTGGGGCTGAGGTATGGGAGAAGGGAAGAGAGATGACATCTGGTGCTGATCTCAAACACCCACGCAACGAGAATAATAGATCATCACTCCATCCTTAATTCCTGTTTACTAGGAATCCCAGTTCTTTTCTGGAATTGTGTCACCATGCAGAATAAATCAGTATGCAAGCCAGGTTGCTTTACTTACGGTACTTTTTTTTAATACGAAAAGGCAAGAAGCAAACATCATAGTATTTTTAATATCATTTAAACACAGTTGGAAGAAAATAAAAGTTAAAACCCACTGTCCTTGAGTGATACATCATCTTTTTATCACATGCTTAGCTGTCTTCATAGATCAAGATCCAGAAGATAATTTGTCTATGGTGGCCATTGTTTATTCCTGCTACATAACTTAGAATTTTCTCTGTGGCAGATCTGTGGAAATTAGCTGTTAAGTGCCCTTTGAAGTCTTGGTCTCTAGGTGAATGTTTTTGAAAATGGCAGGCTTTCTAGTATATTTCTAAGGAAAATAAGAACAACTGTATTTTAACCTCTGAACTTTCACAGCCAAAAACTGTAACTTGAGGCATTTCACTTGCCTGATCTTATTGGCAACCTAGTGTTTTCAAGTGTAATTGAGCAGGTAGGAATGACTACTGATCTACCTTGCATTACTTGCTTGAGGTTTAGATCACTTGTGCTAGTGCCATTTTAGGGCATTATGGGGGAGGGTGTTAGGTGTTCTGAGCCATCTGGAGCTGGAGATCCTTTTGGTCAGAAACTCAGACCAGTGCCCTTTTACCCCATTTATTCTCACTGGGCATTTTTCTAGTTGTTTTTCTTTGCCTCAGCATGCTAACCTGCATTTTACCAGTTGAATTTCATTCTACTTTTTTTTCAGACTTCTCTTTTGCTTTCTTTTCAGGATCATTTTGAATTCTATTTTTATCCTCCAACACACTGGCAATCACTCCCAGCTTGGTGTACCTGCAGAATTAATAATCTTACTGTCTTTTTATCTGCCAGTTTATTAAAGAAAGCATCAAATAGTCCTGTACTTAGGATAGGTCCCTGTGGAATCTTGTGGTGGGTGTGCCAAAGATGGTTTCAGAATTTCCCATAATAAACTGTACATATTGGCTGATAAACCTTTTAAAATTACTTTTTATATTGCTTTGGGAGCTCTAATGTGTGGTTTCCTCATAAATTTTGTGGCATAGTGTACTACCTTAACAATTAGTTCTTGAGTTTGCTTGCCTGAAGAAGTTTGCTTGGGTTTTTATTTCTTCTGAGAACACAACCAGCTGTGACTGCAAGGCCCTTTTGGTCATAGGGCACTGTAAGTGAAGGGAAGGCTTGAAAAAGCATGCTGTTAGATTCAAGAGTGACAATGAAATCAGAAAATCCCCTAATATATGCAATTATACATGCTGCATTCAAGAGGGTAACAAGATTAGGCTGATTTATGCTCACCTGGTTCCATAGACTGGTCATGATAAAAATCTTCCTGATCCTTCTTGGATGGCTTGTATGTGGTCTGAACTTGGAATAGCTGATAAACACAGGGACCTTGCTCTTACAAAGCAGGGGTTTAATGCTAATAGCTTCTCTTCAGTAAGTTCCAATAGTTGTTATGGATAGAAATAGATGCTATTTTCTATTTTTTTTTATTGCTGTGCTTAGAGAAACTCAAGGGAATGTGTTGTCAGGAGCCTCAGAAACATGAAAATTGTCACCTGGCAGAACTCATGCAGGGGCCAAGTTATAGATCACCAGAAGTCATGCAGATGCTGTAAAAGGAGGCAGAGCATATTCTTAAAGATAGAGGACATCTGTTGTAGTAAGTTCACCCAGTAAAGTGCCAGATAGGGTCACTTATAGGTGACCACACAGGTAGTTAGGGCCTGAAAGGAGCACTGAAAATTTTATCTATTAAGCTGGGCTTGGTGCCATGTGACTGTCAACAGCTGGACCTGGGCTATTTCCACTCTGATGCTTTATTCACTTTTCTGTTTTCTGGGATTTCAGAGTAGTCCACACTACTCTGATTTCTCTGTAATCAGTAGCATGCCCTTGCTCACACATGCTGACACTGTTGCATCAGTTCAGGCAAAGGCAGGGTTTAAAGTTTACCTTTACTAGCTGTTAGCATCTCGCTTCTTAACTGAAATCTGATATTTTGGCACATTCAGAAGTTTGGTACCCTGGGTGTTGTCTTCAGTACAAACCCGAAGAGATGATGGAAAAGATAAGATTTTGTTTTGTCTTTATTTTTGAGTATGGCATTAGGGTGCAGAACGAGCTCTGTGTGTGGATTCAGCCACGTTCAAGTTTCGGCCTCAAAAACATACAAAAGGGTGCTGATCCTTTTAATTTTATTAAAGTCCTGCAGCCCCTGTTAATGAAAACTGGTATCTGCTGTCTATCTGCAAGTGGTGTTCTTAAGAAGTGGGGTTCTGTTAGCCTCATCCAAGCTGGTAGGACTTTGCAAGAAGCATTGCACAGGTTTGATGGATTGAGAGAAAGAATTGTGATGTGCTTTAAGCAAGCAGCAAACCTTCAGAGCATATGAAGTCATGCAGCCCACAGCAGCTGTGCTCACAGGCTGAAGTATTTTGCACTTCATGGATCATTGTCCTTAGTGGGTCCAAAGTCCTACTGAGCCAGTCTCAGTTGGCTTTGCAGGCCTCCTCTTGACGATGAAATTCCCTGTTGCCACTAGACTCTAAAAAGGATTTAGCAGCCAAAATCATTACAGGATATCAAGCAAGCAACAACCTCTTATGATTGCATGCCTTTTTTTTGTTTTTAATTGACCTGTGTCTCTATCATATTTATATTTAATAAGTGCCTTAATAAATAAGTATTTGATAAGAAGATCTTTCTAACAAGAAGCATCTCTGGCACCAACAGTGGAAAAGCACCAGTACAGGCATAATGATACATTCCTGCATTTGAAAAATGTCCTCCTGTGTGCAGTTTAAGACTGGTATTAGTGAAGACAGTTTTCAGAGCTGTAGACCACCATGGCTGTAAGGGAAATTTAGTACCTCTAATTAGAGAAAATACTGCCTTTCTCTGCAAGCCTGTCCTTAGTAATTGAAGAATAATGTGTTAAACCATTATGGTAATTAAATATATGAAGAGGAGGGTTCACTTATTTCAGTTTGCCTTTTAAAAAATGGCTCATTAATAATTTAAAACCCTTTGCTTCAGGGTTTTTTAAACACCTAACTAAAAATTAGACTCCTAATTACATGTTAATAGTACAGTGGCAAAATGGGAGGGAAGAAGAGAATCATAATTACTCATTCTTCCTGGCCTGATTTCAGCAAGTAATTTTAAAATGTGGTTTAAAACCTTCAGTAGTCAGAGAAGAAAAGGACTCAGCATAAAGACGGCAGCCACAGGAAAAATGAAACTGCAGTGTGAAAATGCTGTTCTATAGTGCTTGCTGTCAGAAATGTCTGAAGGGTTGAGGTTCTGTTTCAAGAGAGACTTTGAATTTGGAATGAAACCAAAATTGGAGAGAATTGTCTTTTCCAAAGCAAAATTGAAATAAGCATACTATTCTGTATGAGTACAGAGATCCATTGTCAACAGAGTCACAATAGTTCATTTTGAGAGGTGGCAGGAGAAGGCTGTCTGCTGTGGTGGCCTACTTCCATCATAGATATCCATATGTGCTTTTTGGAAAAGCTAGTGTTCCTGAGATTTGGTCCTGGATAAATGTACTGAATTGTTCTAAGATGTAGTGATTGACAGTACTAGTGGAAAGGATTCCTGCTTTTCAAGTAGGTTTCCTAATTCAGTCTTCTTTTCTATGAAAGAGTAGCAGCTTTTGCTGTTATGTTTCTAATGAATGATGTATGTATTGAGTACTGGTGAAGCAGTTTACTGCTTTGACTCACTCCTGGTGGCAAAAATACAGCATTTTAACAGCCTGTAAGGAGCTAGAGAAACTTTTAAATGGGCTTAGACTAACTGGCATGACCAACATTTATTCTGTCATTAATGCTCATATTTCTGCTCAGTTTTCTTCACTGTGTCCAGATGGCCAGAAGTAAAAAATAAATTCTAAGATCAAAGTTAGCAGAAAATAAGAGCACACCCTGTTTCAACTCCTCCTCTGACATGTTGTTTTTCTATTTGTATAAGTACCAGATCATGTTAGTGATGTCTTAGCATAGAGTGAAGAATAATATAGACCTGTGATGTGTCTGCATATTGCTGGTTGCTTGATGACTGTTAACTGACAGCTCACCTTATAGCTGCTGAAGAACATTGCAGGTTTTACAGGCTTTATAAATTGAATGGATGAATCTGTGATTGAATCAGGGTTGCCACTCTATCATTTGTCTCAGAAATCAGCGAGTCTCTCTCCCTACTTTAAGACAGATCTTTTCTTCCTATTGTTCATGAACCCTAGATGGATTGACTGAATTCTTTGGCTAGTTTCAGGAAGCCAAATCTTTAGCTTTTTCACTCTAGAAGCAAAATGACAATGTGCTCTATATTGTCCTATAGCAACAAAACATTTGTAGATTTGTATTCTTTTTCATGTGAAAGAGAGAACCTATCATCAGATTCTCCATTTGCTTGATTCATTTTGTAAGATTACCTGTTTTGGTCTCCAAAGAGTTGAAAATTTTCCCTGGCTTGTGCAGTTTGTGATGACCTTGTTCCACCTTTATGGCATATTCTGCTTTCAACAACGTTCAAAGCAGAATACCATCATTTTCTGTAATTCACAAAGGTATTGGCAGATTAAAGCTTTCAGCCGTACAGGCAATCCCTCATTTTACTGCCACAAAGATAAAGCTCCTCTTGCAATAGAGGACATAGCAAGAAAGAAATAGAAGAGGTGGAACAGAGAGCAAGACTTGCTTCTCTCCCCTTGAGGGTGGTATGGTGAAGCTGTTAAGTGGCACTGGAGGGAGAAGAAGTCATTACTCCAGCAGTTTACATTGTCTCATGCACAAGACTGTTCTTGGTGGGAGAGCACCCACAAGTTTGGTGTTTTATATAAGCAAAGACCATGGAAGTGTGACCATGTCTCAATCCACAACAGCTGATGAACCTGGACCACAGCCTATTTCATCTACTTGAGGGCTGATCTTGCTTGTAAGTCAGGCAAATGCCTCTATCACTAGGAATGTCGGGACTGAGGCAGTAACTAACATCAAGAGCCTTTTTATTTGTCTATGTGTGTTGGGTTTGGTTTTGGTAGGGGTTTTTGTTTTGTTTCGGGTTTGTTGTTTGGTTTGATTTGCTTTGGTTTTTCCCTAGCCTTCCAAAAGATACTGCTGTTATTTAAGCTTAGTTCAACTCTGTGGACAGTGACTTCCACGGGTTTGGGCCCACCTCAGCCATGATGTGAGGCTGAAATGAGGCCAAAGGCCTGTATCAGAACTGTCAGTAATGTACAGAGATCAACTTTGGCAGCTGTTTCCTCTGTGCTGCAGGTCTGAGTGAGCAGGGATGTGCAATGTGCAAGTGCTCCCCTTGAGGACAATGGATGCTGACAATGCCGTGTGCCTTCTGGGGCCACTTCATCTTCTCCACAGTATAGCAGTAAGGCAGTGTCTGAGGAGCCATTGCTAAGTAATTCAGAGAGCCACAGAGCAACTGGACTGGATCCCAAGACTTACTTAGTGAATACACAGCAAAACTGCTCAAAGGATTTTGAGACAGTGCATAATAGTGATTAATCATGATGTGTTCTTTTAAGGCTTTTCCTGTTTAAAGTAAATAAAATGAAAAATGCTTTTCTGGGGGAAGCAAAGTAGTCTTATATCCATATTGAATTCAGTCAAATCATTACAGATCTTGTTTTTTAATATCTTGAATGGAGCAGTTATTTTCTCTTTGATTGTGACAAGGGAGAGGACCAGTGGGGAGAGTTAATCATTACTGAAGGCAAGTTATTGCTTTCCTTCATGTTTCTTCCCTTCCTTGGTTACCCAGACTGAGATGAGACCTTCTTATACACTGTACACACTTGCATAACAAACAAGAAGTTCAGCAGAAAGATATGCTGTAATTTTGGGAAATAAGTGGAAAAACTATTTTAGGAGAAAAGAAAATGCTCTCCACATCAAGTTAGCTTTCTAACACACACACACACACAAAAAAAATATAACCTAATTTTATACACACATTTATCTGTACTTTTTACTGGCCAATCTTTACAAACAAAGGCCTAGATTTGCCAAAAAGGTGAGGCATACTGAATACTTACCTTTACTGACATGAAGGCAGCAGAAGTAAAGTTAAGAGAAAAATAAGAAAATCTTTTTTCTCAGGATTCAAAGGAGCTTTAACTGTGACTTTCACTAAAATGATAGAAGGACCTGATTTTTGTTTTTCCCTGTGGTTTCTGGAGTCTTTTTTACCTCTGCAGCTTTGAAAGCACTGTACAAAAATAAATATGAATAAATGGAGTAGTCTTAGAGATGAGGGAAAACAGGAACACAGAGATAAGTTATTGCCTGCCCCATCTTAGCCAGTCAATACCAGAGGAGAGAATTGAAGCCAGGTGTCTTGATTTCACCTTGGAGTGTATCACACTAACTCTGGTGAAACCCTTAAACTCATCTGTGGCTTTGCCAAGAGAATAAATAGTGTTTCCCTAGTGTTTACCCTTCTGTACATGACCTAGGTAATGAGGAATTCTTGACATGGAGAATTTAAAGATAGACAAAATTATGGGTAGAGACCCAGGTAATGGATATAGCTCTTAACTTTTAGGATGTGGAAATTTGGGAAGTTTTTTTAGGAATTCGAACTACAGTACACTTGTATTTGTAATAGTATTTACAAGTCACTTCAAGGAATCTGTAGAACTGATATGGAGAACTATGAGTTAAAACTGAGGACAAACAGCTGCAGAAAGTCTCTAAATTTTCTCCTCCTTTTAATTCTTACATTACTATTAGAAGTAGAGATGTGAACAACCTATTTTCAAACAGTTCCAATTATTGATATGTATCTGATTACCCTTTACTATAACAAGTATTTATGTATTCAGAGTTTTATGATCAAAAAGTTAAGTGATTAACAACAATATATAGTTGTTAAATTATAGTCCTGTGGCTTCTGTAGTGAAACTCAGCTTCTCCGTCCTATGTTGGTTGTGCAATGGGATCTTGACCTGGTAAGTCTCTGAAGAGCTCACTCCAGAAAAGAGGGGTTATCCAATGTCCTATGGCAGGTTGTAGGCAAACCACGCCTGAAAAACAGCATGAGTGTGCTGCAGCACCCAACAGCCTGCTCTAGGATAAACTGGGTTGGGATGGAAGCCCTTCCAGTCATATGAATGCGTGTAGGAACTTCAACTGACCAGTGCTCCCCCAGCTCAGCTAAGACTAACATGTATGTCAGTGATACAGTGATATGCTAAGGGGATATACATGAAGAAATAGACTTCATCTAATACATGAAACAGAAAGGGAAGGAGGAGAATTTAAAAAACGCTGAGCTTTGTTCTCTCCTCAATCAGAGGGTGAAATGTGGTGCACTGACTTCAATTCTTACAGAGGCAAAACCTGAGACATCCACAGTTTTCTATTTATTTATCTCTTCTGCTTCTGAAATAACTTAAAACCAAATAAAAATCCACCCAAAAATTAAGTTTGTCTTGGGCATAGAAGAGTAAGCCTTTGCACACATCATGAATGTGTCCTTGTGGAAGTTGTCAGTGGCTCTGATGAATGCTAACACAGGTATTGTTAACCACCCTTAGGCATATGAAGCAGTAATATTGTCAGGTCTTTGGATTTTTTGAATGAAGCCTCAGGTCTCAAAACTGTTGTCATAATCTGATAATCTGTTCCACTTTTGAGAAACAGATATTCCAGTCCACAGGTGAAGTCAAGACAAAAGCTGCTGCCACTCTCCAGTGTTCAAAAGCTAAAAGGAAAATAAGAATGTGAAAGTCATGATTTAGAACTCCAATGGCCTAACTTGAGTGTTTGGGTTTTGGCAATATTGAAAGAGCCTTATAGCAAGATGACTGATTACATCTAAATACAGAGAATTCCTCCTACTTTCTTCAAGGCTTCTTGGTGAGGGTTGTGTTAAAGAGCATCCATGCATTTCGTGTGCTACAAGGATGGGCTGTGCCTTGTCTAGAAAGGGTCTGGTGTAATGAACAATATACTTGTACACAGATGGAAGTTGAAGGGTGTGCTCTGTTTGACTTCTTGCATTATGAATAATCAAGCTGATTTTAATCTTGATTAACTGGAGTATCCTTGAAAGAAATCTCAGGGAGTGCAAAGAGTTGTTAGTCTTGCACAGTCTGCATGTTGTTGTTGTGGATTATTTTTTTATTTCTCCTGACCAAAACACCTGCTCTCAGATCAGCCCAGGTAGAAAATAACTGTTTCCAGAGGTTGATTGCCCTTAGAACAAGCAGTAGTTTGCTTGAGGAGAAGGGAAAGACTAGATCTGCTGCCTCTTTAATATCAGAATTTACAGCTGACTTCACTGTCCTTTGCATGAGAAGAAAGTTCTCTGATAGTCCTGTGAATTTAGTGGAATCAAGGTTGCCTGCAAGAGATTTCTTCAGGCTGCAGACTGTTAAAATGAAAATCACTTAGGTCTCCTGTTACATCTGAGCAGAGAGACCAGCCTCTCTTCTGCCTCAGGCAGTAGGTAATAAGGTTGTGCGGGAAAGAAAGTATAATCTATCTTTCTGATATTTAGTGGTGGTATAGGCCAGGGATAAGGGCTTTACTGGACACTGTTAAGTTAATCTCTGCCCTGCACAGCCCAGTTCGTAAAGACTCAACAGGTGTTAGTACAGAGCTATAGGCAGAGGGTTCATCTTTGCATACATTAATATCACAGTGATCTTAATCGGCACAAGGGAGGCACTGATCTAACCAGTGCCAATTGACACTAATCCATCTGCATCAAGGCAGCTGTAGAGGAGTGTGACTCAGGTTCAGCTGTGGTAGGGTGCACACACATCAGCATTACATTCTGCCAGTGCAGAACCACAGAAGAATTGTAGTTTTTGCTGCCCCAGACTCCCTTTTCTCCTCCCTTCCTCCCCTCTTTTCCTCTTTCTCTTTTCTTTCTCTTGCAGATGTAGTCTGCTGTCACTTTTGCCCACTTGGACAGAAAGGTTTGAGCCAGAGAACTGGTTCTCTTAGAGATGGAAAATTCCTGTTGGGATGTGGCTGAGGGAAGGGTCAAGGGCAGCTGGCTCACTTTTAGCCTTTCCTACCTGTCTCTTCAGGTGGAACAACATTTTGCACAGGCAGCTTCCCAAAGGCATCAGACCCCATCAGGACATGCTCTAGTGATCTAAATTAGCCTTGTCCTTTAAGTTCACTAAATTGCTGAAAGAGCAGGCAGACTAACCAGCTCCTTATGTCTTCTCAGCTTGCCCAAATTTCAGAGAGACTTTGGTGTGGCTAACTTTCCACTTCTCCAGACATTTCACTGTTTTCTTCCATTGTTCTGCTGTGCTTTATTCTGCCTCACTGCAGAGCTCACATGTTTCTGAGTTTTAAGGGAGGGAGCTTTTCAAATGGGATGCTTGTATCTTTTTGCTGGGTTGTAGAGGGGCCAAACAAAGCTGTAAGTCTGACATAGTTACAGCCTGAAGTCCAGTTGCTGGCAGAACTTTCAAGCTGTATCAACTTTCTGTGGACTGGCTCTCCTGAGCCGTTCTGGGGAAATATTTGTTTGCCCAGAACTTAAAGTAACAGATTCTAATTCCAATACCAAGATGTTGACATAGTGATATAGAAGAAAAAATTATTTTCTTTTTTGAGTGGTTATGGAGAGAAGAAATGAGAGACAGGTAGTTGTTAGGGCATGTAGCCAGGCAGAAAAGAAAGGGTAAATGGCCTGTGAGGAAGGGATTTGAAACAAAAAAAAGTATTGATCAAACCCAGATTCACTTAGCAATGTTCACTGCAGAACTGCTTTCTGCTAAATCTAATGTCAGGCACAGTTGCACTCAGGAGAAAGCTGAAGTCACTGTGGAGTGTTGGTGTTTCTCTAGTCCATTCTTGAGAGTAAGACCAGGGCTGGGTGAGTTTAATGCCTGCTTGGTCTAAGAAACTTCCAAACATCTAAGGTAGCAAAACCCCACTTTCTTCCCTTCAACAAGGATAACCCTTGTTTTTGTTTTGGTTTTGTTTTTGTTTTAATTTACTATCTGTAAGCTACATTTATCAACCTGAAAATTAAGAGAACTTGCTTAGTAGTTTAAGTTCTCCTTAAAGTTTGCAAATTATGAAATAATTTTCTCCCTCTTATTGGTTTCATGGCCTTCATTCCCTCACCTCCTTCAAATACTTGTGAAAACTGTTGATGGGGAAGCTAAGGAATGACTTGAGCACACTGGTGTAGAAGTCAAATTTATCCATCTTGATTTTTCTTCTGCTTTGGCCAGCTGGTGGAAAATTGCTTTTTACTCTTAGCAAAGACTAACTACACCATCTGGGAAAAAAAAAATAGTACAAATTGATGCTTGTTGGAGACACCATAGATCTGTTAGCTATTTGGTTGCTGTAACTTTTATTTTTAGGTTTTACTTCAAAGCTTTACACATGTGGGCTTGAAGGATTCCTCCACTCAGAAGCATTTGAATTGAATTGATTCATAGACTTGATTGCTAATGGAAGTTTTTTGCATGTGTCCTGTGGATAGGAATTTCCCATGTCCTCTTACAGAAATTTTTTGTGGTCTTCCTGCTGACAACTTATGCAAGGCCTCTTTTTAGGTAGTCCTAATAGTATGGCACTTAAAACACTGGGCAGAAGTGAGAGGGGTTCTTCAAACCTGAGGTGAAACAATTTGCCAATTTTCTCCATAGATTTCACAGGGAATTTAAATCTTAGGTTGTAACCAGTTGCACTAATTTTCTCATCAGATGGTACTGGCCAAACCCAGGGACTTAACCGAGTGTGGGCACGAGTCTTGCTGACTGCAAGCGTCCTCTTCTAATGACATCTCATTGTCAGGCACTTCTTCTCATCATTTTCATCACTGTGTTATAATGTTTCTTTGAGGGGTTAAATACCTACTGCTTACCAGAAGGGGGGTTGAATTTCACCAGTGCCTTGACAGTGTAGCCACAGGACACAGGAGAAAATGAGAATATTTGATCCATTTGTGTCCATGGGTTTAGTGTGACATCTTGGCCTGCAAAGAAAGCCTTGTGGAAGGACTAGAGATATTGAAGAGCCAGGATAGAGAGAACATGGGATAAAATTAAATTAGGTGACAAAGGGTGCAAATATAAAATGTAAGCAAATCAGGGACTTCTCTGGGGACTAGCCTGAAGGAAAAAAAAGGGGACAACTACTATTTAAACTGAATGAATTTTCAGTTCAATAATATTCAATACTGACTGTATTGTAGGGTAGAAATACTAAGCAAGTTCTTCAAGGGAAAAGAGGTTATTTTTGCCACTTTTCACTGTAGAGACTATATCAAATTTTGTACACTCATTTTTGGTCTACATTTTCTGAAAAGAAATTTCAGATGACATGGAGCTTGGGCTCCACGAGTTCTAGTTCAGCTAAAAGGTGAGTTCTAGTTCAGCTAGAAGCATATGTTCCAAGAGTATCACCAAGGAAAGGCTTCATCCCCACTCTTCTCTAAAAATGTATTGACATTTCAAAAAAAGAAAAAGGGAAACAGTATAAGTTACTAATTGACACCTATGGTGGGAACTTGAGTATAGAGATAATGGGAAGAATTAATAGAGCTTTTCCAGAGTAAAAGTGAGCTACATTTTGAAGGTAATAGTGTTTAGTTTTCCATATGTATGGGGATATGTTATACCTGTCATCAGAAAAATGAAAATACACTTTCT
>JANPWX010000287.1:407409-772580 GCA_024734555.1 Trochalopteron elliotii | reverse complement strand
ATGGGGATATGTTATACCTGTCATCAGAAAAATGAAAATACACTTTCTTGTGTGCATTGGCTACACTCTTTTAAAAAATAAAGCATGTATTTTGACTCTAATCCCTATAAACTTAGCTACCTCTCTAAAAGCTTAGAAACAGACAGAAGCAGCACATTTCAGAAAGTTTCCATAATAATTTTTAAGAGAGGTTTTGTAAATAAACAAGAATTGGAGCTGACATCTATCTATATTCAGAGAAGCTGAACCTTATTTATTTTCAGCTTTGTATAAACTACCACACCAGCCAAAAGTCACTAGAACATGCAGTCATATTCTTCTAGGGCTTTGTCAGCTATCTTGGGAAAAAAAACAAAAGAAAGCATATGAATTTATAATCCTTTGTTTTCTGGGTTTTCTGTGAAATCAAAATACAGCTGTATGTTTATATGTGCATACTAAAGATGAGTAGGTGTATGATGCAGATTTGTGGAATTTTTTTTCTGTCCAGATGCAAGCATGAGAAGAGAAATAGTGCTTTGGGCAGACTTTGCATGCGAATCTCAGTTCCAGAACTCAGTCATCACATCTGTACTACAGCTGTCCTCTACTTTTTAGGAAGCCCTCACTTGGTTTGAGAAACCAGATATGCAAATGAACTAAACACTCACATTTGAGAGCATGATTGGAAGTGTTTTGTAGTGTCACTTGCCATTTGTGAGCTCTCACACAGGTAATATGCCCCCCCCAAACTCCTGAGAGACTTTACAGTGCCATCCTCTGTGTCTCCTCAGAGATGCTGTGAGTGACCAGTGATGTCCCCTAGACTTATGTACTGTGCTCTGGTGTGAGGCCCTAGGGGTGCATTTTTGAGTCTGTTTTAAAGTTTTTGAAATCAGCTGGTCTTGTTTTATGTCTTCTAAACACACAGTATCTGTAGATAATTAACTGGTTGTTGAAGGACAGTTGTTACAAAAAAGCTAGAAGGAACATTCCTCCCTCAGGCTGGGTCTGACATGAGGTCTGCTGAAGTCGCATCAGGCCATCACGTAATTTATTTTTAATTTACTGAATATGTTGCCTTGGGGTCACATTATTGCTAGAAAATCTGAGGTGATTTATGTCATGTCTCTGCAATTTTCACACACAAACTTGCTGCAGACACACTGCAAAGTCAGGATAATCAGTAAGGAAAAGGGAGACCCCTCATAAGACAGTGTGTCTCTCAGGCTTCCTCTGCTGAGTGATGAATTACAGGAACATAGAAGAACTAGGATTCTCTTACAGTAATTTCTAGAGGTTTGCCCTTCAAAGCCATTTCCTGAAATGTCAGGTAGTAAAACTTGCCTTCCAGGGGTGCTGGCAATTTTCCTCAAGCCTAGGGGTCTTAGCCTGTAGGTGCAGGTGTTAACTTTAAACAGGGGATACGGATGACAAAACCAAGAAGGCTGAGCACCCACAGTGGAGCTCTGCCTGATGGAAGCCAGAAAGCACCACAGCCCAGAACAAGGCTCTGGATTCAACAGCTCATGTCTCACTTATGGGATATCTTGTGATTCCAGAGCACCAAGTGTTACTGGCATGGCCTGTCCTGGAGCCACTGTCCCTCCTTTATTTCAGCTTTAGGCTTTAAAAAGAACAAAAATCAAAACAAACAAACAAAACCCCCTCATCCTTACCAAAACAAAAGGAAACATTCTTAAAAATGGCTTGTGTGTGTTTAAGTACAAGGATGTATTTTGGGAATTATGAATTTGCAGAAGGCCAGTACAGGTGTAGGGCAGCACAGCAGGTATGAAGAAGATCCTATTGGATAGGAAAAGCCTGTGACCAAATACACCTGTGTTAATCAAAGACCCTACTGCAGTGAGAAGAGTTTGGGTGGGTTGGGAGAAACACAGAACTTGTATCTAAGTTTACATCAGAAAGGCATTTGTGTGTAGAAGTGAGGACAGACGTGAAACTGAGCATCCCTTATTGCAGGTTCAGTAGTTGAATTTATCAGAAACACTCTTCCCCTTCCCTCTTTCACTGGTTCATCTATTTTGTACCTTTTGACCAATGCAAAAAGGTCCTCAATGGTAGCAGTTAGCCAGCTACCATCTCTCATTTTTTATTCATTTGCCAGATTTTGATAGACAATATTCAGACCATAAACAATGATAATCTCTTCCTGGAACATCCTGAGGGGTTAACAAACAAATACTGTAAAGTGCTAGGAGATTTCTAATGAATGTAAGGACTTCCTGATGGCTTTCCCCGGAAAGGAGAACACGATGAGGAAAGTGGCTTGTGTATGGCTCTAATTGCACTAAAGGCCTTCAGAAAATATCTTGAAGTAGCCTCTTTTGAGTTGTATTTTTGAAGGTTTCATCTCCTTCATCTGTAGCAACACTCATTCAGTTGGGCAGTTATGACAGGAAGAAGTGTTTAATGTTCACATCTGTATTTTCTCAGCATCACTCTAACACTCAGTCTGTAAAAGAAATACTGGCTTTACAAGGATCTAAAGGCATAATGCCCTGAGAATTTAGCTTTTTAGTTTCTAAAAACACACACAGAATTCAAAAGCCAAAATGTTCATATTTCAAAGGTTTTTGCATGTAAGGAGGATAAGAAAAGAGCCAGAAAATAATTTTAGTATTGACAAAACCCAGCAGATGGGTACATTATTCCTATTATGTTCTTCTGTCAGACTTTCATGATAATAGTTCTCAGTGTACAGATAATAGCAAGGTCATTGTATGACTGTGTTTCTGTGAACTAATGGCTCCTGTGATATATTGGTTTTAAACCTGCTTTATTAAGTTTATTCTCCTGAGTCGGATCCTCAGATGCTGAAAATAATTGTATCCTTTACAGAGCATCTAACCCTTGTTATAAGCTTTTTAAGTCAGGAAAAAAAAATAAAATCAAAGCTAGTTGGACTGTCATTTGTGTATTCCTTGATCTAAATTACTGATTTGTGCACTCTTCTACTTTCACTTTCCCCCTTTGGACAACTGATGTTACAATTTCCAGCCATACCTGACTAGATAACAATCAACTGTGGCCCATCCTGGGTACAAAACCATGTACAAAAAGGATTGGTGCTGCCTTAGATACCAATCTAATCATCACCAACGAAGCAATGGAAGGTGATATTATTATAGCTGGCTAACAGTGGAAAAATAAATGATTTCAGCAAGTTACCACTCTATTATAGTCTACCTGGCTGGGAATTTATAATATTGTTGTCACAGAAACTCAAAGTGAACAGAACACAGCTGTGAAAAGTGTTGTAGGTGGGAGCTGTGTCAGTGAAATGGGCTTATGCCACCCATGTCGGTATAGATTATTATGTTTTCTACCTAGCTGAAATAATTGCATTTGTTTGTGCCAAGTTATTAATCGTTTGCACTCCATGCCCCAGTTTGAAGGTGTTATGTGGTGACCAAAAGTACCAACACCTGTGTGTGACAGATGAAGGGCACAGGCCTGGCCCATGGAAGGCAATGGTGAGTTCTGAAGGGTGCTGGCAGCAACAGGATGTTAAAAGAATCAGTGAGCAACAGGCTGAGAAGTTTGGACTAGAGCCTAAGTGGTTGCTTCACTCCCCCTCCCTGGGGCTTCCTGTTTGGAGAGTTTTCTTTTTACCAAGGGCCCAGATCCCAAATGCCTCAGTTGAAGTGTGTGTTGTAGTAGGCAAATTTTCAAATGGGCCAAGCACCATGACCTAGTCTGTTGTTTATCTGTGCTTCAGAGTGATCAAAAGGACGAGTGGGAGGGGAAGCAGATAATGTGCTAGGTGACCTTCAATGAGGGGCTTAACGTCATTGCATCTCTATTTCCAGTAATGGGAAATTAAGATTGCTACACACATCTCTAAAACTGCTGTTTAAGTTTCTGGATATGATCCATTATTTAAATGTAGATGATAACTCTAAATGCTTCTGACGTTTTGAGATGGTCTGTCAGATTTACACTACACATCTAGTTTGGGGAAAGGGAGTCAAAGCATGCTTAGTAAAATGATCACCCTGGTCTGATGCTAAGTAAGAAATTTAATTCAAAATTGATAGAACTTTTAAATCCCCTACTCTTAGAACTGATTGAACACTTCTTTGTAACTCCATACTTAAAAGAGCAAAATTGAGTTGTGCAGTTTTGTGTATAATGACCTACAATGAGTTTATTCACAGCACTGAGAGTGGAAAATGTATATAAGATAGATCTCGTCTTCTTCCTCTTCATGGTGTAAGGTTCAGAATGATGGGACCAACAATGTTTAAATCCTTCTCACCCTTCAACTGCCTTCCTCAAGTATGTTTTGGTTAAAGAGTTGATTTTATGTTTTTAATGAGATTAAGCATGTCCTAAAGGTGGATAGTGCTATAGGAAGGGAAAATAGCTTGGTCAATGATCCAGTACAGGTACAGACTCCAAACTCTACCACCTCTTGGTTTGTTTTGCTTTTGAAATTCCATTTACCACTTGAGAAGTAGATGGTGGATTGTAAGCCAGCAGCAAAACAGCCAGGATCATGGAAGTAAAATCTATAAAATGAACCTCAGAATCATGGAATCCCAGCTGTCTGGAAAACTTTGAAAATTGGTGGTTTTTAAGTGTCTATCTTACTGGAACAGGATATATTCAGTTACACTGCAGCACTTTTGTGCTGGAATAATGCTTATTATGAAGATTAAATGTTTCCTGCTCCTTTTCCTCTTTACAGCTTTTGTTTAATTCTACATGAAGTCTCATTTAGATTTGCAGGAGGTCTGTGTCTGGATCTGAACCCTGTTGAGCTGGGTGCTGCATTTTGTACAAAAGATGTGCTATCTCTGAAAGAGCTTGTGATCTAAATGATTAGTAGAATGTAGGAGTATCTTCATTTTCTGCAGCCTTGTATAGCTGTTGATGTTTACACAGAGAAGATAGAAAATGACGACAGATTTCAATTAATTAGCAAATTCTGAAATTTTAGTGAGATTTTCCCCAGCTTCATGGGAATAAGAAGGATATGCAGGGCAGTGGGAGCGGTTTCATATTTGAAGTGTAGGGTGAGATTTTAGTTTTGCAGCACAGGAAAACCAACAAATGTGAGGGTGTGATCATACTATGTTATCCTGCTATTCAGTTACTTAGTGCAATTGCAGCCTTACTACTGCAGGCTGTGATTTTTGTCAGCTGTTAAATTGAATTTATCTTCATCTGTTTTGGATGGGGGGTGACCCAGGGAAACTAACAGAGAAGACAGTAATGAGCTGCTGGTAGGAAATGTTCATCTCTTTCAGGACTGACAGCTTGGTGACACTAGTGACAAAAGGCTGTTTAACACAAACCATGGGACCTGGCATGGTGGGTGATCTGTGTGTGAGCTCTGACTGCAGAGGTGGGCACCTGTGTGGATGAAGACAGCAGGCAGGGCTCTCTCAGCTCAGCTGCTTGTATTTTCAACAGCCTGCAGGGCATTCTGGAGGAAGGCAAATCCCTTCTCCTACCATGTGCTTTCTATTACACCCAGGGCCATTATGGTAAAGTCACAGCTGTCTGCTACAACTTTCACCTCACTTCACTGTTGTCTTTCCTCCCACCCCTATAAAGGAATTTTCCATCTGCTGCTTATGCCAGTGGCCCAGAAGCTTCTCCAGTAAACATTCACCTCCAGCAGAACCACAGGTGATGAAAGTAGTTCTGCACATGGGATTTCCCATTAGGTAAACCTCCCTTTGGACTAGCCAAAAGCTTCACCCTAATAGAGTGGCATTTACTGCCCCTGGAGAAACCACACCGTGCCTTTGAAGCATTGAGGCCCGAGGCTCAATGGAAATGAAGAAAAGGCAAAAGATGTTGGACAGAAGCAGTGTTCTTTGCTTTTCAAATAATTAGGGTAGAGAGGTAGGCCCTTTGCTAACTGTTTTTCATTGAAAGTCTTTGTGTGCAGCTGTGTTCTATTCTGATTTTCAGGGTAAATATAGAATGGAAAACATTTTTCAGGAGCTGACCCTGTGCAAATGGCCACCATGTGATGGAGTGATCCCTTAGGTTGCAATAGTTTGCACGCTCTTGCTTTTCCAGTGTGTACTCAGACTGTGCCAAGCCAAAGTCTTTGCTTGTACTTGGGTTATCAGGTGTCCTATTTTTCTTCATACAGCTTTATCTCAGGCCATTTTTTCAGAGGATACAGCAAGGTTGTCAAGGTTCATTTTCATCAGAGTTGAACTCATTTATGTGAAGGTAGAATCTGTGGCGCACATATTCATTATACAAAATTCTTACACTGTCCTAATAAATTTGGCCCTAACAGTGAGCACAGTTAAAAAGAACCTGAACATAAGCTGAAAAAAATTAAACTTTGGCCATTCCTTCCTAACGGACTGTGAACATATTCATTATTGTAATAGGTTGTGTTTTCTGTTCATGCTCTCGTAAAAGTGTCCATTAAATGTAAGACCTGCAAGCTCATTTTTTAGGAATTAATAGTCAGCTTTGTCTTGTGTAGTCTCTAGCAGCATTTTACTTAACGGCAGATTTCTCCTTGGGCTATGGGGGATTGTCTACCAGCCTGTGCATTTCTTCCCTATTCATAGCCTGTTCATAGGGATAGAAATGGATGTCTAAAGCAATAGGAGTGAAAAGGCCAAGGCAGACTTTGGGCATGGCCTATGTTGCAGAGATCTATTTGCCTATGCATGGATTTTTTTAAAGTATATTTGAGAGACATTACCTTTTGAGAAGAGAAACAATGTAGTGTCTGTTATCTACATTCTGTACTAGCACTAAATCAGAGTGACAAAACTATGCACCCAATCTCTAATGTGGCCTCAAAGTCTGCCTGGTGGCTGGAGGTCGGCTGCTGGGTTATAGGGTTGGTCATCTTAGTGACAGATAAAATCCATATGCCTGCCAAAGGGGGCAAGAGGGGAAAGCACAACTATTTAGTTTCCTAAAGTGAGTATCCAGAAATTTCATTTCCCACTCTGTCAGTGGCTCAGCACATGTTCTTAGTGTAGTCATAAGGCTAACACTTCAAAGAATGTCCATTTGTTTTGAAGGTCTCAACATCTGAAAAATCTCTTTCTTTTTTATTGAAAGTGCTGTGAACTTTTAAAACTGCTATTGGAACAAAAGGTATCAAAGCAGCTTGTACTTTACTTATGGAGAGATTTGCAGTTAGAATACTCCCAACCCCCATGACTTCCAAAATTAATAGCTACTTTTGAGAATGTTGCCTTTATCTTCAGTGGGTCTGGTTTCATGCTGTACAATAGACATAATCATGCCTTCTACTTTACACAGGGATTGCAGTGTATGATTAGTGTACAGGAATGCTTCATGATCCTTGAATAATGAAATTTCCAGATAAAATTCCAGGTGGTTTTTTGCACTATCAATAACTTTGTTGCACTTGCTCTTTAGAGATTGCTCCAGTCTCCATTCTCAAGAATAATCATGCAGCCGATTTTTCTCAAGGAAGGTGTATCTATTAATGGTGGTTAGACCAGGACAGTACCCCTGGCCCATACTCATTGTCATGCAGGGATACATCAGAAGCTGAGGATACACAGGGTCACATTATGAAGAGTAGCTCCTTGTTCTGTCTTGACACCAAGTGCAGCTTTAAGTCCCCCTAATTCTAGGTCAGTGCTGTGAGCTCCTGTTTCCTGTGTGCTGCATGGAAGGTATTTGCTTCTGGTGGATGAAGCTATTTGCTGTTGGATCATAATCTGCTCCTACTGTGATGTCATATGTGTTGGTATTTCAACTCCAGAGCTGAAAAGGAGGAAAGTAATTATCTTAGCATTGTCTGTTTCAATGGATTTTCTCCAATTTGACCTATCAGTGGTGAATGTATTGTACAGAAATGTGTTAATAATAAAAACTCATTATATTTGTTTAGATTCTGAAAAAAAAAATTAAAAATCTTGTTCCTTTGCTTGTAACCTTAGACATAGTCTTGAGTATCTGGCCAGCTGTTAATTTTTCAAATTAATGGCATAAGCCAGAGGATTTAGGGGCCAGAGTCTAACTGGACACCTTTCTCTTCTTTTGCAGTGGAGCTGCATCACTGCATTTGATTATTCTCTTATACCAGTATTCATAAAATCAAAATCAAGCCTACCCTGAAGTTTATTCTCCCCAGGATAATGCTTGTGACTAGAATCTGATTTGTGCAAAAGGAAGAGATTTGTGTGAGCAGAAACTCAAATACAACCGGAAATACATCCATGGAAGTGGAAGGAATAGAAAGGCCACTGTTAAATTTAGCAAATGCTTGTGTCTGCTGAGATGTTAGCTTTCTTACAAGTTGAAACTATTTTTTGCTGCTATTTTTTTTTAAGCTCTTGTGGAAAAAAGTAGTGTCTTGAGTCATTCTACTGTTTATCACCCTCCAAATCAAAGGGCACAGAATTAGGTTTGTGTTTTCACAGAGAGATTGATGCTGACACACAGCTGTCCTTTCCTCCTCCTCCTCAGCACATCAAGACTGAATGTTTTGCAGATTATAAGCTTGGTCCTGGTGAGAAGTCTGAAATAAAACTTCTATTGTCTGAAGTGTTTTGGTGTTTTCTCTAAAGAAATCATCAACCTTCATTGTTTATTTTTTCTTCTGCAGAAAAGGAGGGGGATAGGGAAGTCATCCACCCATCTGTTTGCAATATTAATTTTAAAATCTAAAAGTAAACAGGCCCCACAGTCCACCCAAAAACTGTGTTCATTGGCAGTCTAGAACCAGGGACAATGTATACTTCAGAATCAGTTTATCTCCAAAATTGTACATCTGTTCTTTCTTGATTTCCTCAAACAGGCTGGTACATTTTCTTGTTTACTTAAATGTTTGTCTCTCCATCTCAGGGTAGTTTTTTCTTCTCTGTAGCTGTTAAGTTATGCACAAGGTCAGATGATTACTCAGAACTTCCTGGAAAGCCCCTTGTTTGTTTTAGACAAAAGTACTCAGGAAGTTCCTCAGCTCTTCCAGTGGCAGTGGCCTGCCAATCCTCCAACTGCATTTACTGCTTTTTTTGGAAGATGTGCTAAAACAATTTTCAGTACAGTACTAAACTCAGGGTATGTCAGCATTTTCCCATATATTTCAAATGCTGAGACTGTTTTCAGGATCTCCTGCACCTCAGATAATAGAATATTGTCTCCTCACTCGCTGTGATGACAGTGTGGCAGTCAGGCTTTTTGATGTTCCCCACCAAGCCTGCCATCCTCAGATTAGAATGTTCCACTCCAGGCACAAATTTGATGCCTTTACAGCTCATCTTCCCCTTCTACAGACAGGCTTTCAGTCTTACTCAGTTGGTGAGGCCTCACCCTGCTTCAGACACTTCCTGCACAGCACAGACTTAAGGAGCTAAATGTAAGTATATTTATTCTAAAGAAGATAAAAGGAATGGAAAAATAAAACCAAACACAAACTCAAATGGCTTGGCACACGGGTTCTCTTTAGGCTCACAGCCCCTGGTGGCTCATTTCAAAGCACTTGAATCTATACAATTAGGTGGAATATTTCCTGTGATGTTGGGCGGTGGAGCAATCACTTTAATGTATTTATTTCTTGATACTATATTTGCTTCTCTTACAGCCCTCTCTGAGCAGAGACACAGAGATACATGTAACCGAGCACCGAGGGGCTGTGGTCTGTATTGGTGGGTAAAGATTTAATTCTCCAAAGAGCCATCACACTGTGGGAGAATCAAAGACAGATGGCAGCTCCTTCCTGGTTCCGACCTCTGAGTCCTCCACACCTACACCATGAGATGTTCGTGGGAAGGAGGTCTACAGGCTGTTGAATTCAGCTGTTACCTTGGAAATTATGAGTCTGTAAATAAGGCCAGCCAGCATATGAAAATGCTACTGATGTGGCTAAATTAGTTAAGTGACTACTGGTGCATGAGAGCACTTGCAATACTGTTTTTAATCATAAGTTCTGCTGGCATCTTAACTTCAGCTATCATCAATTGTTCAACACTTGAAAAATTGATTCTGAGAGCTCCACAGAAGGGGCCTGTACTGATTTGGTCTCCATGAGCTAGTCAAATATTGCTGTTGTAGACTAAATAATTTTGCAGTCAATTTTTTAGTTTGCAGCATGTGTCTGCATTTCCTCTCTAGGAAAAAAAATGTGGGAGGACAGGAGGCTGTTGGTGCTGGGACCTGGTCTCAGCAACAGCTGGATTTGGAGGTCAGAATGACTTTGAGTTATTACCTTTCTAGAGCTCTGAATCTCACTGCGCTTCAGGCATCTGAAGGAGCAGGGTGAATCTCAAAATAGACTAACAATATCTATGAAAAAACTCAAAATAAAATAGAATCAGAAAACTCAAAAACACCATGGAGTACCCGTGCCTGTGCTATATGAACCACTGCTCTTCAGCCAGGTGAGTCTTGCTACCAAGCAACATTTTGTGGAACTTAATCCAAATGCTTTGGGGCTGAATTACTTTCCAAATTACCAAGACTTTCTATTTCAGCTTTTTGGCAAGTTCACAAGTGTATATTCTGTAGATACACCACTGATTTGTTTGGGTCTTTTCCTTCACAGAAAGGAGGGTACTGCCAGAAGACAGACCAAGGAAAAATAACTTTGTGTTGAGCTCAATGAATTCAGTTCAGCTGGTACTGGAAGAGTGAGATTTTTGTTTTTCCTCTCGACATGCCAAGAAGGCCTTTGCAGTAAGAACTAGGCAAAATGCAAGTGCAATTTATCATTCCTGTTGTTTTGTTGTATCAGGAAGATGGGAAAGTTGGTTTTGTAAGTGACTATTGCTAATTCTAGATCCCCATCTTTTCTCATTGAAAGCAGGTTTTGGAAATTTGCTCCAAAGTGTCATGAAATACTGAGTTATAATGAAGCTGTGGTTCACTTCCTCTGACAAAGTATTAGTCAAGGCTGAAATGATGAGAACTGGTGGCACTTAGTGTGCTCTGCTCTTTAGTGCTGGAAGGTCATCAAAACTGGGTCATAACTGGTGCTCATGTAGAGCTTCCCTGGCTCACAGCAAATGAACTCAAATTCAGACCCAACTTGGGAAGTGTCTTTAACACTGAAACTGCAACCTTTAGATTGTGATTGCCATTTAAATAAAATAATTTTGTATGATTATTGCAGAAAAATATATTTGTATGTATCCTCTGTCTTTATGAAGGATTGGGGCCAAATAATGGTAATTTATAGCTATTTTGAAACTGGATCCAAGCCCCACAAATATGTTCACAAAGTTTATGAATACTGTATCCAGTTAACGGTTTTCTTGCATGAGAGAAAAACTTCAACCTTTTAGTGCAAAATTTAAACATTCTTTTTGTAGGAAAAGTTCCAAGAATTCCTAATGTTAGATATTGTAACATATTTTCATTCTTACATGTGGAGGAGCATAACATCTTTCTCTAGTTCATGTTTCTAGCCTTAATATTTCTGAAATAGAGAGATTAATATTATTTTGGATCCTTATTCAGAAACTGGCCAGACATTAGCATTCAAAACATTACAGCAATTCTGTAATAACAAGAAAATTATGGTTAAACCAGGTAAGTGAAGTGCAGAAAGGAGTAGATTACATCCTTGAGGAAAATTGACAGTAACTGTGGATGCTTATATTTTGCTGTGCTGACTCTAATTTTTGCATCCATGGTTTATAGGAGCTCAGGAGTCAGTTATGTAAAGGCATTCACTGGCTTTGGCATTTAGTAGGACAGGAAGAAGTCTGCCAGCTGATTTCCCATGGACCAGCTTACAGTCACACACTGGAATTTTACAACTTCATGTCTACTAATGTAGATTGGTTTCAAACCAGCAGACCAGAGAAAAAAGTGATTTGCTTTCCTCTACTAGTTTCCTTAATTCTTTCAACTCTTGCATTCTCTCTTTCCTAGACTCGATTACATTTGTCATGCAACGCATTGATGGCTGAATGAATATGCATGAAGTGAGCACCACTTGTTTAGCAACTGAGCAATCGGTTATGAAAATTGCCTGCTGGAAACATTTTCTACCTAGGTGGCTATGGTTATACTGTGTTTTGTTGTTTTTAACTTGCATCCACTCCCCAGTTTAATTCTGAGTAAGTGATCCTACTAATAAGTATGCGCTCAATTTATAAAAGCAATTTGTTTCTTGTACCTGCAAATCAATAAGGATGGATTGTTTTTTCAATGAATCTTGTAGTCATCCACTCTGTAGTTTAACCTAACAAACACTACCAATACTTCGCCTAACACAAGGCTGAGTCTCTTGCTTACCTGGCTGTATATTTTCTGAGATTGTTAGCATATTGCCTTCCTTAGGCACATCTTTCTGCACACAGTCTGTGAGCATTCCTGCAAATAACAGAAGCTCAGTGTTTCCATGCATAGTAACCACTCATCTTCAAGTTCCTGGAAAAGTAGCAAGAGGGGAATGAAGGAAGCCAGAACAAATTACAACTGGGAATGCATGACTATATCTGTGGATATTATTTTCCTTCTATTCTGACATTCCTTGTGTTTCACACAGTCTTATGCTTTTTAAGACAGGGAAAAACTCAACGAGACAGAAGGATAATGGTAAATGCCTAACAGCTTTGGTGACAGAAGCAGGATATTCTTAATTCAGATTTCAAGTGATTTGTTTAGCTTATATTTGAACCATCAATTAATTTGTTTCTTTAGAATACTAAGGTTATGAAAGAGGTATTGCTGAATTTTTTTTGTAATGGATAGCCTAAAGCTTCCCAGAAAGTCTTGGAAGCACAGGAGTTCAGTACTAATAGCGACAACCATGTGCTTTATAATCCCTGCTAGGCAGTACATCAATCTAGGGTGAAAGGAATTCATTACAAGTATCTCAAGGAATGGCCATCTAAGTCTCACTTTTCCAGTGAGGCTTGGTAGTATTTACTTAATAGCAATTCACCTCAGGAGACTCCATTTTGTAGATTTGAACTTAGGGCATTCTATATCAATAACCTTCAGGGTAAGCACAGAATAACATTTCTCTTACTGCTCTTTTCTGCTTCTGGTGGGGAAACTGTGCCAGTAATGCAGAAGGGTAGTTAGGACACCATGGCTCAGATGGCTCAGCTAAGGAGTACCATTTGTGATGTCCGTGTCAGGTCTCCAAGCACTAGACCAAGTTATTTTACACTCACTGTGAAAATCTCTGTCAGAAAAAGATAATATTTAAATATCACCAAACAGGGCTGATTAAAAAGGGTAAGATTTTGTATGCCATAGCCTCGTATTAAAAGGAGGAATTAGGCACTTCAAAGCAGGGGGACTGCTAGCCTTGCTTCTAATAATGTATGCAAAACTTGCAAAAAACGCTCAATACTGAACTTTATTTGGAGAGGCAGGCAAACAGAGATGTGTGCCTAATTCTAGCATTTAAGCTCACTTTGCTTCTAGATTTGTAGTCTTTGTGCTTTAGTCTGTCAAGTAACATGCAAGGACTAGATTTTTCAAAACCATAGATGAGCTGTAGGGTTGAACTCTGCAGTCCTTTTCTATGTGATGCAGAGTTTTAGAAGTCTAGCAGTTGCTTAAAACTTCCTAAAATAATGATGTATAAAATAATGATTTATAGCTTCCTGTAGTTATTCATCTTTGTCTTCATTTTTGTACTGTGAATCTTCAGATCTGAAGGAGATGTATCTGAGGGCAGTTCTTTACTCTTGGGTTATTCTGGTACAGATACTATGTTGTCAAAACAGCTGATTTCACTGGTAGAGGGAAAGAGCAGCTCTGAATTTACTGCGTGGGTTTTTTAACAGAGACTTGCCAGCCTAATCTTGTGAAACTAAGACATTTGATTAATTCTGCCACTCAGTGGAACTGCCTTGTTCTTTACTGTGTTTGACATTTAACAGTTCAGTTGAATTTGCCCAAAAGGATGAGGAAATGGGGGAGATGAAGGGTGGGCGGAGGTAAATGAAATCTACTTTCCTGCTAAATTCAAACAAAATTTATCAGAAACAAGTCATTGTCAAGATGCAGCAGCCACTGTTACTTGCACTGGTAAGAAGAGCAAGCAACGGGTATCATCCACATAGAGGAAAAGTGGTCTGTAGCCCTCGCTGGGCTCACTGAAGAGAGACAAATCCAGAGCAGGCCTGAAATGGCATTTGTTTTAGTGCTGCTGCCCTGGAGAGTCAGTGGGCATGACAGGAGCAAGAGAGGGACCTGTGCAGAGCTGGGCTGAGCTGGGACCCTCACACCCAAGGTGCCTCTCAGCAGGAGGTGCTGATGCAGGGTCTGCTGGACTGCTGCCTGCCAAACTCTTCCTCAGCCACAGTTTCATTTGTTCACGTGCAAGTGTCTCTGACCAACCATGTTAAAGTTTCAAGAGGGCTTTTTGGGGTGGGTTAACTGTCAGAGACGTTCTCTTAGTAAGTGGATAAGGGATTTTAAAGCCCTTTTCCATCTGGAGGGCAGTTGTTTGAATCACCAGTTGTTACCTACCCTTTGGAAGAACTTCTTTTATTGTTTACATGACCCAGGCTTGAAGCTTAGTTTTATTTGACGTACCTACAATTACTACCAAGGAGTTTTTATGGCAGAATAAGAAAGAGAAACTTCACATTTCTACAGGAAAGCATTTCCTGTGTGTTTGATTCAACATCCAGAACCTGGAGTTGTATGAGCAAAGAACAAAACTATCAATTTGTGAATTATCTTTTCCATCAAAATTCATTGTATCTGCTTTTGAGTAAAGCCCTAAATTTTGGTTTTCTGTTCTCCAAAAAAAACCCAAAAATTTTTAAGTTAAAAGTCTTGGGATTTTTTTAAAGTTTATATCAAAAAGCTGTAGCAAATCTAGATGACACTACTTCTTGTGGGTATTTTTTTTTCTTTGTTCAGCCAAAGATAGAGGATTAAGGTAGAAAAAGAAGCATTATTTGTTCACTATTTTAAGAAATGTAAGCTAAACTTCAATAATAACAGCATCAATGGGGACTCTCCTAGTTATAGACTCTGGATTCCCCTCCATACCTGTTCTGACACCACAGGTGTCACTATTTTTTCAGAAAATATGGATATAAAGTAATTTAATTATTTGTTTATAGATCCTGAGAACAAGAAGTACCATCGTTACAAGAAGTACAACCTGGCAGTAAGCCAACATGCCTTAGAATGAAGTCTTCTGGAGGGTTGGGCAGTGTCCCAAGAGGCCTCAATAATTTTTCGTAAGGTATTATAACAATACTACCACCTACAGGAGTTCAGCAAAAGGGATACAGCATTTTACAAAAATTCAAAATAGAACAGAAATCAAGGTTCTTTGAGTATGGTCTGACCTTTCTCAATAACTAGCATTTTGGGGAAAACCCTCAGCTATTTCAGGAATTATTAAGACACAAGTCTTGCCTCATGAATCCAAACATTTCTATGGAGAACCATACTTTGTGAAAGGCAGTTCTTGTTGCATTCTAACCCACTGTGCTAGAAATTTAAAATCTCTTGTTCTTCAGGTCTTAAATGTGAACAAGTATGAATAAAATTTAAACCTCACTAACATCCATAGATTGGAGGTCAATCTGCGCAAAAACTTGGGTTAGTTTAATGTGCACATTTCTATTTTTGGTTTATGTATAGATATACAGCAGTACCAGTATTTTAGCCTCTGTGGAAGTTGTATTGCTTGCACAGATGTTGTACATATTTCATTACTTTTTAGTAAGCTGCCATTAGGCCAGCATGGGCAGAACTATCTGAAAATAGATGGAGGCTATTGAAAAGAAAATATGTCATTACTGTGGTATCTTGCAGTCTACTGGACATCGAGGGATTCTGTTTTCAGTCATCCACTATCATTGCTTACAGTATTTCAAATTATTTACCCAAAGAAAGGAAATTGTGAAGCTGTAGCTTTGCAAAGTATTTATACTGAATAAATGTCAAGTTACATTTCCTCATTTTATCACTTTCTTGTCAGTCATTGCCAAGCTGAGAGAGATGATCCATAAATAGCAGTCAAGTTTAAATTTGCTTCTATAAAAGAAAGGAGCACTAAACATTCTTGTCCTGGGGAGTAAGGTACTTAAAATTGTGCTCAAGCTCAGCAGGTTTCAGGGAAGCTTAGCAATAGGCATAGTTGCATAGTACCCTGTGGAATCCACTTTCCAATAAAATGCACCAAAATGCCAATTACGTGATGACTATCCAATTTATCAGTGAGAAATAAATGTATTGAGAGTTGCCATGGCTTCTATTCCATGTGGTCTCGTATCCTGATTGGCATTTTAATTTCCTCAGACAGGTAGAAAAAGCTAAATTTTCTGAGGTGATATCTATGAGATTTATTCCAAATGCCCTGTGTTTGTGTATTTATTTCCCCCAAATATATACCCCGCTAACAAAGTTGCTAGGAGTTTCATTCTTGCTTTGACAAGCATATTTCAAGCTTAGTCCATTAGGGGTGTCATCTCTGGAAGCAGTCAGAGCATATCTGCTACCCTGACTTTCAAGTGTTTGACCTGAGTAAGAAAACACTCAGGACAAGGTACCTGGTTGGCATGTTGACTGTGGAGAGGCCAGCCTCAGGAGCTTTACTTGCAGCTCCTACAAGTTACTTGGATGATGTAGTAGCTGACTGCACTTCCCAGGTGGCTGAGGGGTTTCAGTGCAGACACTGCTCAGAAAGAACATTCTGTTGATTAAAAGGACATTGGAGGCACCTGGGAAAACAGGTGAAGAAAGTAATTGATTTCAATAATTGATCCATAGCTTTACTGCTCTTTTTTTTTTAGCTTTTCTAGGTTAACTATGATGCTTTCAGACATGTTTTCTAGATAAGGAGATAAAATAAGAACTTTTTAAAAGCATGTGAACTATGGAAGGAGGCAACAAAAATCTGTGGGGGAGTCAGGCAGCAAGACTCGGGGGCTGAGCTTAGATGCATAGGCAAAACTCATAATAAAACATTAAAACAGAGAAGTAAAACTGACTTGCCCAGAACTGTTGAACAATACTTCCTGTCAGCTCTGAGAAAAGCACTGACAACAAGCAATAGAATATAAGGTTACTGGTGATCATCATATCTATAAAGGTGTCTTGAATAGCTGCAGTTGACTGTAGGACATTGTAGAAACAAGTTTTCAAGCTATTGCTGGGAAGTATCAGAGGAGTTCTCAGGAGTCTCTGCTATCAAGTCCAAGCAGTAGTGTTTAGGAAGTTTGTCTTAATTAAAATTTCAGACAGAAGCAGACAGAAAAACCTCAAAACCCCAAACAACCAAAATGCAAAGGCGTGAAAGAGAAAGAAAACCACTGAAAGAATTGTGTCTGCAAAGTCAGACATCCAAAAGGTCACCGTTCTTGGTTCTTCCCCAAGGTCCCTTGGGTGTTTAAACCTAGTATTTTCACAATCTTCTCTACATTAAACCTTATAAACCACTTAAGACACTTAAAATGAACAGTGCCAGTGTCGAGTTATCTGTCCTTAGTGTTAGATGTTAAGCTTCAGGTTGACACATATTACTTCACATTAAGACCTGGATTGAAAAGTTCTGATATGAAAAAGATAAAAATTAATAGGTTTACTCAAAATAATTAAAGATGAGCAGTAGAATAGTAATAATTATAACCTTGGAGATTCATAATTAAAGTTTACCATTGTCTGAAAATTCTCTTCCTTTGCTTTTCCCATGATAGGGAAAGTTTTTAGGCAAGGCGATAACTAGCTCATTCCCTTTTTCTTTTTTCTTTTTTCTTTTTTCTTTTTTCTTTTTCTTTTTCTTTTTCTTTTTCTTTTTCTTTTTCTTTTTCTTTTTCTTTTTCTTTTTCTTTTTCTTTTTCTTTTTCTTTTTCTTTTTCTTTTCTAATTAGAGTAGGTGGAAGGATGGAATAGTAGGTCTATGCATGCTTTGCCTGTTCATAAAAAAAATACAGTTGTCAGTCCTTCTCAGTCTACTTCTATTTAAATTCTAAGAAATGAGTTAATCGAATGGTTTCCTTAGGATGTCTAAAACTGGTTTTAGAGCTGAGTATCAAACATCACCCCTCCTAAACACATTGTGTGCTGTTTAGTCTATTTGCAAATCTAAAAGCGCTATATTTATTTTGTTGACCTCTACACCTGCACTGAACTTTGTAGGTGGGGCCTTAAAAAGATTGATTTTCTTTCTGTGCTGATGGAAAACTGATCTGTTGGCCAGCCTTAATGCCTCACCATGATTTTGCAGCTGAATCTCAGCTACCAGCCAGGGACTTCACAAGAACCAAGAACTGATCTGACAGACTGTCTGCCTGAGGGAGGTCCAGTGCCCCTCTCACAAGACCCATTATACTGAAGTGTCCTAAATGTGACACTGTTGTCCTTTCTTGTAGCACTTTGTGTGCTAAGCAATGCCAGAACCCTGAGCTGGCTTTCTAATGATGGACAAAATCAGTAAGGGAGGGTCTGAGTGACAATAATGTGTTTTTTGTATGTATACTAAGGAAGTGTTCCTGGAAAAGGAGGGATCACAAAAAAATGCAAACACTTTCTCAGTAACATGAGCTCCAAATTGTTCCTAGGTAGTGAGTGGTTCAAGAACTGACTATAAACTGTGAATTTAGAGAGCAATCTAATTCTTGAGCAGATTGCACACCTTCATCTCCAAGGTCCACTGTTTCTGTGTAAAGCTTCAAATAATACAGGTGAGAAGTAAAACAGCAGCTTTTCCTAAGTTTTCCCAGTAAGGACACCCTTCATACCAACAGCTGACATTGACATTAGTTAAGTACTGTGACACATGACTTGGTGGGCACAGGGTAAGACCTTGTCTTGCATCATCTACTCCACAGAAACAATCTGTGCATGCCCTGATTCTCACCAAACAAGGGAAAGAAAGCTGAGGCAGTCTGGCCCTACCTGGGCAGAAGCTGGGGGGACCCTTGGCTTGCTACAACTAAAAGCTGCATGTGATCAGATGATAACCAGCTGCTGGTGCATGGTACCTCATGCACCTGGCAGAAATGGAATGGATCTGTAGCCTGAATTTTGTATGTGGCAATGCAAAAGACTCAAGTGTCTGATTAAAGACTTAAAAGATGGTTCATGACCACTCTGTTTGGTTTAACAAAATTCCTGAGTTTTGATACCTTCATTTTTAAATTGTGAACCCCATTAACTAGTGGCATGGGTTCAGTGAGGATGTTGTTTCCACCAGCTTTACATCTCTGTGAGGCCAATTACCTCTACATGGCGAGGTTAAATTCCAGTTTACACAAGAGTGAGAATCAGATGGCCTCTGAGAGTTAAATGGTGTATGTAGTGACTATTTGCTATTTTTAAGTCGTATGAGTCACATGTGGTGCTGTATGTGGCAGTTAGGGAGATCCTTAGCCCTGTTTATCTGTTGATGCTAAGAGGAAGCAGAAAGTATTAAAAGGTAGTTTGAAAGTATACTAATTTGCCTGTTCCTCATTATTGCAGCTCATAATTGAGTTTATTTGCATACTGGATGCATTCCTGATTTGTATTTTAAGGTTATTTCATTTCCTGTTATGCTTGCAATGGAAATTACCTTTGTATAGGGGAGAATACTTTGCCCTCTGAAAAAAGATTAGAAGATATTATTTGGGAAGGGCAGGCTGCAGGTAATATATTACAATAGCTATGTTTATTCTGTTCTCATTTTTTATTGTCAGTGAAAGCAAAAGCTCTTCTTAAACCCCAATGTGTAGCTCTCTGCGGCACCCGCCACAGCAAACTCTTCCAAGAGCAGCTGAATTCTTTTAATTGAGTCTTTCACAAGAACCAAGCAGGCAGCAGGGGACAAATGCATTAGATCAGTCTTGCAAAAGTGGACTTCACCAGAGGAAAAAGAGAGGATCAGACTAGGTAGAGTTACAAGTGTTTGGGGAAAAAATATTAGTTCCCCAAATTGGAAATGAAACTATGCAGGCAATCTTCGTTGTAATTATTACTCTGCTCTTAACTATAATGATGTTGGGATTTATGTAGCACTTTTCATATGCAAATTGCTCATCAGATTGCTAATTGTCTCATAACATAGACAGTTCCATGCCTGAATGTGGCTGCAAAAGAGTGCAAGGATCTTTCAACAATGCCACATACAGGCAGCTATTGTAATTTTAGTTTTGTGTTCTAAAGAGATTATGCTTTTACACCATTCACCACACAGCTCTATCTGTGTGCCTGCCTAATGATGTCAGAGCACTTTCAGTCAAATATGACAGAGTACTAGAGGTCGAAAGGATTCAAATTTCCTAAATATTTTAGGGAAATAGAAGACTAAATTCAGGAAAGATCCTCAATTACTATTTCCACTGAGGGAAACCCTGCAATGTTCTCTGTTTTGCATTGGATGTTCGAGAGTTTTTCTCTCTGTACATGCTACAGACAGGTAAATATCAGGACCCTCTTTGGTCAGTTTTCACCTCCTTACACATGAGAGAATCCAATCACAAGACAAAGAGTGATAGGAAACAGATTTCACTGCTTGAGGTATGGTGGAGTAAGAGATAATTCTGCCTTTTAAAACCACATTGATTTTTAAGCAGCTCCCCTCCTGTGAAAAAGCAGAGAGAGGCAAGGAGACAGAATTCAGCCTCCACTTTCTCAAACTTGCAGTAAATTACTTTCCTTGTCATCCAAAATGTGTTCATGAAAGGGACTGAGGTTCTGGAAAAATTAGCTGAAAAGACATTTTCCTGTTGGAACATGCTATTTAACTGAAACACATGCCGTTTTCAGTGCAATTGGATGTAAAGAAATTGTAAGGCAAATGTCAGTAAGCCTGTTCCTTGTTTGGTTCAACATTTTTCTTTTGTTTGCAATATATTTTGCATTGTATTTTACAGTAAGAAAAACATATAGGGAAAACTTCTAAATTTAATCAAAGCAGAACTTTTTGAAAAGCCCAAAGGGGGTCAATTTAGGCTTCAAGAGAAAATGAGCTTTTCTTTCAGATTCAGAAGAAAAATAAAATTCAGAAAGCCCTAATTTCCTGTAGACTACAATTTTAGTTTCTAATTGCAACCACTATCAACCATTATGACTCTAAGGAGCCTCCTTCCTGAGCACTCTATCAAGAAACATGTCTAATTCTTTCTAAATAATTTATATCTTATATTTAATGAATTTAATGATGAAGGTCTAGCAAACTCTCTAGACTAAAGACTAATGTCATTGTTTTCATCTCTATGTTTGTGCGTTTTCTCATGCCACTGGACATGAGTTGAAAAGGCTGTTTCCATAGCTAAAAAGTATATGCTAAGAGTGAAAGAAATATGTATAAGGGCACAATTGCTAAATACTGGGAATGCATCTATGGACCCAAGTATAGGATGACTAGTCAGATTTTTTTAGTTACTTTTTTTTTCTTCTGAATTAAACATATGCTTTGATGGTAATGTCACTGTTACCAGGATTTTGTTTCTCAGTACAATTCAAAGAATGTTTCTGTACAAATACATTCTTTTCTTCCTTTAGATTTTCTTAACAGAGTTGTAACAGTGAGAAACTCTTCTGAAAAAAAGTAAGAGACCAAAAATGTTGACATGCAATTTTTAATTATTTTCCTTGTTTTTTTTTTTAATTGCATTTTGAAAATTTTGATGGCAGAAGCAACAGTTACTAAGTCCACACTAAAAGCTATTTTAAAACTGCAAAATCTTGAACAGGCTGAAGTTTCCCTTGATTTGGGTTTGTGTATATATCACACAGTAGTGATGGTGCACTGCAAGCCCCCTGTAACCTTCTAAAAATCAAGCACTTTCAAATAAAGTGATTACTCTTTCTTGAAGCTTTAGAAACCAGGTGCAATGATACCAGCTTGCTCAATTTTTGTAGTGCCACGTGCAAACTGAAATAATAAAGATTTGCTGAACTTCTCTACTAGGAAAGGAAACTTTTTCAACAGAAAATGGTTAAACTCTGTTCAATGTACTTAGCATCGAAGGAAGGAAATGTGCTGTTATGGGGAAATAATCCTATATTTGACTAAAGTTAATATAAGAAAATATGTTAAAATCAAGTGGAAGCTCATTATTTTATGAGCCTATGGTTGAGGATTTTCTCCATCTGGGAGAAAGTGTGAGAATGGAATGAGAAAAAATAATGACCTTTGGAACTGTAAAGAGTCCTGGGGATTTCTTTCTCCCAGGCATCACATTAATGCCAGAGGCTCTGATTTTTTTTTCCATTCTGTTTTGTTAGGCTATTCCTGTCAGCATCTCTGGGTTGACCAGTTTTGGGGGAGAAATCAAGCTAAAATGAAGCAAGAAGGTGCTGAGACTAGGCAGTAATTCTGCACACTTAACTGTAGTTATTTAGAAATTCCCAAGTCAGTTGCACAAGTGTAGTCTGGCAAAGTGCAGCAGTAGTCACTGGCATGGCAGAGCCAGTTTGTGCTGCCGGTGTGAAGGGAGCTGGTTCACTTTTTCCATCTGTGAGCTGTGGAGAGCTGTGTGGGGCACTGCCAGTCTGGTCTGACATGAGTAACTCTACCTGGGAGCTGTGAGGTTTGATTTGGTACAAACCCCACACTTGCCTGCACTGTCACTTCATTACTTTATTAGTCACCCAGGGCTGGATTGCTCATGGGTGCCTTGTGCAGTGGTAGATTGGAGGTGCTTCATGGTGCATGTTGACTTGTCCCTGAAAGGAACTGAGTGTCATGGCCTTAATTTAGCCTAACACATCAGTACATGTGTGAATTTAAAATTTTGACTCTGCTCACTGCTGGAGGGGAAGGTTAAGGACTTTGTACCCTACATAAAACTTCAGTACCTCCACCCATAAATATAGAGGAATAGTAGAATTTTGCTAGTTAGACATCTGAGAGGAGCTGGACTTCTAGATGTCTTTCTGAACCAGAAACCTAGACTAATAAAATATTTTGCACCTGCATATGTACAGTCTTGACCTTTACTGTTACTGTCTAGCTTTTCTCACCTCCCCTGGTATTTTTCATCAAAGAAGGAATATTATTAGTCTGCTGCAGCTTCCTACCCTACCCAGAAGCATGAAGGAAGTGTGAGTTGTACATCTGAAAATGCAGTGCACTGGTGGTAGGACAAGTGTCAGCGGTGGTGTGAGAGAGGCAAGGTAAAGTGGCTCATTGCATGGCTGCAGAGGTGGACAGCTTGTGAATTGCTGTTGGAGATTCATCACCTGACTCCCAGCACTGGGCAGCATGCTCTGTGCAAATGGCTGGTCATAAATAATTATTAATAGTAATCCACTGTAGCTACAGAGTTCAAGTGTCAATATTAATGGAGTGAAACTACCAGCAGCTTTTGCTGTGAATTAAGTGTTGACCACAGTACTCAATGTAAATCAGTTGTGAATAGCAGTGAGGTCAGATGCATGCAAATGAAAAAGATCTTTCTCAACTATTGCCTATGGCTTTTTTGCCACCTATCTCATTTCTTTCTAACGTTTATCTTTTGTCACCATCCAGTTGGTAGGTAGAGTGGTACAGATGGGTCTGAGTAAGAGCTCATGTGCCAAAAATTGCTGCTCGTGCTTGCTTCTGAAAAAGGATCAGTATCATCAAGAGTGTGCTCTGCAGTGAGGCAAGAGTGCTGGGTGGCATATTGGTGAGACAGAAATTGCATATAAATTAGTTGAAGTAGGTTATTTTCTGGGAAGTTTGAATGTGAGAAAATGTAGATCTCTGTGGATATACAGTACAAGAAGCATAGGGAATTCCTGTAATAAAGACAGAAATTATCTAACCAGTTTTTATGAGGCAGTTTGTCAAAATCCACAACAATCTGGGTTAAGATGAAAGATTAATGTTAGAATCAGGCATATCCTTGCATGTAATCCTGCTTACTTACAATGAATATTCATGGTGGCCTTGTTCATAATCCAATCTTATTTTCTAGCCAGCCCTTATCAGAGAGAATTTTGATTTTTTCTCCCCATAGGATTTTCTTGGGGCCATATTTCCTGTGTGACGGCTATCTTCCTGAGGACCAGAGAGAGTCATGGTTTGGATCAGAGTGTGCTGCTGCTGCAGTAGAGGTAATGGTGGGATTTGAGAAATGGGTACAGGAGCTGCATCTTTCTTACTCTGTCCTGCAAATCATGTAATACTCTCTAGCTTTCTGCTGCTTTGTTCTCTGCTCCTGTGGTGATTTCCTGTTTCACTTTCTGCCCTCTTTTATGACTCATGTACAACTTTGTCTCAGGTAGTGGTAGACCTTATACATTGTGTTATGGCTACATGAAGTCAGTTGCAGCAGTCTTAATTGGGAGATGAGACTCTTGGGCGGCTTTGTTACAACCTGTTCTGTGGGATAGCAGGCACAACAAGGTCTGTTCACCCAGAGAAAGCAGATGCAACAAAAAACAAAAGGGGAAAGGAAGATATTGAGAAACCTTCACCTCTATATCCTACACCCCTATGCTCGCTTTTCCAAAGGCACAGTGGAACTATCTGACCTGCTGTTATTGCAAACAGATGCTTTTGTTTCAAAGACATCCATTTCCATCACCTTCCTGATAGTGTTGTCACTGTCTCAGTTTTCTGATTGCAAGTGTGTTCAACTAATATAAAATTCACTCCTTCTAGATATATGTTGCACTGTGCAGCAACTTGATGTTTATATATTGATGTATTGTATGTTGGTGTTTTGCTTTGTCCTGTGATGAAATTCTAGAAGGAAATGCAGGTGAAACACACCACTACCTACCCAAGTTCTTTACTGAAATTTGGGTGAAATTCTCATTCTCAGCAATTCTTTTTCCCAGAATCTCTTCTGTTCACCCTCTATGGAGAGTCTGAGAAGCTGTAAGGAAGACTCACTGGCCTGTCACCTTTTGGGCAAGTGTGTTCAACAGAAAACTGTCATTTTTCCTCAAGAGTTTTGCTCTTGTTTTGCATGTGTGTGTGTGTGTGTGTGTTTACAGAAGGAAAGGGTGCTCTTCTGTGGCTGGCCCTGTACCAGAAGGCACTACTGCTCACTACTGTGGACAGCAGCCTCCAGTCAGACAAAACCTGGAAACAAGACCACCTCAGTGTTTGGGGTTTTTATTAAGCACTGTGGGGTTTTTTTAAAGCACTGTATTTTGAATAACTTGTTGCACCAACCAGAGAGTGCGCTGGGAGGAGAAAAACCTGGAGGGTGCATATGTTCTTGGAGTAGTTGTTTTTGAGGAGCTGAATTCTGTCCTCAGCCCTAAGGGAGGACAATCATCTGTGCTTGAGGAACACAGAAGCCAAATTTGGCAAGGTTTCTTTGTTAAATAGTGGAAGAAATACCCATTCAAGTCTATAAGATTTCCCTTTCCTCAGAAAAAAATCAAACACAACCACCATCTCCTTAATCATCCTTGCTATTGATCTTTAGAACATAGCTTTGAATGTCACCATCAGAGGCAGCACAGACAAAAGCATTTTCTCATTTTCTCACAAAGGAGATTTTTAGGCCCAATGATACAAAAAGTTAAAAGTCTAAAAGAAATGTTTAAAGATACTGTTATTTCATTTGAATTGGCTCAGTTATGGCAAAAGGTTCTTCATTTTATGAGATTATAATTTCTATTTTAAGGATCAATTGAGCTTTTGAGACTTTGGCCCTTGAAGAAACCATCACCACAGGAAGCATTGTTCAAGGTTACACACCTTACAAAAGCTTTGGAATCCCTATGGCTGCAAATCACCAATCTACCTTACATGACACTATCTGTTCAATTGATGATTTCCCAATTTTAGCAGAGTCAGAGACATCAGGACAAATCTGCATGTCAGTCTGGAATGCCCCACATAGACCTCACAGAATCAATTAGGTCAGAAAAGGCTTTGGAGATAATCAAGTCTAACTTATGACCTAACACAACCTTATCAACAAAAACCATGGAACTGAGTGGCACATCCAGTCATAAACACCTCCAGGGATGGTGACTCCACCACCTCCCTGGGCAGCCCATTCCAATGTCCAATTCACTCCTTCTGTAAAGATTTTTTTTCTGATAGCTAGCCTAAATTTCCCCTGGTGCAGCTTAAGTCTTGAAGCCAAATCCCATGATTTATGAAGCACAGTAGAGGAGGCAAGGTGGAACAGAGGAGGGGTTATTTTTTGTTCTCCTCTTCTTGGGACAGCATAGAAATTGTATCAGTTCTTGACATATTTTAGAGCATCCAGGAAGTATTTGTTTATCTCACATCAGCTGGAACAGTACCCTGTGCTCTGTTCTCAAATACTCCATGTTCAAACTCTTCTCCATGTCCTACCACAGGCAGTGCAGCTGTTCTCAGGTAGGAACTTTATTACTTTTATAAGTAATATAACTGCTTGAGGATCCTTTTGTGGCAGGAAAAACCTTCCCTTGTGATAAGACACAGCAGTAGTACAGAAAGAGTGTGGGGTAAGGGTATGACCCTTCAGGTATGGTTATAAGCTGTAATGCTTTGAGCAGGTGCCTCAACATTTATGGTGCATTGAAATCAATAATGTATGTAAATAAAGACTTCTGCCCCTCTTCCTAAAGTTTACTATCTTCTTCATTTGATTATTGTGACTTTATAGATTTCTTTTCTCAGTTAAAAGACTGATAATCAAACCAGATAATGGCTGTGCTTTGAGAGTTTGCTTGAAGGCTAGCATGGTCCTTTGGCTTTGCATAAAGTCTCTTTTTCCAAGGTCTTTTGAATTGGACTATTTACTAGTGGCTGCAAAAGCTCAGGATTCAGGCAATTGGTTCCCCCTGCCTGAATCCTGCTTCTGAATGTTTCAATTAGTGTTTGTCTGAGCCATTTTTTCATTGTGAATTGTTTCAAATGAATCTGTAGAGCCCCACAGCCTTGGAAATCACTTTCATTTAAAACCAAAACTGTGTAGGGGTTTGCCCAGAGAGAATAAGAACAAACAATGGGAGAGACCCTTTCCTTCAGAGCTTTCCCAGGTTGAGTTGTGTTAGGTGTCGAAGTATGTAAAGAAACTACAGAAACAATCAAAGCCTAGTTTCACTTTACAGTTAGATTCCAACTTTGCTAACAGCAAACTCAGGCATGAATGCCACATGTTTTTATGCTAAAGAGTTTGCTCAGGAGCTGCATTTCTATGCACTGACCCCTAAAAATTTTGCTAGAGATCCCATCTGCTTCCTGCTGTGACAACATAATATTGTCCGAGGGAGAGAAAAGATGAGCTTACATTTCCTTGCCAGCACTTGAAAGCTGTCAGAGGAGACATGAGAGAAGAAGTTTGGGCCACATCTTGTAGTTCCATTCTCCTACACAAGATCAAGAAAAGTCTTTATGCATGGAGAAAAGTCTGAAACTACCGCAATAAATTATTAACTGAGATTTCCCATTGATGGTACCGATAAGAGTTCTGCATGACCTCCATGGATGTGTAATTAAATTATACATGGTGTGCTCTCCAGTCTTCTTTAAGGATTATGTATTTGGGAACAATTAAGGCTAGTCCAGAATGTGTCAAAACTATCTTAATAAGTTTGGAAGCACTGTAGACCTACTCACAATACCTTTCTGTTGCCACTTCACCTGTTCAATGCACAGCATGAAACACTGCATGGGTTAATTGAACTCATGTTTTAGACCCGTGGCTCAGTCTGCTGTGGCTGCAGTGGCAAAATGCTGAGCTAATTACTGTAAAGTTAGCAACATCCTGTTACTGCAGCCACTGAAGTGCAGGCTCACCTTGAGAAGAGCTTGGCCAGAGGATACGTAATAAAGAATTTATTAAGCAAGTTTTTGTCCATCTGGTTACAAACTCTAATAGCTGTGATGTGGAGAAATAAGGCTCATTACAAGCTGATTTCATTTAGGATACAAGTAAGTGGGACCTCTGAGGCCTTACAGTTCTAAGACAACATGTTCCTGTGAAGGCAGAAACATGATCATCTGTTGTGCCCTGTTTTGCTCTTTTTTAAGCTCTCAAACTCATAAAGAAAAGGGACATTTTAAATCATATGAAGTATAATTTATAAGCATTTCAATGTTTTATAAAAGAAAGCATTTTAAAATATATATAAATATAAAAATGTTCCTATGCATCAGATGTTTACTTGCGCTAATCTTACCTCCATAACTACATTTTTCCATTATTATAGCAATGATGGTAATCATAGGAACAGGAGTCTTGGTCTGTTGTGCTTTGCATGCTGATGGACTGTTCTTATTGATTGCCAAAATCTAATTTCATTTCTTTCCATGAAAAAGACAAAATTGCAAAATCAACCCCTTAATAAACAAAACCCTCTTCCCTCTGTAGCCTCCTGTCACAGGAGATGACAAGCTTCTTTCTCCATGGGCCTCTAGAGAGAGCACAGAGGCAGAGGCTGATTGACATTGTGTGAGAATAATGACCCCAAAGAGTAAAATGTGAAGATTATGTCTTACAAAATGTCTTACCAAAATTTGCCAGCAGCACCGTGATTCACAAAAGACTTGCCAAGGAGGAAGAGGAGGTGCTATGAGCATTTCCTTTCCTGTTCCCAATGGACCTTTGGGAGATGTAATGGTAGGTGTATAAACTGTTTGGTTTTGCTGGATTTTTTCTTTCCATGCAAACACTGCCAACCCCAAATTCCCCAAATATGGTGCCTCAGAAGTAGAAGTATTTATACCAGGCTGAAAGTCACTTCATTCACTATGAATCTCTTCCACTTCTGGATCTTGCTGACTGTTAAATAGCCCAGATTTTGTTTTTAAGTGCAACTGCCAACTGCAGGACTGACTGCTTTTTCATAATCCAACCATTTTAATTTCAGATATTCTTTAAGCCACAGGAGCAGATGATTTCACTCAAGAAAAACCTTGGAGTTTTTCATGGAAGAGAAGAAAAAGAAGAGAAACTCAAGAAAAATATAGTAGAACTGTAATTGTTCTAAACCAGAATATTTTCCAAGAGACATCAGTGTCTTTTTGAGGCATACTCAAGTCTTAGCAGAATGCTTTGGAATGTGCTTCATTGTAAGATTGCAGTTTTATTGTGGTCATTGTCCAAAAATTAAGATGATCCAGAACATATTTTTCCTTTAGTTTCCTTTAGATGATTTTCCAGTATTCTTCACCTAGGTTGCTTCATCAGGCAAGTTATTTTGTCATAAGCACTCACCTCTGAAGGATTTCAGTAGCAAAGTTGGAGCTTCCTGCAGAAGGAAAGTAAGTGAAATAAATATTTTTTCTTACTTGCCTGTGTCCTTTTTTCTATAACAAAGGGAGCAATTCAGAAGTATAAATTTAAGACATCACTTAAAACAGAAACAACCAGTATCTTCACCTTATTAAAAAAAAAAATGTTATTTTGAAACTTCCTAGCTAGACACTCACTCGTGTAATTTGTGCATCAAAATATTATGGTATTAGTTTCCAAAAGGAGAAAGCATACAGCAGTCACCTGATATGACTCCACTGGAGATGAGGAGTGAAGAGATGTTTCTGGTGATTGACATGGGAAGATGAGGGTGCACAATTGCCCCACTGCTACTCTAAAAGATTGCAGTTATATATGGAGACATCCTGGAGCAGGGGAGATCAGAAATGCACTTGCTAGGAGACTGATGGAAACACATGCAGAGAAAATTATTCACTCTCAAAGTGGCTGACTGATGTAAGCTGGGAAGAGTGGTGGGTTTTTTCTCCTCAGGGTCACTACAGACTATTGAAGGTACAGTCCACCTGTATGCAAGAAGGCCCAGTTATCCTGTACCTATTGCCCTCCTCTGTCTTTCATCTAAAATTGCCAAGGCAGTTGTCAGTGTAACTCCAGGCTGTGAACCACTTTGAAGACAATGAAGGCAGCTTTGAACGTGGCTCATCTCCCCAGGGCAGTGTGTTGAAGATTTGATGCATTCCTGGTGGCTGCCTTGCTGGAGAGACACAGGGTGTTCTCCTCCTAGCTGGAGTTTCTCAAGGACTGTGGCTTCATGCCAGGTCACTGTACTGGAGTTCTGATAAGAGAGAAAGCCAGATCAGCATTTGTCCAGATGGGATTGAGTCTCTTGCCAACTGGAGATCATAGAAAGTGTTATTCATGGATGCTGCCAAGATCAAACTTACTGTTTTCTGAAGAATCTAGGACTACTTCTAAGCTAGAGATTGATCTGGTATTGCTGTGTTCATGCTGCTAAAAACTCTGCTTTTTTCATATTGTAGAGCTACTGCTATCTGATCTGTAATCCAAGTCAAACAGTAATATAGCTAAGCTTAGTCACTGAGATGCAGATGCGAAATAGAACAGGCTGAGCAAGTTTAAAAGATGTGTCTTTGTTTTGATTTTACTTTGAAAACTAAATTACTGATATGTGCAAGAAATCTATAGATAAGAGTGGGTTCTGAAGCTGTCTTTACTGAAAAAATACATAGGGTAACCAATTCAACCGTGTCCTTTTCAAATAGAGGCTTTATATTCCCATGTGGGAGAGTCTTGCTGATTGTTCCAGTCATTTGTTAATTTTGTTGACAACAGTTATGCTTGCTAGCTAGAGAGGTGTTTAACTAAACATTTCCAACTGTCAGATGCACAACAACTGATACTTGCCAACACCTTTTCTCCTTGGAGAAATGATCCATGAAGAGGGTTTGAAAGAGTGGAGTAATTCAGTCTAGGGAATAAAGTACTGTGTCAGAAAGGATGAGGGCAAAGTAACTTTTCATATATGCTGCTGTTAAGAAAAAGGAGTATTTTTCTCACAATCTGGCCTAGGTAGAGCAGAAGAAAATTAGCTTCAATTGCATTATGGGAAGTTAATTTAGTTGTTGAGAAAAAAACTTCTAATAACAAGTGAATCACCAGAACAGATCAGCTGCAAAAGGTTATGGAGTCTCTGTCAGAAGTTTTTAAGAATAGATCAGATAAAAATCAGAAAAAAATGAAGTTAAGGTGAATTTGGGATTGATTAGCTGTCTTCAAATAATTTTCACGACTTTTTTCAATGGCTTGTTGCTTGGTATGACAAGAAAGGGATGAAAAGGAACTTTTTGTTACATTAAAGGACCATAACAGCAATTTTTCAACAACAACAACAAAAAAATACTGTGAGGGATAATATCTTAATCTAATCAATGCTATTTAATAAATAGTTAAACAAAGCACAAATGTGTTTGTGGGAGTAGGGAGAGGAGAGGAGCAGAGTGGCATATTGGAGGGGGAGGGAATGAAGCCTGTAATGTACTAAGCTCATGGTTCCAATTTAGAGAGAAGTTGCATCTTGTCTGGCTTTCCCCTTAAATTATAGGAGGGAAAAACACCACCAGCACCACAAACCCAAACAATCTTCCAAGCTTCCAGTCCTATTCCATGGCAGAAACAGAACACAAGGGAATGGCAGAGCTTTGCCCTGTCACAAACTAGCCAGAGGGAAATAGGTATTTTGAGCACACAGGAGATGCCACAAGGATTCCTTAATTTTTAATCCAAAGTAAGATTTAACTGGTGCTTTTCAGGTCCCATCTGCCCTGGCAGATCCACAGACAGGTCTGGAAACCAAAATTATCATAGTTTCTACAATTTACAGAATGGGCTTCATGTGGCTGGAATTGCCATGTTGCTGCTACAGCCATGTCCATGCAAATACAAGGGAGAGTCCAGAATAAATCCATTTAGTCTTAATCCACAATGCTCATGTGGTATTTTGCAATAAGGTTGTGAGCTATTTGGAGGCCCTTTTGCATTAGTGGGATCTCCCCCCTCTAAAAGTTATCATTGATCATTTTTTTTTAATACACTTTCCTGAAATACATGTTTTTAAATGTAGAATATTCAGCAGTGACTTTTTGGTCATTTGCCTGTAAAGCTTTCTCTGCAAGTTTCATTGGCATTTATCCCAAAAAGATGTTAAAATTATATGATAGAAGAAACCAGTTTAAAGCTTACTGTAAAAGAGCTGATCTCTTTTCTTTAATTCTGGTATATGCCTAAGTAAGCATAATCTCTTGGTTGCAAAATCAAAACACATGCACAGAAAACTATCTTCACTAAAACATGTACAAGGCATCATAACCAACCCAATGCCTTACCCAGTACTTGAGCTAATATCTTCCTACTCACGTTCAGGAAACCTGACCTGGAAAATGGGAAGAAAAAAATGTATTTTGGTATTTCTGGTGGCAAAATATACTACTGCATTTTTTTTGTCTTGAAATCTCTGTAAGGAGCAACCAGCTCTCATGACTGCTGCAGTCAGGGCCCCATGCTGTAAGTGATCCTGACAGTAAACATCTGGTGTGATCTTATCACGTGTCTAACAAAAAAACCTACCTCCCTTGATATTCATATCGCTATTCCCCTGGACTTCCACTGCCTCCCAAGAACAACTCATGCAACCCTGACATGCCTTGAACCCATAGCAACATGTGGTAAAGCAAAAAATTACACTCTTGATTAACTTCTTAGCTAATAAAATGTAAACTTGTTAGTTTACATTTTCTTCTGAGGGAAGAGCCGTACAGCCATAAATATTGCCTCTAAATTGAACCATGCTGTCTTTAGATCAGGAGGCTGAAATGTGACCTGCTTTGCATGCAGGGGTTTTGGGACAGTGTCTGCTGAGGGAGGTCTGGCATCTGGACATGCTATTGTTTCCACTGCCTGAGAGCTTTCCTCTTATAGACTGAGTAACCTCAGCCTTGAACTTAGTTTGTACCACAGGAGTCATGTTCTCTGTGACTCACAGAGCCTTTGGCAAACAAAAATATTGAGCCTTTTTTGAAGGGTGAACAGGCTTCAGAGCAATGCTGAACTGAGAGGACACTCAGGAGAAACAGAGAGGAGAAAACTTTGGGAGAAAGCTGCTCACATGGACCTCCTCCAAAAGAGGACCTCAGATATTGTTCAGCAGCAGGATGGTGTAAAGGAAAATAGAGGGAATTCTTGGGAGCAAGACCATCCACCTCAGACATGAGGTCTCTGGATCTGGCCTGCCCTCAGAGGCCACAGAAGGATGCTGAAGTTCCTCAGACTGTCCTTCCACTTCTCCAAGTCTACTCATTAAATGTCAGACAGGTCCCAATGAATAATATTAGACAGATTTTAAGTGTAAGAGTCACCACTAATCCAAAATTGCTTGTTGTCTACCCCTATCTCCTCCCCCTCAAAAACAGTAAAAATTCTAGAAAACTCATAGGAAAAACAACATAAAGCATATTTTCCTCAATTAAAATAATTTTTCCAGTATTTATGTGACCCAAATCATAAAATCTGTGAAAAGCTGATAATTTGCTCTAATCTGGCTGTCCTGTAAATAGGGGGAAGAACCAATGAAAAGTAAGTTCCTAGAAGCGTACAGATCAAAATAGTGCTGGGGAAACAGAGAGGAATGGAAAGCAATAAATCAGAGAGTACTATTGTATCTTAGGCACTCAGGTTCTTGATCAAAGCTTGTTGCCACACGATGTGGAAAGAGAAGGGAGGACACAAAGAATCAGCCAAGTGGTGAAGGGTAATCTGTGGTTTCCCACAGGTGTGGGAGGTGTGTCTGTATAAATCACAGCCCTAGGGATTTGTACCTGCTTACCCATGGAATGAGAGGAGATTCCCCTTCCACCTTCCCAGGCCTAGGATGACCCTGAGAGTTTCACAGAGCCATGTAGCCATGTTAACACAACTGCTATCAATCCTAGAGAAGCTCATCTCCAGTACTGAGGGGCAACCAGGCAGGAAAAAGCTATCAGTGCAGGAAGTGCTAGACTCCTTGGTGGTTATCTTCTCCCTGCAGAGCAGAGGCTACAAGAGGTGCCTTCTCTGCCTGGGGTATCTGCAATATCCTTACCTCCTTCCCGGGCCTATGAGCACCATTTTGCCTTAAAGAAGTGTGGAGCATATAGAGAACAGTCCTGTTGTGGGGGAAACATGGTGAGGGTACAAAGGACAACGTAAGATGCTGACAAAGCTCACATTAGGAAGACTGTGTTAAAGGTCTTATGGATGTGTATACTGGAGGCATCACAGTTCTCTGAAAAAACTGGTGAGGTGTGTCAGCTTTCTTCTGCTATCTTTCCACTGATAGGGAATGTTTCCATTGGGCAGTGTCCCAGAAATACTGTGACAATTTAGCAGCTCCTGTACAAAGGTCATGTCACTTTTCACTTTTGCAAGAAAAATGCAATAAATGGCATTACAGTCCTATGAAAAATGCTGTAATATCAGAATATTTTGGAACAAAGTAGATCTGGGATAAGGCTAAAAATAGACCAGAATTAGTGTTGATTGTGAATTTCATGCAACGAACCGTTGCTCATGCAACCAATTAACACAACATGATATTAGTAATAGTATTGTCAGATTGGCTTCAGTCTAGCTTATCTAGCAATTCCAGCCAGAGCTGTATAAACCTGGTTTTCCTTGTCATGCCACGGAATAATAAGCAGTGAGTGGTTGACATCTGTTCATATGCTTACTGTGTTTCATGCTGATTAGCTTTTTCCACAGGTAGGGAAAATAAAGTCCCCTATTAACCAGGGCTTAGTGGGGCTCTGTGGCAGAGCTCTGTAAGGCATAATAGAAACTAATTTACTGACTGAGTCCTATTCTCAGTCACAGCAGTTGGTTGAAGTGTTAGTTTATATTCACTGAGGATCTGGCTGTGAGACCTGGTTTGGCACTCTTATCCCATATTTACACTAGCATAAGCCAGCTGGAAATCACCAAGGATCTGGGGTGTGGTTCCTCACAGGGAACACTCTGACACCCATGTTGGTTTAGTTTTTTTGTTTGGAGAAGTGAACACATTCACAAGTAGAATGGTACAGAAAATTAAGAGTCACCTTTTGGCAAGAAAGCTGCTATTACCATAAACCAACATGATTTATATACCAATTCTTTTTTTATTGTCATCTCTGAGTTGCAGTGACATTATTTGAGCTGAGAATTTCCTGAGGACAGCATGTACATGCTCCCAAATACAAGATTCCTTTTCTTTTGTGTTCAATTCAAGCTGGTTTAAAAAAAAAATATTTTTAGTCTTGGGAGAGAGAAAATAATCTTGGTGTATGTATGTGCTTTTCATCATACTCCAGCTAAGATGGTATTTTATTCTCAGCAATTCAGTGATATAATTTCACTGTCATTAACCAAACAAATTATTTGTCTTCAAATGAAATTTTTAAAAAGAGATTGGAAATAGGGTTTGCTGGGAGGAAATTCAGTCTTTTATTTCTCAGCTGTGGACTTTAAAGCATGACTCATGCTTTTATTGTGTCCATGCTGTCTTGCTGGAATTGGAGATATATCCCCATCATCTTCTACCTGAGACTGTCTGGAAGCATCACTTAAAGGAGAAAAGGCAGTCTGTTTGCTTCACTGAGTCTATTACAAGGTGAAGATGGCGGAGAGCCTCATATCTGGACTAAGTTTTCATTTGGAAGCCCAGCTCAAAGGTTGATGGTACTGCAATAGCTGAGATCTGTTGATGTGTATCAGAGCTTACAGACATTCCTTTATTGATCTTTAACAGGACCTCCTGCCCCTGGTACTCCCTGAGCCTGAGGTGTTCTGTTGCATTGATCAATTCCATCTCCAGCTCCTCTCTCAAAGGGTGGTTTGGGTTCAGATGCACATGTTGTGGCATGGAATTGTGAGCACCTTGAATGCAGCTGCTGAGGTAATTGGCTGCTTGAAATTTAAATTACAACTTCCCCTGTTCCATACTTTGCCCAAGTGCCATTCAAAAACCTTCACAAGATTACTATGCATTTTCAGATACTGTTTCTGGAAGTTCCTGATGCTCTGACACAGGTGATTGGAGGAAGTTCAGAGCAAAGCAACACAGATGATATGGGGGGGCTGACACAACTGCTTACAGGAAAGAGGAAGATGTGTAACAGTTGGCTCAAGTGCCAGATGAAGACAAATAAGAGGAATGACTGTGGGCATGTGAAATGAGACAAATCCAGAGGTAGGAAACATTTTGGCTGAATAGCAGCCAGTGTTATGAAGAGAAAGATCTAGGTGATCATAAAGTCCCAACATTTTTTCATACCAGGAATTTTTAGAATCTCACTCTCCTCTCCTGGGAGGAACTGACTGGAAAAAGAAAACAGGCTAAATAAGAAGGGTAGACAGGTTGCAACCCAGCCTGTTCCAGGTTGTACAATTTATGTATTGGATATAGGCTGATTTTCAAAGAAAATGGTTGAAACTTCATGAAACATAGACAGGGTAGTGTGCCAGTGAATGCTCCACAGGGGTCAATTAGGAAACTGTAGAAGGGTGTATTTGAATGTTTATTAAGACTTGTTCCATTTCTAAAGGTAACATTTATGCCAAACACTCAGCAAACAAAAAGAAGTTAAAAATAAAATCCAAAGGCATAATGATTTCCAGTTGTATTTACTTTCCATCTCATTTAAATGGTCAGACAGTAAAGCTGGCAGCTTTTATCCATCTTAATCCATGAGTCAGTGAATGAACCAGTCTTGAATTCCAGGGCTAGGTTTGTGCCACATGGATTTCTTTCCAGTGAGCAGCTCCTATGACAAAATTTGCAAGTTTTTAAAATTTTCTTTCTCATTTTTAAATTATTTTGGTATAGGCAGCCAATTCATCTTTCTGAGGTAATCAAATTATCAGGGTACCTAAGTGGTAGGAAGAGAGGTAATAATAATATTAATCCAAAGAACACCATGGGTACCCACTCTTTATTTAGTCTTGTCCAACAGTTGTTTTCATCTATGCAGGTCGTAGACTGTGATATTGTGTGTAAAAGTATGTCCTATTATAATTACCATATTTTCTAGTGTCTTTTGCCTTTGTTCTAGTACCTAGGGATATTGCCAGTCTAGCAATATCCGTACTTACTCTTTTCAGCCTCTCTGAATTTCAGTCTGCTGCAAAGTTACAGGTAACTTACAAACCACATGAACAACTGTATAGAAGTTTAATACAAAATTGTTACTGTACTTATCAAGTTGTGATAATGTGATTATGTGCTCAAGAGACAAGGAACTAGACAAGGAATGTTTTTTCTTTTGTACACTCATCTGGTGCTACTTACCTGATTTTCCATCTTAAAATCCAATGAGATTAGGAGAGGTGTATTTTCTTTTCCTCCCATTTGCAAAATGCTTTTTGGGAAACCCTGCTGTAGTAATGATTATTAGCATTATTTGATGAGTTTCAGAAAGTACTTGTTTCCATATCTGCAATTTTGTGGATTCTGTTAACACAGCAATTTAAATTTAAAACAAATAAATTTAGCAGCAGTAACATTACCTCTAGGACTCTGTCTGGCTAACATCAGTCACACAAGTCTGGAGAGAATCTGTCAACAGAAGAGTGAAGAGTTAAATTCTGTGGAAGTTTGTGTGTTTGTTCCTGTTGGAAACAGTAGCTGTATGGAAGTAATAGAGCAGCACTTGGCCTTAAGCCTTTCTCAACAGCCAAAAAGTGCTGTACTATCTGGATTTTCTCTTGCAGACTTTCTCCCTCGAGGAGAAAACCCTTTATACTGATGTTCTTGAAATGCATAGCACTGTAAACAGCCTCATAATTAACCCATCTTGTCTAAAATGAGAGTCTTCCTAAAACATGCTTAACCTTGCTGGGATGGTGGTGTTTAAAACCCAGCTGCAGTAGACAGCTCTGATCTGAAGCACAGTAATAAGGAGAGAATTTGTAAGAGGAAACCTATGAGATGAAAAAAACGTGATAGATAAGAGAGGAGGCTAAAATCAGATTAAGACAGTTAATTTCTTTGCCCTTTCTTCCTGTTTGTCTTTGTCTTTTTTCAGGGGGGTGGGGTGAGGTGGCACCTACCATGCAGGGCTCAATTTGAAGACTTAAATCCCTAAATAAATGTGTAGGAATTGTCAAGAAATTGATCCTTGCCTGGAAAATAGTGCCAAACATATTCATCAAAGGGGCAGGTGAGAAGAGACTGGGGTGTTTTGTTTGGGTGGTTTCTTTTATTTTGTGGGGTTTTTAACATCTTTTGAACAGTCTGAGTGGCAACTTCATTATTAATATTTTGCACTTCATCCCATGCAACTTGCACATATGTTTCTGAAATAAGAGAGATGAAATAAAATTGTTTTAATCTTTTCCTTTCTTGCAGTGTATTTAGATGAAAGAGTCTGCAGTAATCACCATCAGGCATCTGGCTACATCCAGAGAGTGGGCACATGCCTAATTTTACCTGTTCTCATAAAATGTTCTTGGAGTTTTCCCTTTGCCTTTAAACATCTTATTTTTACAGCACTGTGTCTCAAGCTCTGTTTATTGAATTTCATGCTAAGATGAGTGTGAGGGGGTTAATGAACTTATTCCTGTTTGTCTCTCTCTATGAGCTCTTCCCTGAGCTGTTTGGTACAGCTCACACAGCTGGCAGTAGCTGGAGTGTCCAATACAGCTGCTGCACGTTCACTTCTGACAAGAGTAAGTGGAAACAGGTATTCCTGGAGAACACTGACGACTCTATCCTTGTACTTTATCTTTGTTACCAGCAGCTAACAAAGAGGACTGATGCAAAGGTCATTTACAACCCAAATTTAAAGGGCCTGTATTAAAATAGGTGAAGGGGCGAGTTCTGCTCTCTGTTCAGTGTGTATGTGTGCAGAAGAGTTAAGCCAGCTTGGCTAAAATGAGGACATGCCATGGATTTAGTTTTAGCAAGGCAATTTTCTATGTGGAACTCTTTCTGAGTATGATCTCTTCTGTCTGAATTTTGTTCTTATAACTTTAAAACTCTGGTGAGAATGTGGAAGGACTTTTGCCTTGATTTATTGTTCCCTTTAAGTTGTTTAGTTTTAAATAAGTTGGGAGATTAAGAGCATACTTAGAGGAGGTTAATCGTGGTGACCTCTGTGGCCTGTGTGATTCCACATTGCTGGGTCTTATTTCAGCTCTGCTGACTGACTGTAGCTTGGACTCAGAATGTTCAGACTGTGCTTGGGAAGAGCTTAGGATAGAATAGGATGAGCTTGCTTGATCTTGGATATGGATGATTTACCCAGATCACCAGGAGCAAAAAGGTCAACCTGTATTACCTGATGTCAGTTTTCAGGCTCCACCTCAGGGAGTTTCTAAGACTGCTTGTCCTCAGTCTGTGCCCTGATGAATGTTCATGTATGCATAACAGAGTGAGCAAGTTTGACCTGGAGGATCACTTCAAACTTGGCTTGACTTGCAGTGTAAACATGCATTCAGAGGCATTTTGAGAAACAGCAATCCATACTTGGAATGGCCTCAGAAACTGCAGAAACTTGTACCAATTTTAAACACAAGTCTTAACAAATACTGGCTAAGTACTTACAAAGTCATTGACAGGAAGAGTGTGGTATGTGAAGGATGTGTTCCAGTTGAGGTTAGACTGATAAAAAGTAATTTAAGATCAATAGCTATGTATTCAAGTAGATAATCTATAAAGTATTTAGGAATAGGAATACACTGAAATGCCTAAAGTAGCAAATAGAAACTTCTTTAGATATTTATAACATTGCAAAAAATTCAACTCACAAACACTCTATGTCCATCTTTGAGGTCTAACTGTCTCTGTACATCTGGGCCCCTAGATATTCCATAAATGAGAGCAGTATAAATGTCCTGCAAACTGACAGGTTGCTAGCTAAGTAAAGACTGAACAGTTGGGAAAAACTTGAGATAGCCCAATAATGAAATTGTAGTTGTGGATTTCTACCATTGATGTGTTGTTCTTCACCAGCCAGTGATGTAGAAAGAACATCTTTCTAGTGTCCTGTCAGGTTATCAATAACAAAAGACACTGGGCTGTTGAGACCTGCCATGAAAGTATTAAAATCTCCTGGGTGCAAAGCAAAATACAGAAGAGAAAAAAGGTGAAAAAAATCTCCTGGAAACATTTTTCTCCCCCCCCTCCCCCCACCCCACCCCCACTCAACTGAGAAAGTGACTTTTTCAGCACTCTGACATTTCTCAAATGAAGAAACTACTGATTTCTCATCTATGTGTAGTTTTTCTTTAATGGTTCTAGGACACTAAATTAGCACATATCGTCTTGTGTGAAGAAACCCAGCTCTTTACAGAATTTAAGGAAACTGCCTGTATTTTAATTTATTTAGAGTAAGTTAATTTATTTAAAGTAAGTAAAATTACCACATTTGGGGATTTTGCTTTTAGTTTTTTTCTTGTGTAAGAAGCCAACATAAGAGCAGGAATAGAAATGTTTGTATTTTTATGTTGGAACATATCCATTCATGTTTGTACTGTATTTCAAAGCTGAAAGAATATTGAAGTCTCATTTAGACTTCATTTAGCTAAGAATATGTTCATTAAGCTTTATAAAAGTAGAGTTTTCCCAAAAGACAGTGGGTGCAGCAGTGGGAGAGGCATCTTACGGGTCTTCTACAGACACCTTCCACTAAGTCAATGGCAAAAGAAAGATAATCTTTCCACCTAATTTTGTGGTGAGCTCTTCTTCTGTACGTAAATAGTTTGACATTAACCAGCAGATAGCTCCCAGGCAGCAAAGATGGAGATGCCAACATCCAGCAACTGTGATGTGAGGAACCAACGTGCCATACTGGTCTTAGCTTTAATATTGCATCTGTGGAATGGTACCGAGGTAACTCACTTTGCAGAAATGTGACCTGATCTGCCTTCTCTTCTAATTTGTCTGTGTAAGCTGACCACTGCTGTTTCAGTACTTGTTCAGTTTTTGTATGATGTTGTCATAATGTGACTGCAGTCATGTAAGTGGTTTTGGGAGGGCAAGGAAGTATCTACAGGAAGAGATTTAAGTGCTTGTGCAGTTTTATACCTGTGCAGTGTAAAATTTGTGCAGCTTAACATGCCTCATTTCAACTTGGAGTCGCATTATAGTTCATGAGATGTTCACAAGTACAGATGACTCAATCCAACTGGCAACATTTTCTGATTTTGTTTTTTTATGTTCCATTTCACTGTGTGCAAGTGCTGCTGAAGGAGTATTGTGTAGGTGGAATTACTTAAAGGTTAGTAAGGGTGATGTCACCTAATGGGACTGTTTGTTTGGACTCAACAGGATAGCTAAGCAGTAAAGTATGTCTGATTTCTTACTTCAAGCAAAACTGATGTGAAAAAGTTCTCAAGATATAGAGTAGTTCATACAACACATGGAAAAGATTAACAGTAAGAGAACCGTTCTGAGATTAGAGAACCAATTTTATGTACAAAATTATACACACAAAACAAAGCCCAACCCATTATGTTTATCCACCCTTACTCAAAGTGATCACTTTTGCTCCCAAGAATAATTGCATTAAGGTATTTTGGTTTTTTCTCCAAAATCACAGGAATTAATTTCAATTAATTGGTGCCATAACTGTTGAAAATGTGATGGTGAGTCTCTGAGAAAGACCTTCAAAAAAGATTTAATCTGTCCTTGTAAGTCTGTAACCTCACTGGTCTTTTTATGTGTCAGCATAAATTTTAAGAGAGACATCCCTTAAGCAAGTCCCAGACAAGTGTCTCTTTGGGGACTTATACACAAATGAGGGGGATTGGTCCTTTTCTCTTTACTGAAGGGTTGAGATGAAGGAGAAGAAGAACAGAAAGATGTGAAAGAATAAAGTAGATAGGAGAGTTCAAAAAAGAGGAAGGGGAGAGGTAGGTGAGAAAGAAGACATGAGTATGAAGGAAGGAAAATAGTCTGAGAGGAAGTAACTGAGAAGCCTCAAGGGAAGTAATCTTTGAGACTGAGAAAGTTATCATTTTCAGTATGATTATTCTGAGACTAGTCTCTAAGGCTAAGAGAGTCCCAAATGCATGAGTTGAGATGTTCTGTGGTTGGGTTTCTCATGAGGGGTGGGTACTGCTGTGTGCAGGATACTCCCCTCAGCTGGGTGAAATGTACGTCACAAGTGTACAGGTTGTACCAAACACACGTCTCGAGCTACTGGAAACCACTCACTTCCAAAGTCCCTTTGTATTTCTGAAAATGACCCACTGGAACCAATAATACACTCTGATGCAAAATGGAATAAATCCTCTCCATGAAAATAATCTCACTGTTAGGCTACGGAAATGAGGAGAAAAACCTCCCAAAGTAGCTCAAGAAAATATAGTTTTCATTTTTCCAAATTCAAATAGAAGTCTTCTTTATTCTTGATAAGGCTGAATTTTTTTCCCAGACAACATGCTATTAAGGTGAGCTGCCACTACACTGTCTACTGCTTCTATCCAGGTCAAAGACTTATGTCTCTGAGGTACTCTGACAACAGCCTGGGCCTTTTACCTGGGTGTGAAATGATAGGATACAACTATATTTCAGGGGATCAGAGCAGAGAAATAAAATATTGAGTATATCTATGCAAAGTTAGACAAAACCTGCAAACTTTTAGCACTCCAGTGAATGAATAAACACTGTGACAGGACAAGGCAAGACCATTTCTGGCAAGATTCTATTTAGGATGAGCAACTTTTTACCAGAGATTAATCATCAAATTGGTCAAAATATCTTTGCTACTTTCCACACCGTGTTTGCACACCAAACCTTTGTGATTCAGCGCAGAAAATCTAAAAATTATTGATGCAAGGCCACTGTTTGCAGAATCATTTCCTTGGGTATAATCGATGTTGCAGTCATGCTCTCAATTCGCACATAGTGACCAAGGTGGCAGAGAAACAGTGAAGCTGATGTATATAAAGATAGATCTTTTTCCACGCTTCACTCCTCATTTTTGAATAGCCATGTTGATATGTTGTTTTGTTTGACTGCTGACATCTACCTCTGTCTCAGAGTGGGAGGGACAGTGCAGACCTGCTCATCTCTGAAGAAAAGAGATGGGATATTGCATTTCAGGGGACCAGAAGCATTTTGCTGCTCTGAGGTGAACTAAAATCATGCTCTTTTACTGTATTCCTGTGACCTCCTCTCCCTGACTTAGCTGCTCACTATTCTAGCAACTTACCCTCACTCACACTTTTTGCATGAACCTACCTCTGTGTGACTTTGGACAAATTTTTATTTTTCCCAACATGCCTACACAGTATCAAGATAATACACAAGATTGTTTGCTTTAGAAAAAAGAGGTCTTTATCCCTATTTTTTTTTTTTTGGTAAGGCCTTCCCTATTTTAATGCTTCCTATAACTGGTGAAGGTATTTCCTTTACAAACGCTGTTTTCCAGGCATCTGAAATTGTAATCTAAGATTTTAGTGATATATTGCAAAAATAAGTTTTCTGTCTTGAAGTTACAGAGTATTCACCATGACTTAAAAGAAAATAGCTTCCCAATTTTCCCCTTAACTGTTTAAGGTTTTAAGCCTTTTTCTTTTTTCTTTTTTCTTTTTTCTTTCTTTTTCTTTTTTTCTTTTTTTTCTTTTCACTTCTGGGAATTTGCAGTTTATGTGGCACGGGTAAATGGAAGTTAGATATCCTAGTAACCAGTGCAGAAGATGCCCAGTCATTTTTTTGTTTCTGACAGTACTGCTGAGAATTCTCCCTCTTCCTTGTCATAAAAAGTCTTTTGTGCAGTTCCTCTCTTCGTTTAGGCTTTAATCCAGCAAAACACTTCCAACACCAAGTGGTCTCATTTGCTTTCAGTAACAATATTCACAGACTTAACATAAAGCATGTGTTGGAGTGCTTTCCTGGGTCAGGGACTGCTTTACTTGAGCTGCATATCAAGTCTGCTTGTATGCTATTCTAGAAGTTTCATAAACCTACAGTATCAGTTCTTCATTGTATTTAGTATTTTTGTACATTACACGTGTGTAGAGGATCTCAGATCAATGAAAACATGTGAACAGACACAGAGACGTGCACCTAGCTGTGCTCATTAGAGCTGCAGTATTCAGGGAGTCTTTTTTTTATTGAGCTGTGTTTGCGAAGAACAAACTGCATTTTTTTCTCCAATTTTCTGTGTTTCATTTCGAGATTTCAGAATGACAGCTTAGGGAAATAATCAAGGAGGTAATTAAAGTAGCCAGTCTTTGTCTACAGCTGTTCAGGTTGGGCAAAGTGGTTAATAGTGAATTTCCCACTGAAAGCACCAGTGGATGCCAACATTACTCGACACTGATCACTGGTTTGCTGAGGCCTCACCATCTGTCTATTTTATTTAATTAATTTTTTAAAAATCTTTTCAAAGTTGTCATATCTTTACAAAGGGTTGAGAAAATAGCTTTTGAATGAAGAGACAGGTTTGGGCAGCCCTCACTCGTGCCTGTAGGAAGCTAAAGGCATCCCGCATTTGACTCCAGGCTGCTCTCTCTGCAGCATTTGGAGCTTTGCCCAAGCAGGACATGATGTGGGCTGGCTGTCAACAATCACAGCAGCCCTGCCCCGGGTCGGGTTTCTGCTCTGCAAGGACCTTCGAGGGTTAACCAGGCTCTGGGTACCCATCCCTGCACTCCTGAGGGCGTAGCCCAGGGTTGTTTGCGCCCAGACACGCTCAAAGAATGCCTAGGCTGCAGCTTCAGGATTAAGGCAAGGTAAATAGCAGAGGCATTTGAGAGCCACCCACCAAGGAGCGATAGAGCGATGGCTCCTGCCCCTGCCAGCTGCTCTGTGGGCTGCCCTGTGCCCGTGTCACACGGCAGCGCCGCTTCCCCAAACGCCGGGAACAAACCGCAGACTTATCTTGTGCTGAGGAGGGAAGAAATCAAGGATCCGTGTGACACAGATACGGAATTAGTCCCAAGGTCAAGTGTTCCCTGAGTCATTTGAAGTTGTAACTTATGCTGATCTCACCTTCTATTTTTGCCGTTTGGGCCTTTATTAATAATATTCTAATGAGAATTGACAGCTCTGGTGTGACATTTGGGATATCTTAGATCTGAAAACAGTTACCTGAAATAATTAACTGACAAAGAGACTTCAGCTAAGATTTCAGTTAGACAGAAAAACCCTCACCGATATCCTGGACACAAAGTGGATTTTTCATCCCATATGTGTTGTGCTGACTGCGTTTTAAAGTACCACATAGAAAAAAAAATTCCTTAAAAAAAATCAACAAACAAAACCAACCTTATTAATAGTCAAAGATTTGTCTTAAAAGTTTTAATTTTCTATTTTATCAACATCTATTTTGGATTTCAATTGGAAGCTTAGCTGAAGCTCAAACCCGAAAATTCTGTTCAAGTTCTCAGTACTGTAGACACCTTGATTTTTATAGTGCATGTTTCAGTGTTCACTGTTCCTGGGTGGGGAAGATGTAATTCCTCTTTTGCACATTTGAAGAAATGCTTTGACCTCACAATTTCCAAAATAGAAAAATCATTTTTAAACCAGGTTTTTCTTTCCCTGAAATTGCCTATACAAGATCAGACAGATTAAAACCCAAAAATTTTTTAAAAATCATGATTGAACTCAAAGTGTCATTTAGAGCTGGGACCCTACCCTGCATAATGACAGTGCTGCTGGAGTGTCTTGTTCTGCAGGAAACTGAAATAGAATCAGCCTCTACTTCCCACAAAACCTCCTGTGCTCTCTAGGGCAGCATAATCAGAAGTCTTGTCCGAACAGCCTTCACCAGCCACTAAACCAACTCTAGTTCTGTCTTAATATAGAAAGAATAGTTATTTTACATACTGCTGGGCATGGTGCTGGTGACCCAGAAGATGGTGATGTGTTGCTACTCCTTTTGAGGCATACATAGAGTTTGACCATTTGTATCAACTGAGGTGATGGGATGACAGTTTCAAAATGTGTTACTGTGGTAAAAATTCTAGTTTTACTAAGTTTGTTCTTGTTGAATTTTTCAGTAATTGCAGATACAGCTGTATTTCTCACTGCTTGTTGGGGTAAGGACAGTGTCAAAGTGGTCCAAGACAGGATTTTTACAGTCTTCTCTTCTTGTTTTGTAATGTGCTATCTTTGGCAAAGAGATTCATGTCTTATTCCTTCATGGCTGATGAAATGTGTCTATAAAATGTGGTTTGCAAGGTTCTCCTAGCACCTTTCTGAATTTGACATCTTTGGTTTCTTTCTAACACAAACTAACAAATACATTCCAAAATTTTGTCTCTACTGACATCTCACAGAAAGGGACAAACTTTTGTGAGGGTGAAGGTGCCACAATAAGACTGAGTTAAGCTGTACATTTAATGTGATTAATGCATAACACGTTTAGCCAAAGTAGTAAGGAATGATGGCAGATGCTCATGCAAGATTCAGCTGGGGAGGCTGTGTGGGACCCTGGGATTTGGTACAGAAGACAGTCTTGGCCTCTGTTAAGATAAAGAAAGTGGTGTGTTAATGCATTTTAGTCAATGATTTTTAGACAGCATTTTTGTGTTCGTCTCAGATGTGGTTTGTAGTTTTTGCATTCGAATCTGTTGAGTAGCTGACCACGGTCTGTTAAACATATCCCAAAGATGTTAAACATATCTCAAAGATGTTAAACCTTATCTCTGCGTTAAGACAAAAATAAAAACATACTTCCTTTCAGTCCCGTCCTAACTAGCTGGGTATTTGCCTCAGGCTTCTCATCATTACCCACAAAACGGGAAATTACTGCCTCTAGCCCAGTGATTAGTGTGAGCACTCCCTAAATCAAACAGTAAGAGAACATTAGCTAAGTTTGGTGAACCACCCAGTTAACATTTTAAGCTAACTTGCTGGTTTTTTTCTGAGGTAGATTAAGAGAAGTTCCCGTGAGGCAGGTCTCCCAGCAGAACAGTGTATGTTTGTGACACACACTGTAATTTCGAGGTGGTGATTTCCAGCAGTAGGTAATAACAAATTGGAAATAGTGGGGAAGAGAAGATGCGTTTTTCAGTGTTGCCACCTGAAAGATGACCAAATATCTGTGGTCCCCAGACCCCAGCTTGATTTGTGTGAGAAGGGAGATAAGAGGTGCTGAAGGGGAGACAGAGATGGGATGTGTAGAAAGGTATAGATTTATTTGTGAGGGTGTTTTTTCATGATTTCTGTCTTACACCCACATAAATGTTCCATTTTCCATGTGCCTCTGTCTTGAAGCATTCATCCTGCCTCTTCATCTTACTGACCCTTATATCTGCAGCAGTTGAAGTAGCAGCTTTTCCTAGCTGATGCCCCCATGATAGCCACCTACTTTAAGACAGAGCCAGAAGGTGTTTGAGAATTTTGCATCTGCTGTTCTTCCTCTCTCTCAGTGTTGGGAGTCTAATGAGCTTAAACCAGATGTTTGAAACACAGATAAGAAGACAGAGAATGTTTATGCCTGGGGAAAGCAGGGGTATATATTTTTTAATATTTTTAATTTTTTTTTTGTCTTAGTTGTACAAATCCTGCCACTTTGAAGTGGGAAGTTTATTCACTTTTAAAGAGAATAGCAGCTCTTCCACTGGATATGCCTGCAACGCATTGTAAATCATTTAGGTCACTCTTCACACTTCAACCCTTCTAATGTTATTTCATTCTGAGATCAAGGGGGTGTGCTGGGTCAAAAATTATTCTCATTCGCAATTTAAAGAGGATCTGAGAAACACATGCATTCTCAGTTGCCACAGCATAACCCCAGATTATCTAAAAGTATGTGGGAAAGACTGAACTGAGATACAAACACAGTGGAAGAAAGTAAGCCTCCTACGCATGATTTTCGCTTTCCTTGACTCAGATAGATGAAAATCATGCCCATGTCATGTCTATATCATATCTGATCTAGTTAAAGCTTTGAGAGTTGATACTCTGGCGTTAACCTTAACCTGACTGGCAGAATCTTTCCTGAAGCTGACATGAGAAAATATATAAAGAAGATTGATTAATCACTCTGGTGAGCTTCATTAGTACCATCATGGCCAAAAATGAGATTGTATCTCCCACACTAAACAGGAATCCATTACACTGCTTCTGTGGAGGGTTGTGCTTGAGGGAAGAATGGATAAGAATGAAGAAAGTGGATTTGGGGAGTGAAGAAATCTTGATACTAAGTGAATTCAGGGGGTACAATTAACGGGACAGATGACTGTGTTCAATGTTCTGGAAATAAAAGTATATTTGCTCTCTGAATTCACCAAAAAACATGACCCTGAGATTCTTCTGGTTTATGTAACATATCACGCAACAAATCAAGATAAATATATGAGAACTTCTGGAAGCAGTAGAAACTCCTAGAGGAAGTTTGAGCCCTGACCTTTTCTCAAGCTGTCTGTATAGATCTGATCACTGCTGTATTTACAGAGTACACAGAGCAAAACCACCCTTTCCTGCACATCACCTATAACAGCAGCCTCAATGTACATACATGTATGTCTATAGTGTTTATGTAGAACAGTAACTTTGCACACCAGAGTGCAACCTGATAGGGAAGTCATATTAGTGGTATGGCCTCTAGACAAGACCTATCTAGTATTTCCTACCCAAAGCACTTCAAAAAGGTACTGCTTTACTTACTTTACCAAAAAAAAAAAAAAAAAAAGGTGTGTGCTGTAACATACAAGCTGAGTGGCTGTGGGACTGGAAAGAAAGTCCATGGTAGACTGAAAAAAGATCTGGTTTCCTGATACCCTGGGTAGCTGCTGGTCACCTGAGCTTGGCACACCAGCCTTCTCTTTCCTTGTGTCCTAGAGCACAGTACTCTGTATCCTCCAGAAGTTCCACATTGGTGGAGAGGTAAGTTTTTTTGGTTTTTGTTTTTTTTTTGTTTCTTCATGTTTTAAAATCCTGGCAAAATGCATTCCCATTATTTTGGCTGTATATTTTTAGTTCCCTCATCTGTAGCATCTTCTGAATATCCCTTTTTCTGGGGAACTCTTTTTATTAAAACTACAAATAAAACACGTGCTGGGTCACTAGGCACTTGTAGGAAAAAGAGAAGACTAATATATTGGAGGGATGACAAATAATAGAGGCTGTAGCATGCAGATATATGGTTAGGTGAACTACAGAGCCTTGTTGGATGCAAAAGCAGTGAGAAATGAGAACTCTCTAGAAAAGTGAAAGCAGTCACATAGGAGTTATTTACCAAACAATGAGAAGTGGGATGTGTAAATTGTCATGCTTTTTTGTCTTACTGGTTTTAGAGCCTTGTTGGGAGAGGGGGAGGAAGAACATATAAAATGAAATTAATCTGCACATCTGTCAAAATGTTTAAGTGAAGAAAAATATATGGAGGTCTGCCTGAATCATCAAAAAATTTGATGGACTGGGTTTTCCTCTATGACTAAGGAGTTATAACTCATGACTGCCAAGTGAGAAATAGCTTATTGTTCTTTGTTGAAAACTGGAAACAAAAAGGTAACCACATTTCTGAATTTTTTATTTTCTTGGGATATTAATGCTCAATGTAATGTATTATTACTTCAGCTGCCCAGGGCTCTCAGGACTTCTTTAGCTTATAGAATGAGTTGATATAATTATCAGTATTGAAAGAGGTCTTATTCTTGTTCTAATGCATATAGAGAGTTCAGGGCAGAAGCACATACGTTCAACACACAGCTGTACAACCCTGTCTGTCATTAGCTGAAAAGGCCTCATTTTATTCCAAGTCTAGAGGGATCTCTGACTGTAATGTCTTTGGGACAGCCAGTTTAACCACTGAAATCTTCACTCTGTGAATGTGTCTCTTGGTTATGGATCTGCTTTTCAAATATATTTCTTATATTTTCTTCTGCAGGGATTGCCGACACCAGTAGGTCACACACTGGGGAAGCAGAGGACTTCTTGCACCACCATAAAATTTTCCAAGCTTCTACTTTCTTGTTGTAAATTGGGTATTGATGCCTTGTCTCACACACAGTGAAGTCAGATACCCCCACAGAGAGTCTGGAGCAGCGTTTATTGATCAAGACTCTGCATTGCTATTTCACATTCTCTCTGCTAAACTGGTACTGGGTTTCCCAGTCATGCCCACATGTATGCCTGTGTTCTGGACCCCACCAATAAGGAGCTGTCTTCCCCCACCCGTTGGTGAAGCAGAAGGAAGAGAGCTTATGAGTGATTTTTAGCTGAAATGGCACCTCCCATATATTTCAGACATATGGGTGAATAAGCTGTGACTAATATTAGTTTAGTTGTATGATATCAGAGGTAATGCAATTGCACGGAGAGCATTGTGAGTGAAGATGTTGCACCAGGTTATCTCAATTTTGTCTTGTAAAGCATCAAGGGTAAGCCACACGTAGCACTGATTATTAACTGTGGTGTTACTTGCACGCCAGGATTGTGAATGCTAATGAACCTCCCTGTTGACCACAATAAAAGTGATGTTTGATATGAATCTCAATCATCTTTCTTCTTTATCTATGCCACAAGAAGTTTTTTGATCGGGAGTATTAAAACCTGGCAGTACTGCTGTTAAAGTTCATGAGAGGTCCAGAAGCATATTTAGAAAAATTTACTGAAGGATTATGTGAAGGCAGAATTCATGAGAGTAGCAAGGTAGGAAGAGATGAAAGAATTTAAAAGAGGATGCATCCTCTCACCTACTACAGAGAGAACTAATTCTTATCTTCTGACTGATAAGGGCACGTGGCAAAAATGTCATGATGTAATAAAATATTCCAGAAATGCAGGACAAGAGCTTTTCTGAGACGGTGGGCATAGACCTGACTTGACTGAGTGTTGCTAGTGTTTGCCAACAAACTGTGAGGTGGTTAGCAAATCTGGGATACAAGGAGAGGGCAACACTAGCAAATAAAAAGGTGTTAGCATTTGTCAAGCAACAAAAGACTTATGAGGAAAACAAAGCTAGGGAATACAGTCAGGAATACTTGAGAAACAGGTATTCATTGGTACTGACACATAAAAATGAAGATACTGGGGTTATTTCGTTTTCCAGCACCAGGTAGCACTTCTTTCCTCTGTCTTCACAATTTTTTACTATTTTTTTTCTTTTATATCCACACTTACTATTTCCAAAGGGAAAGCAGGAGCTGCCTAAAGTGGCTGAGGAGGCTGTTTACATTTTTCTACATTCCTAGTGTTAGTTAATATTTAGAGGAGCCATTCTTGAGGCTCCAGAGGAGCCTATATTTGAACACAGAGCTTTCTGCCAAATACATCTGGCAGAAAGGTTGCCAATATATTTGGTTTTGAAGACAAGCACCTGCTTGAGGCTGAAATGTTGACATTTAGTATCTTTGCGTGTGGTGTGATTCCAGCTCTGCTGTATACACAGTGCACGCATGCTGTGCTGGTAAATATTTCTTCACTCTCTGTCCTGAAGTCCAAAATTGTTTAGCTGTGGAAAAGGGAGAATTACCAATAGCAGTGCACTCTTCTGTTCCAGCAGTGATAAACATTTGACTATCATTGTGTTCAGCTTGGACTATTTTGTAAATACTCTGAGCTCTCCACATGTGAGTAGTCATCACTGTAGTAATCTAGGTTCATCTTGCAAACTTTTGTCCATCAAATTAAACCCACAGGCCTTAATGGGCCACAGCGTGTGAGGAAAAGGTACCAACATGCATAGCTGAAGAAGCAGGCCCTTAGAGAATGATGTAGTATTTAAAATTTGAGACAATAAAGTATAGTGTGGCACAAATGTCTCACTAATAGAGGGTAATGTGTTATGAAAATTACACTGCCATTCCTAGAGTACTGGGCTGTGTGATACAGAATTGTTGGGACATGCAGTGGCAGCAAACATACACTTTTCAGATGAAGTCAAACTACATTTTGAAAAACTTTAAGTATTTCAATTTTCATAATTTTTCTTTAAAATTAAATGTAAGGAAATGAGTATGAGGCAGCTGTCATATACCTGATGGAAATAAAATCTCTACATTTGTATTCAAAGCTCACAATGCCTGTCCTGGTACAGAAGATAGAAACACATCTGTCAAAAACATCTCTTACTTGTGCATTAAAAAGCACCTGGTCAAAATACACACCTTTTATAAGGTTAGATTTTAGCCTAATTTGGAAGTTTTTAAAGCTTTCAAAGTTGAGGTTTTTACTGAGGCTTAGGTTCATCCCTTACAAAACATACATAAATGTGTTAATGTTGTCAGGGATGAACTCTAAAGCCTCAGTAAAACATCCCGATAGCTTCATGAATCAAAATAGATTTATTGCCCAGCTGAAACCAGCTGAATGATAGACTCATTCACGAATGCAACCCTAGACATTTCACTTTTCAAGGATTGGAAGAAGACTCTAAGTTGACTGGACCAACTATTTAACTACAAATAGTTTAAATACAATTAGCAGCCAGGGACTGTAGGTCTCTGCAGTGAGGCCTCATCTGGAGAGTGCTTGCCCTGAGGAAGCCTGTCAGATCCCACAAGAACTGGTGCAGACTGATAGGTTGCCATTATTAGTCCTTGGTCATTTAATCTGCCTCCTGCACAGATGGGCAAGGGCCTTTATCGGAGGGCTGAGGGAGCAGGATGGGAATGGTGGTACCCATGTGCTGGATGTGGATCATTAAAGTCAGCATTAGCAGAGGATGTAGGGCTCAGGTGCCTTCTTGGTGGGATACACAAGTAAATTATTTATATAAATAAATAGCTATCCAAGACAATTAGTAGCCATAAAGTGAAGTGTGGTGTATGCTGGTCTGTCTCTGTCCCTTGCTTACAGAGCCAAACTCTTGTAAACAGGAGTGGAAGTGAGTCAGTTGTTTATTGGCCCTGCCAAATCAGAAATTGTGCTTTGGCTCGGTGGGAACAGATTGGTTTTGACTGTAATCATCCTTGCCACCCCTCTCTAATGTGGATATCATCACCCTTGGATAATGAACTCTGGATGATGTAAATTAACTCAGCTCCCCTGACAGAATTACTTGTGTCTCTTCAGCAGCTGTGCTGCTAGCATGGATATGTATGGATTAATGGCATCTTCATGTCTCCTCCATGGCTGTCATCATATGCAGCAATGGGGAGCAAGAACATCCTGGATCATGGAATCTTTGATACTCCTGTTTCTGAATGAAGAGGGACTCATGCAAACCAGCTCTGATGTCTTTATACTATTCAGTGTGCTGGATCTGTAAAGGGTTATAGACACTAACACCTGGAGGCAGCTCTTGTCCTTGAACAGGCAGGTGATGCAGAGATGGGGCTGCACATGTGGTAATCCACCCTGTGCATGCTGGAGAGTGTTGCATGAAGAGCTGCATGGAGTCAGCGAGGACCAGCTCTGAGCCTGAGCTGGCTCCACACAGAGCAAGGTAGCATGTCTGCCCTGTGCTCCACGTGTTCTCAGGTGCCTTTTCATGTGCACGTAACCAAACTGTTCCCACATCTGCACCAGCTCTGCATGCAGCTAGAGCCACATAAACACAATTTGGTGCCTGAAATAATCAGCCAGGCTGGACATTAACTGCCTCAGCAGGCTTTGCATCCTCCACACAGACTCTATTGCCACATGCACAGAGGTCTGCTACATGCCTTTGGAGCACTAAATCTATGTCCACACTAAAAAAAAATACAAGTACAATCATACCAGTTAACTTTACATGACCAAGGTCAGTTCAGTTTTCAAATGTGGAACGAGACTTTTAGATGCATGTATTCAGTTTCATTTTTGCTGCTGTGCTTCCTGATGTCCTGGTCAAGACTTGGGTTGAAAGTAGTAGGCTCTCCTTTGAGGCAGAGGGGAGTGTATAAAGAACAGCTTCTTCCAAGAGCTGCTTTTAGAATTCGAACCTAAAGCAAAACTTTTCCAAAGCCCACTTCAGTCTTTTTTCTCTGTGAGAAGAGTGCTTTACCCCCTCCCTGTGCATCATACATGAGCAAAAGGGGCCTATTTTTTCTGGCAGAAAGGTGCTTGTTTTCTTAGAGTTTGTTTTGTTTCCCATCTGCATTTAACTGCCCTGTGGAATGTTGTGAAAGGGGCTTTTTTTGAGTATGTCTGTGGTCTCTGTCAAACGGCTGCTAGAGGTTTAGGCTGCCTGTATTATCTTAGCAGTGATTTTATGTCACTAAATAACAAGCTATAAGCACGACCTTGCCATTGGGGTTTGTCACTCTTTGTGTGTCAGTGTGTGTATGTGCTTTTTTGCTAAGTCTCATCTCTCCCAGCCTATAGTCTGGTCATTTAAAGCGAAGTTCGCACACAGCATAATAATGCTGAGAATCACAAAAGAGGGAGCTAATGGCTGCAGCTGCTATTGTAAACCTGATTTCCACAGGCTCAGCAGGGCTTGGCATATCAGAGGCAAGTTCAGTAAAAGGGACTCTGCTGCTTCAGCTGTGCCCGAGCAGTTGGATTTTTGCTGTCAACCTGGAATGGAAGCTGGGCTGGGGAAGCTCCTGACTGCCTCCTGCAATGCACTGAGTAGCCTTGGCCCCAGTGGGAGCCTGATGTGCTACAGCTGAATTAATGGATGGTGTTGCTGTGCAGGAGGCCTGTATAAGCTCAAGGATCCAGGTGAGCACTGAGGAAGCTTCAGGGGTTTGCCCTCCAAGAGAGAACATCCCAGTTCCGAAGACAGTAGAGGAGAATGGCAGCATTCATTTAATGCGAAGCTCTGTACTTCTGTGAGAGCTGAAGCAATCCTCCTTTTGAGTGAGAGATTGCCTGTGCCAACTCAGAATTGATAGTGTCCTCCTTAGGCTTCTTTCAAACATGTGATTTTCTTAATGAGAGAAGTACTCATATGCTTTGTACTCCATATGCTTTCTGTGTACCTGCTACTGCTGTACTACCCAGTAATTCTCCTTTTTATATGTAATCTCCCTTGATACCTTCTATCTGCTGTCAGGGCCAAGGCTAGATTCAAGCTCTCAGTAACTTCCAGAAAATACTGAATGGACCATGGAAGGACTAAATAGTTTTCCTTTGTGCTCTTCTGTCCCTCTTCTCTCTCATTATTGCTGTGCACTCCAAGTAATGTGAGAGAGGACAGTCTGTGCAGTCCCAGTGTATGTATCTCCTCCCTAAATTAACATTTAAGTAGTTTGGAAGCACCTGTGACATTGAGACTGAAAAGGGAGGCTCAGTTCATCTCCAATAATGTCTTGGGCTGCTATGCAAACACACAGTTCTATTCTTGTACGTATTCTGGCTGTGCTGTGACATTTCACATTGAAGAGGAAAATTTTCTTGAGATATTTTGACACCAAGAAGCTAGCACTTCCATGGACTTATATGGGTTAGGATGTGCTGGTGACTTTCCTCTCTTTTGGTCTGCACAGCTTTCAAAATGTAACACGGTGCACTTGTGTATCAGACACACCAATGGGTGCTCTCTAGTGCCCCTTGTTACATGATTTAGGCCCAGAGTGTTATGGTTTAGAGCCATCTCCCCCCATTTCAGGCAAATTTGAAATCGTCTTAAGGATAATTAAGTTCTTATAAACTGGCATCAGCAAAGAGAAAATCTGTCCAAATGCTTCCTGGAGTGTGGGAAATGAGAGGAAAATTTGGCAATTGCATGAGCTAACTAATCATTTAGCACAAACACACTGCCCTGCCAATATGCACTCCTGTATTTACAGATAACCCACAGCATATGGCATTTCTTGCCTGGCAGGTACCATGTGTGAGGCTCAGGCTATTGCAGTGGAGGAGAAGGAACCCTAAACAGAAGGTGCAAACCTATAAGAAGTAGGTAAGGATGTTTGCATATCTAAGAGATTTTTTTAAAATACTGTAGTTGCTCCATAGCAATTACAGAGCAGAACCTGCTGAGGTTCCTTGGCTTGTGTTGTGTACTATTTGAACACCTCACTTCTATGCATTTGTCTTGGCCACACATTCTGCCCTTCCTTGCACTGCTGGTGTAAGCTCTATCTGTCATAGAGCACTGATCCATCCACGCACACTTGGTACCATATAGAAAAGCATTAAAATTATAAAAATTTAAAGACATTTAAAACTCTGTCATTATGTGACTTTCTCAGGATCTCCAAGGAAGCCTTCTGTAGGGGAGGAATGGAGTCTGATTCTGCTGAGTCGCAGGGGAACATTTATGGTGCCAAAAGCCCAGGGTGCATTTGCCAGCACTGAGCCTAGGAGCCTGGCAGGCGATTGATTTGGTTGGTAGCTGAGTCCTACCAGGCCAGTCTTACATCAGGAAAAACCCACTCTGTTGCCCAGTTCAAGCCAGAGACACTGTAATGCTACTGCTCCTCATGCAGAAAATGAACAGCAGTTGCCCAGTGCTCCTGGCTATGCATCCTCCTCCCTGCAGGTTGGAAGCTGGAATAAAGGCATCACTCCACTCCACTTCTTAAGGACTTACGCTGTGAGGCTTTGACTCGTTTCCACAGAGAAATGAGTGCTTTCAGCTCTCCTTAAAGTCAAGTCAACCATCACTGAATCAGACTCTTAGTCCTTCTAGTAGAAGGGCAACTTGAAGTAAGGCAGTATGTGTTGGTGAGGAAGGAAGTGCAGAGTTGTTGTATTTAATCCATAAAGTGTTTTTGGCCTCTCACTGAAAACACAGCTGGGGGTTTACAAAGGGAAGAGCACTTTTTTCCCTCCCTAAAATCCTTTTTTTTTTTTTTTTTACTGATGTGTGTGTGAAAATTTGAAAGCATTTAAAGGAAACTAAACATATTTTTAAAAAGTATATCTATACCAAAAAACATAAAAACAAGTTTAATGAAAAACTTCTACCAACTTCTACTCACTAATTGCAATTACCAATAATTTTTAATTTCAAAAATCTCCAGCACTTAAAAAAGTTTAAAAATTTTCTTTCTGATTGTTTTTTGTGTCTGGCAGTACTAATGTGATCAAATCAGTTCAGCTCAGCTTCAATTAAGAAGATGCGTGCATTGAGACTCCCAACAAGGTTGTCAGTAGCACAGGATTATATGATCCTGCCATTTGGCTCTGTGTTTGCCCTGATAATTTCATCACCCTGCCTGAAGTTGCCTTTCATTGTCCATAAATTCTTTAGTGCCTCTTTAAGCCTCTTGTATTGGAGCACTTTGTCTTCTGGAATGCCCTGGTTTGATCTGTCGTTATGGTGGCATGTCACATTCAGTTACTGTCCGTGTCTCACTGGGTGCAGTGCAGTGCTGGCTGCCAACATAACTAATTGTGAGTGAGTCTTGCTCATGGGGCAGTTTGCTGGAAAAGGCAGCTTGGAACCCTGGTTTCAGAGGATGTGCTCTTTGAACTGTCTTGGCTTCATTATAGTGAAATCCTTCATTATAGAGAGGTGTAATAGAACTGTGGGCTGTGTCCATACTGGCAAACTCCTGCCCAAACTCTCCACCATTGCTACCCTTGGTTGGAATCTGATAGTGACAGCAGCTGATGGGATAATTGAATTGACTGCAGCTTCCCAAATCTTTCAGAACAACACCTACAGTTGTGACTGCATCAATTTTCTGCTCTGTTTATGCTTGCTCTCTTCAAGCCAGTGTCCTTCTTCTGCTGTCTGACATGACTCCTGGTGCCTTCTTATCTCCCCTGGCCCTTCCCCTCCCACACGCCTTGCTCCCTGTGCTCCCAGTGTCACACCTCCCCATGATGCTACCACTGCTTTTTCAACACTCTGCTGCTGGGCCTGACCAGCACTGCTGCTGGGACTAAGTGAGCAAGCCCAGCAGAGCAGGTTCAGCTTGATTTGATGCCTTACTCTCAACTCTAGTGTGCTTCGTCTGTTGGTGATGTGAACACAGCTCCACTTGCAGCTTCTACAGCTTCTAGCATAGACATTTCATCCTGTGCCAAGCATGTCAGTGTGACAGCCAAATTAAGCATGCCAGTCACTGATACAACTTCCCTTGATATAGCTCAGCAGAGAGAGTGGGAAATTGTGGCAAAAAATACTGTTATGTTGAATGAGAGATTGATAGTGCCATTAATAAAACTACTGCTAGCAAATAACACCCCTGTATACAGAGAGACTGGATTGCCCTTCACAACCACCTTCCCCTTCTTTGTCTCTTTTCTGCACTGTCTTTGAGCATTTTTTCTGTAACATCTATTTGGAACACTTCTGCTTTATTGGTTTCCCAGGCATATGAAAGTCGAGTTCTCTCTCCAAACAGAAGGAATTACACCTTGCTGTAACCCTGCTGTATAGCACAAAGGATTTGGAGTTTTAAATTTTAGCTTTTTGAGTTCCCTTTTGGTAGCCTGAACCACCACAAATGATGTACAGGTAGTTTGAATGATACAAACCATGCCTGAACATAAAACTTGCGCATATGAGTAGTCTTCTCTTTTCTGCCTGAGTGGCATCATAAACAGTGTTGTCACCTGAAGTATCATCCTTTGCATCTGAAACAGCAGTACATGAAATGAAGGTTGTTGTTTGCAGACGATCTTCAAAGTCAGGTCACAGTGCCAGCTCCATCTCTTGTCACACTGTGAGATGTTTCTCTCCCCCACTCCCTGCCCCCAGCCCCATACTCTGGGTTTACATGCAATAACACACTTTGGATTTCCTTCCTCCCCAGTTTCTCAACCTATAGAGTGCTTTTGAAATACATTTGTGAGACCATTTTCTCTGAAACCATGGATGCCAAAAAAGGTGGTTTCTAATGGAAATGGAAAAATTTGGCTTATCATTCCCTTATCCTCTCAGGATCTGCAGCCTAAAGAGAAACATTTAATATGCAGTGCTGTGAGAAAAATGGAAGAGCTACAGTCAGGTAGCTCATCTATTTTAAGGATATTCTCTGCCTTCTTAACAGCTAGATATGAGGCTGTTAATAAACAAGAAGAAGCCAGCAGAAGCTGAAATTTAGAGAGAACCAAGACCTATCTTGAACTTTGGCTGGACACAATCCTGTGCTTTGTATGGATGTGTACCTTCCTTTCCTTTCACTGTCTTCTCGAATGCAAGAGTACTTTTACTTGTTCAGATTTAATTTTTAAAACATTCTTTGGCCCCAGGCATGTAGAAATGGTTTTGAAAACGAAGCATGAAAATTTGAAAAGGGCTTCCTTGAATTTCCTCTACACCAGCTACTAGTTCCATTTCTTAGGAACTTATTACTGAGTACATACCTGCCTGGAACTGAAACTTCAATTTGTTTTAGTATATATATGAACCACCATGCTCTGCATTGTATATCTGGTTATGGTTTTATGCAGATATCACTGTCATTTCTGAGTCTTTTCTCTGTGAAAGAAACCCACCAAAGTACTAAGTACCTGCAAGAGAGTAAAACCATTAGTTAAGAGTTTTGTGCAAGTACATTTTGACCCTGAAGCTATACAGTTTTAAAAATAGTGTTCCTTGGGTCTTACAACAATATAGGAGATATAACAATAGCTTGAGGAACAGACTCTAATGGTTTAACTTCCTGCATGTGCCTACACACTAAGTGTTATATCACTACTGATAATACTCAAGGTCATGGGCATTTGCTGCTCTGAGCTTAGTCTGTTTTTGCTATCAAAGAGGGATGACAGCTGTGTGCATGTGTGCTGTGAGTGTAAACTGAATTCAAAGCACACTGCGCACCTGATTTTCAAGGGCAAAGCTGAAACTAGGTCCTCTTCCTATTTTTCTTTTCACTTAGAAGGAAAAAAATACAGAAAAGTAGAGGGGTGGGTAATCCAACAGTTGAGCTTTGTTATTGTATTATTTACTTCAATAAAACCATAATGCTAACTGCAAGTAGCTTTGGAAATATTTAACTACCTTTCATCAAAGGCATTTGGATAATAAAGGAAGAACCAAAGGGATGTGAAATGCAATGTACAACTCTTACAAATAAACAGGCTTGGGCACCTTGGATGAACTCAACTTTTAACATCACTATGGTATTAGAGCTGTACAGTCCTGTTATGACATTATAACCTTCTAAAATTTCAATAGATTAGTTCTGTTTGTGTAGGTTTTATGATTTATTTGAGGATGGCACAGTTTGAGAGTTATTAGGTGGAAAAACCCTGGGAGAGACAGATGTGGTAGAGAGGTATGTGATAGGAAGAAGATTTTACTGTGACTATTTTTTCCCTCTTTTAAGTGGAATGACTGTGATTAAAGGTGGGTGAGTATCATTTTAAAAAAGGGAAAGTTTTCAAGTATACACTCACATAAAATTGCTTTACAGAATGCTTGACCCCTTTTCTCTTACCACAACAGATTTATTTCCTAAAAAGCTTTCGTTCCGAGGAAGGAAAGTGTTATAGATACTCCTGCCAACATATATCCATCTGTGAACGTTGGTGTGAATATTTATATGTTTGAATCAGAACATGGGAGGGCTGCCTGTGGCCTGGGAATCATTTGGTCAGGAAGCAGATGGCTCTGTGGCAGCAATGAGCACACGATGTGAGTTACTGGGACCACTCAGGAATGCTGTTTGAGCAATGTTCCTGATAAACACTGAATGTGTTGTGCAGTCTGGGGGAGAAGTATGTCTATACAAATGAGCTTTTCAGTGTCTCTGCATCTGTAAGTTGGGCTGTTTCATTACATCAGTTATACCATTGATATGCAAAGGCAACCATCTGTTCTGAATATTTAGCCAGGTGCCAGTTAGGTCGGATACAGCAATACAGAAAGCTCCATGTGTGGAATTTGTGTTGAGAACTAAGTGGTACATGTTCTAGATTTACAAGAAAAAAGTTGTTTTGATCTGTACACAATGACAACACTGCAAGATTATTTTGGCCACTTCAGTAGTATTCTTCTCCTGTGTTCCAGTCCCAGGGACCAGAAGTTCAGTCTTCCCTGATAAGTGCTGCCTCAAATTTGGAACCCATTCTGTTCTGCCATGTCTGTTACCATTTATGGCAGACCCAATTCTGCTATCACCAAAACTTCCCTTGCACTGAGTATTTTGCATCAGTCACCTGCATTATCTGTTATGTTTTAACCTCTCCAGCTTTAGACAGCCCATACACGTTTCTGGATCCTTTTAGATCCAAAATAATAAATAGATTAATCATAATTAAAATATGCATGTATATGATTATACTTTTGTTAGAGACTAAGTGTAGCTTTTTAAAATCTAATATCAGGATAGAGAGTAGACAGAGAAATGCTTCCCTTTATTTAAATACATTTTCAAGAGCAAATCAGTTGTCTTGCTGGGTCAGTGCTGGAATTCCTGGATCTTAAAATGCAAGTATGTCCTTCAAATAAGATACTATTTTCTTTGTAGGTAGTCATGAAATTCAATGCATCTTTCACAAATTGAAATTGCATAAACACAAAATCATTGCAAAGAAAGAATTAGGCCCAAGGTGCTATTTTTAGTGAGCATTTTGAGTGCTGTGATGGTATTTTCTCATATAATAATAATAATAATGATGGTGGTTGGAGCTTGCTTGCCCTAAACTGGTTTCCATCATTCATTCATCTATAAATCGAGTTTGAATGCAGATTGAGTTCTGGGTGGAGAATTATTTCACAGTTTTTCCTCTTCTGATCTTTTATTCAATTGAGCTAGTGAGATGCCCTGCTTACATTTCCAAGGTTTTTCTTCCTTCAACACTGACTTTGAATAAAGAACTGAAGAATTCTTTGTTGCTTTCTTTCAACCAAAAATGGTTTTCTTAATCTTTATAATATCTGTTAAGTTTAAGACCAACAGAACTAATACTGCATTTTAAATATTATGTACAAGGGACGTAAAAGTTTTTCTCTATTTCCTCCAGGCAGGCTTGGAGCCCATATTCCTGGGACAAGGATAAGTGAAAATTAGGTGCTTGCCACAGACTGAGAACTGAACCAGCCTCCTTCTTCTCCAATCAATATCATCACCACTTCCAGAAAACAACTGGACGAGTAGTTTTCCCAGTGTAAAAGATTGTCTTCCCTGGATCCATCCAGGATCTGTGGCACCAGCCCTTCCCTTATGGTGCTTTTTATGTGTCATGCAATAGAGAAGATTTAAATGTTCTCTGGATGATTCTGGGCATACCTCAGTCCCCAGGTCCTCAAAAGAATCTTGCCCCAGAATCAAGCAGAGCAATGGATTGCATTATAAAATGTTTGTGTCAAGGGTAGCTGTTTTGATACCCTCCTTCCTTTTTGCCCTCAGGAGAAGGGCAAAAATTGCCACCATGGAGAAGATAATTCATGCTGGGGTTGAATGTCATGGAGTACTTAAGGTTTTTGTACATTTCAAATGTTTCGCAGATTGCAAAATTCCCCATGATGAGCTGGGAAGGGCTGTCACTCAAATTTTGCTCTGTGATGCTTTTGCCAGGATTACCCTGTAAAACTGTAACAGATTTGAAATTAGAAAAATGGGTACTTGAGTTCTCACCAGACAATGTAGGAGGGACCTCAATATTTTCTTTTGGGGTAGCTGTAATGCCTTTGTTTTGCCCTGAGTTGGCTGCACTAGAAAAGAAGTGTTTTTATGGTCAGATCTTTCCTATCAAAAAGTCCTCAGTTTGTCATCTAGTATTGGTTTGTCTGTGAGGTTCAGTTTTATGGTGTCTGTTTTCAGCTTCTTGGTACTCTGATGACTTTGAGATATGTACCAACCAGAAATTGTATCCCTTCTTGTGGAAATTTTGTATTTTTTCATCTTCCACTTGTAGCTGTGATCCTGACCCACTGAGCAATCTACAGTACCTGAACTCCTTGACTTTGCTTTTAATTATCCTGCCTGATGAAACAGGAGCCCATTATTTAATTATTTCTGCCCCACACACTCTTGGGTATAGTCACCATTATTTGTGCAGCACCCTTCTTTCCCTGTAAATGTCCTGGATTTCTGGTCTCAAGAACTTTAATCCCACAACCAGAACTACTTGATTTTAGCAGGTTTTACACTGGTGTTTCAAATGATATGGTTAATAAGTGACAACTAGTGTAAAGCACTGAAGACCAATTTTCATTATATACTGCTGTGCAATTTAATGTGTGAATAGTTATGATACAGCACTGACTGGCAAGCACACTGCTTTGTCCCGAAAGAGACATAGTCCAGAGGCCTGGACAAATCTTCTGCGTTCTACATATTGTATCTTACACAGCTATGTAAAAAGATTATGTTGGTTAGGAATAAACCAATAGTCCTTGATTGTGTCCCAGTTAGAGTGAGTGTTATTTTGTTTAGGATACAGTTCCAAATATCCTCAGTTGTTGTATATAGCATACTCCTGCCTGATCCCAAATTCCTGCATATCTTAATGCAATCAGGAAATGATGGATTAGTACTTCGATATGCTATGCCAATCTGATGAATTGTGTGGTAATATTGTTCCCAAATTGCCCATTTGTTTGGAAAACAGCTTTAGTCACTGTGTTACCAAGGAAGACATTGATTTTCTTCCTTTTCTTTTATTCAAGCTAAAAGTTAAGGAGAGGAGTCCTGGCGAATTGGTTTTGCCTTAGTTGATGTATTGGGTCTCGCTGGGCAGGAGATAACTTTCTTCATATCAGCCTCTATGGTTCTGCATTTAGAATTTGTGGCTAAAACAGTGTTGATAACCCACTAGTGTTTTGGCTATGTTTGCACAATGTTACAGCTTGTGTTTTCCCACTCCACTGAGGAATATGCTGATGGTTGGGAAGGGACACAGCAGGATAGCAAACCTGAATTGACCAAATGGATATCCTATGCCATATAACAACATGTTCAGCAATAAAGCTGGGGTAGAGTGAGAAGGAGGTGAGGGCTTTCTCTTCCAGGGTGGCCATTTCTCAGGGACTGGCTGAGCCATCAGTCTGCTTGTGGGGGTTGGTGAGTTATTGCCTTTCAATGGCTGCTTATTTTCTTCTTTCCTTCGGCTATTTTACTGTCTTTAGCTTGACCTATGAGTTTACTGGCTTTTGTTCTTCCTATTTTGTCCCTCATCCCAAGGAACAGGGTGGGGTGAGTTAGAGGCTGTGTGATTGTTTGGCTCCTGGCCAGTGTCAATCCACCACTGTAAGAACTTTTTAATTCTCCTCTACATAAGAAACTGCCAGCAACACGTTCCAAGATGCTCATCCTGGCTCTCTGGTCAGGCCTGTTCCTTACCCTCCATTTCCCAGTGGAGGTCAGTCCAATGATCATTGTATCCCTCCATCTTTCTGATGGCAAAATCCTGTTCTGCATTCAGTATTGAGGAGAGCTGAATCAGATCTCTGTTTACTTGCTATACTAAAATTAGCATTCTCCTAGATGAATCAGTTGTGGAGTCCTTGAATAAAAATTTCTAAGGGACAGAATGTGACTTGTGATAATATAAACAACAAATTATTTTTGAGTGCTGTGGGGATATGGTGGTTCCTGACTGCCAGGTTAGAAGGGCTATAGGCTAGAACTTGATAGCAGTACTCCAGCTATATACCATCTGCATTTCTTTTAATGACAAAAATAATCACCAGTTTCCTGCACTGCTGTCAAAAAGCTGAGCCAACACGCCGATCTGGGAGTGTGATCTGGAGTTCTGGTCTGGCTACATCAGCTGTGCTTTCCAGCCAATTTCAGAAGTAGATTCTGTAATATTAATGAGGTTTGATCCAGGAAAAGTACAGATGTTGCAGTGTGTTGTGAGTATTTTGGCAGTCAGAAAGATTCAGTCCAGTCCTTGGACTTTGCCTGTTTCATATGGCGTTTGTGCCATGGAGCAGAAGCAAGAGTAGGCAATCCAACAAAAGTAGGATTTTTCCCCATAGAAGCATCTATACAGTTGGACAGAGTCCCTAATAGCTCTTAGTATTTACTCTCTTAATATTTGCACTACCAAACAGAAAACACATTTGATTGCAACAGTGGATCCTTGGACCAGAGACAATGGTTATAGCTGAGATTAGGGTTCTTTCGGGCCCAAAGAAATTCATTGGCGTTCTTTTTGCTCATTGTTTTCTCTCAAATGTACTGACACGCTGCTTCTAGTCTTCACTGGCTCTGAGGTGACCTGGTCTGATGTGCTCTAACAGCCATTACAGTAGTAAACTTAGAATCCTATGTTGCTATTTTGGGGTGAGATTAATGTACGCAATTTATCTTTCAAGGAGGAGTTCAGTCAACTGGAGAGCATACCTTGGGTGAACTTGGGTAAGTCTTACTCCACTTTTGTGCTGGTTTTTATCAGAAGTGCTTTAGCACTGAGGTAAAGATGCCAATGAAGTTGTTTCAACATCTGGCCAAACCAGTCTGTTAAGTGCATTCCACAAGCTTTACATTAACACTGGAAACTTCACTGCTGAGCTTTCTTGTGATACATGTGAATGGGGGTAGCCATAAATCCACCTGCTGCACTAGTATTGGTGGTATTAAACCACAGAGAAAGCATCAATCTTTTCCCTTGCACTTTATTTGTTCAAGTCCATGTCAGTCTGAGTCATTAGTTTCATGCAGAATCTCGTGAAATGTAGGAGTTAATGAGATTGGCTACATATAAACATAATTTTTGGATCATCCAGGGATATAAAGACCGTAGTAAAGAATGGATGAGATAAAGTGATACAGAATGATGATGTTAATGGGACTATTCCATCATGAAAACAGCATGGAAAATTCTGCTGAAACAAATCTTTCCAAAGTCAGTGATAAACATCTCTTGCCAAATGCAAATGCCTCATTCAGACTTGACCTCCAGCAGTTCCAACAAGGTATGGTTCATAATTTCTGCTTGTGTTGCTCTGTGGAATTTGTGAGTGCTGATCTTGACCTTGGATTTGCTGTTAAGCTTGAGAATAATCAAAATATTTAGTGCACAGAAATGGAAAACTCTTTTGGCAATGCCTTTCTTCAGATGTCTACATGATTTAAACAAATAACTGAGAAATTTAAGTTTACCTGTGTTACAGGCAGAGAGATGATTCTTATAAATCTTTTGCAAAAAACCTGAGATTCAGCAGGAGACAATGTACCTTGCTTCTATTCATCTGTACCATTGCAATGAAAAGTGGGAAAATGCTTTTATGAAAAGCAATACTCTCTCCATTTGTAAAAATTAAATTTAAAAAATCATCCAATTGTGTCACTTGCATCAGTTCATGACTATGAAGCCTTTTGCACAAACATTGATTCTAACAATACCATATCTCTACTATTTCTTGGTCTCTAGTGACTCCTTAGTACTCTCCAGAACCTGGCCACCAAATCTTTGTACAGAAAAAAATGGACAGCTTTCCATAACTTAATGTGCGGTTTCTCATTACCACCTTCTATAAAAAGGCTCCCCTATCTCTTTTTTCCCTTGAATCCAAAGTCTTGAGTGCCCAAGAGAATAATTTGAATATTCTGCAATCCTTATACATTATTCCTTCAATTTGTCTCAGGTACTCTGAATTTTTATTCAATGCAGTCTATAATAACTTGGACTTAGGCTTTTTTTATATTGCACAGAATAATGTGCCAGCACAGCACTAAAAGAGAGTTGTGTAATTACTGTAGTGATCAGTGAAAGATGGCAAACTAGGTTCATATATGCACTGTGCTCCCTCTTCAGTAACAGGAGACTCAAAAAAGGAGTAGATAACAGCCTGCATGCTGAAAGAAATATTCACACCCAATTCAAACACTACAATGGGATTTAAGATGGTAACATGCAGAGGTATCTACTGGACTTAAAATCTGTTGAACTGTTTTGTTGCATTTTCAACAAAATTCCTTAACTTGTGCTTTCACTGTACTCTAGAATTTTGTTCTGTATGTTCCATGACAATGTTAGATCCAGGTCTGTGCTATCTCTTTTCAGATAAGCCTCATGGAAGAGTCAGGTTCAGGAGTACTTGGTAGAGCTGCCAAAGGCAGGAAACAATGTTCCTTTGAAACCGCCATGAGATTCAGTCTCTTCTGCTCCACACACAAGGTATATTTCCTAATGCTCCCATCAAAAATAAATAACAATGTATACATTAAGACAACAGCAGCACTACACACAGCTATCCTCTCTAGAGCAGCTGGGGAAGAGCTAACCATTTACAAAACAGAATTGACAAGTTATTTAGCTGAAGATAGTAGTGGACAGGTGGTGTGTGTGAATGGAGAAGCAACACCTGCTTCTGTCAAAGGGGGTCTTGGGCACTCACTCACTTTGGACTTGGTTGCTGTTGTGTATTTCATGTTAGAGAATCCAGCAGACTCACCATGGGAAGTTTAGAAATTGGCATGCCTTCTGTGGCTATACTGGTTTTTGGGGCAGCTCTGAGGTCTCAAGTCTCCCTTCATTGGCACAGTTGAGTGCAAGAAGGATTGGAGCACACCCAAAAGAGCAGGAGCCTGAGTGTGCATGAGCTCCTCTGGAGGCTCCACTTGCACAGGACAGGCACATACAGGCAGGACATGGAGCATGCAGTGCCTACAAGCTGTTGGGAACTTTTCCACTGTGCTAGAGGTGTAAGCATGCTTTTTGTCAAGGACACCAGGAGATGCTCAGCAAAAGAAAGGTCTTGGAGTATTGTGGAGCAGCCTTCCCAGCACAGAGAGTACAGGCTGGCCTGATTCATTTACCCTGGTTCTGGAAATACTGGGCTAGCTTCTTCAAGATGTCACATCTTCTCTATGTCACTCTACTAAATCTTAGAGGCCAAATAACAAAAATGTCCAGTAAGCTGAAGATTCCCTTGGGGCTACTGCAGTCCTGGGGAATAGACCAAAGTGAGGCAATTTCTAGGGTGGGGAAATCATAAAGAGCTGCTTTGTATTCTCACAAATGGAGCTGAACCCAGAGCTTATTAACTGCAGCTGGAAAACTAGTTCAGAGTAGTAACATGTCCTTTAGTAAAAGCACATATCATCTGTGTTAAAAACAGGTCTCATCATTCTTCTTTAATGTTCTGTTGTGATTAGTTCAAAGTACATTATTCTGTAGGCATTAATTTCCTGTGTCTACGTAAAGGCACATCTTTTTAATAGTTCTAAGTGCCCTTATTACACATCCCCATGGCATTGAAATGTGCAGGCCTGCTGTTCAACAACCGAGGTTGTTTCTTGGGCCTCCCAAACTGTCCAGTTTGCCAGTGGGTTTCAGCTTGTTACATCCTTTGGGGACAACAGAACAGTACACTAAAGGAAGAGGCTTAGCAAGATAAACACCCACAGGGTTAGACTGTAAAATATTACTAATCTATATTAAGCATCAGATGACTCTGGTCTTGTCCCCAGGTCTGGTTTAAATTTGCAGGGGAGACCAAGCCTCTCCATGTTGCCCTCTGGCAAGAAATGGACTCATTTTTTCTGAAAAATTCTCCTTTGTTAAACAGTCCTCATCACTGTTTGGTTGAGTGGAGAATACTGCTGATTTAACTGGCACTATCTCAGCCTGGGTATTCAAGCCCTCACCTTTAGTGCATTTTTGCAGAGCATGTGCAAAGACAAGGACATTCTATTGGCTGAAGGCCCACGGCTTCCTTCAACAGACTAGGGGAGGGATTCTTGATTGCTTCATCTCACATTTCTGGGCAACCCTGCCAGTGTCTAGGTCTTCCTACCCAATGGATTATTTAGTGCCCCAAAAATACAGGGTACAGATAGCATTCACAGAGACATGTGAAATTCAGAGCAACTGTATAAACACTTTTCTCCAATGTACTGCAGTCTGTAAGTAAAATTCCTACGGTGGTTAGTTGCTGGAGGCCCATTTGATTCACTCATTGCTCTGCTGGAAGTGTAAAGTAGCTCTGCTTTAGTCATGTAATGTTATGGTGAAAGAAGTGGGCCTGCTCCTGCAGACTTCCACCCTAGAGCTCAGCCCTGTTGCCTTGTTCACCCTGCACATATCTCCATTCAGTCACGAGGCTTCAGAGATGCACCTGCTGCTTCCCTTGCTGTGATACACTGCTGTTTGCTGGAAGGGACTGAGAGAAATTTCCTGAAATAGCTTGAATTTCCTGGGAATGAACCTTTGGGATAGTACTGCAACTCTGGTTGTATGCAACTGGGTTTTTCCTGCATTCCCTGCAATAGGGTGTTTGGGTAGGCAGAGAATAAATTACGCTCATTTGAATTTTTACCCCTGGATTTTTGGCTGCAACCAACTTGGATTTAACCATTGTCAGGCTTTAAGCAAAGGGCTCTTTGGTTGGATGGGATCCATTCCTGAGACAGCAGTTCAGTTATGTTGGCTTTACTGTGAACACAGGCCTAAGGAAGTAGATTCTTCCTGTTTCCCTTAAAGTGTTTTTAGACAGATCCTGTCTGTCCTCTTCAGGAGGAAAACAACAGAGTGTATAAAAAGCATTTGTACTAGAAAGCAAAGATACAGAAGGGTAATCTCAACTTGTAAATGCAAGGGTTTGTGTGGTGCACTTGGTGGTGTGGAGGGGGTGAAGGTACCCTCAGAATTCTGTCTGAGAAGATTCAGTTTCACTGCAGCTTTTATTAAGTTGTAATTTTTTGTTGTGGTAGACGGATTTTGCAGAAAATTTCCACATACTGGGTGGGATAATGGATTGCTTTAAATCACAACTTTCTTTTGAAGCATAAGCCTAACTTTAATATTTGTTTCTGTAGCTATTAAGAGCTTAAGACATTGATTTGTCTGCCCGGACTGATTACCAGAAGTAAGAGGTAGCCTAAATTCTCTATGGTTCTATCTGAACAAAAGTAGCCTGACCTAATAACATTTCCCCCTTTGTCTGCATATTAACTCTAGAATTACAGTGGTTTTCAGTGCCTAGCCTCAGGATGTAAAAATTGCTTTCTTTCCCATTTGTTTGGTAGGGCAAAATACAATTTGACAAGTATCTTCCTTATTTAAAAGTTCTAAGAACTGATGTTCAAATATGCTTCCCAAGAGGATGATTTGCCCTCCTTTCTGCTGTCTTTCTACCTGTCCCTTCCCTGTCCTGATGTTTAAAAGGAGCTTACTCATTTTAGTATTTTCCAAGCTGTGCAGGAGGAGAGGAACATGTAGCTGTGGCAAACCTCAGAGTTGCTGAAGTTGTGTGGAAGGGAAACTGAAATGTAAAGCCCAGTCTCAGAACCAAAAGCCCCAAGGAAGCAGCAGAGCCATGTGGGGAGAGTTATGGTGTTTACTTCTGATGTGCCTGTCCACAGCAGGTTGAGGCATCTAGGTAGTAGAGGAAAGTATCCATCTGTTTAATGTTCCCATGAGGTGGAGCAGTGCTATTTCTGTTTTACAGATGACAAATGGATCTCTTCAAAGGCTAACTCCAGTCACTGAACACCAAAAATCTGGGCTGCTTTGTCTGAAGGAGCCTCTCTGTTTCCACAAGCTGTAGGAAAAACAAAGATTTGCTTAACTATAGGCAACCTTTGGTTAATCTCCCCCACTTTCCCCCTCCCCCAAAGAGAATTTTTCTAGGTCATGCAGAAATGATTAAATAGTACCTTGGAGCAAGGAATGTCTCCCACTCCTAATAATTTCCAGGCTGGCATGCTGGCCACTCGACCACCTTTCCTGACTATCATTCAGCTTCATGTAATCATTAAATAAAGTTTTCATGTGGATATTTATGTAGAGTGCCTATGGTACTTCATAGGCAATAAAGTCTCTCTTGAATCACTCTGTTACCACTGACTCCAGACTTCTTTAGATAATGGTTGATAAAGTTCAAAACATTAATTTCCACCAATAAACAGGAACTGGAAGCCTAGGGAGTTAATAGGGCTTTTTCATCTCAGCCTAACTCTCTGATCTAATTTCAGATTGCAGGAAATATGCCAACTTTAGCCGCTAATTAGAGTTACTCTTTGGAGATTATTTGTAGCAGACCTCCAAGCTTCTTATAACAGAAATGCACTGACAGTTCTGCCAGCATAAATATATTAGCTGTTTGTAGTGTAGAGGCCATTTGAATTGTGCAATGAATTGTTACAAAGTGTTTTAAAAATATATCAACTTCACAAAAAGTATTTTTATTTGGAAACCAGGGTTCTGTAAGTGTGGCAACATTGCCAATTTTGTCTCTTTTCTTGCAGGTGCTGAAACTTTTTAAATAATAAAGAGCGAAATGGTATTAGTGATTGCATTTTATTTTTCATGTTCTCTTTGATCCTGTTTTGGAGAGCGGTCTTGGTACCATATTCTGCTGAACCCTGGTTATATTCACTCATGATTAGGCTTCCACTATACTCTAGAATGCGTCTTGCTCTTGGAGAAAACAAGGTATTCTTTCATCATGATAAACAAATCTCTTCTTGGGGAGCTGACTCTTGATACCCTCACAGTGAGGGTAACTTTCTCAGGAAGTTATGCTTCCCAGTGTAGCTATGTTTGCTGTCCAGCAGAAGTAAGAGATACAGAATCTCACCCAGAGAAATGAAGAATATGAGTAAGTGTGTGGTCACAGAGGTGTGATTGTAAGATTCATTCTATTAATAGGTTTTCCTCTTGTAGCACTCATATTTTATCCTTTTACCTCACCTTTCATTCAAGGTTGAGCTCTTTTATGTGCAGTTTCTGTAGCATCTAGGTAATAGTGGTCATAAAGCAGTTTATAAAATTAACCAGTCCTTCCATTACCCTCTGAGAAATTCCCTGAGCTTTCTGGCAGGTGTAAAGTGATGAGTCAGTGAGAACAACACTGAGAATAAAATCACATCCCCACTTCTACTGCTGTCTATTGCTTATCCATGAAGATGGAAAAATGTGCCGTTACTGATTGTAGCTCCTACTAAATCAGTAGGATTTCTAAAGAGCTTTCTACAGAGCACTGCTGAGGAACAGAGTGCATCTGAGGCAGTGGGAAAAACAGAAACCCACAGGAGAAAAGGAACACTCATGTATGTCCTAGACCTTTGTGGCTTCAGTGTGAGGTTTTTTCATTGCTATTTGAAAAAGGTGGCAGCGCACCTTGAGTACTGTATTCCTGGATGCTTCCTCTTCCTTTGCCTTCTCTAAACTAGATTCCCTGGCCAGTCTACAACTTCCAGGGTTATTTTTACATCAGTAATGATAAGAATTAGAGTGCACAGGTATTTCAGAACAGTGAGGATATGAACTAATGACTACAATATGATTGATATATCAGAAAACATTTTTAAAGAAAAATATTTTGACTTCCAGGCTCTTGACTGTAAATATTTAAATATTTAAGGTAAGTGAAAAACTAGTTTTCTAGCAAAGGCACTTCTTGGAAAACATTGTCCAGCCCAGGCCTGTGCCTTCTTTATATTCCTTCTTTAAAGTAGTGGTTTGTTGTTTTGTTTTGGTTTCTTTTCCTATGTGAACTTTGCATTTAAAATTCAGGTCTTGTTTCACCTGAAAATCTATGGATGGCTGGAGAAGCAAAGAATGACAGAGAAAGCGTGCAAGTGAAACCAAATTAACATGAGAGGTGAAATTGGTTTTATTTTGATTCTCCATTGCTACTCAGCTGTGTGGCCATTTAAACTTCCATGATATGCAAGCACTGATATCAAATGAGACAGGGACTCTGAGCTGGTAGTGTTTTCTTGCTCTACCTAGTAAACTTAGGGGCAGATTTAGAAGAAGGTTGTGTCTTTGTGGCGGAACGCTTTAAAGTCACAGTCCCTTTCCTCAGTGAAATGAATTTACAAGAGTTAAGAATCCCAAAAGTTGAAACCCCCTGCTGAGCTCATATCCCCTTTTCCTCTGAGCTGTTTCAGTGATCAGGCTGCCTGCCAATACCTTTGTGTCAGTCAGGCAACTACTGGTGATCTTTAAGTATTTAAGCATTGCTTCAAAGGTTGTCTTCTCTCTCCTGCCCCGTATATTTATACAGCCTGGTGGTCCATGCTGGAGGATGTCTGAGGAGCTGTGAATCCCTATGTGAATTGTGAATAGACCCAAGTCTGCAAATGACTATGCAAAACAGGGGGCAGTGGAGTATCTGGCCCTTTGTTCTTTTTTAATTAACCTCTCTAGGATAAATACCTTAGAGAAAGGGATTTCCATCCTGACCTTTAATGCAGTGTTGGAGGAACTGACAATCTAAGGAGAACTGCAGAAGCATAGACTAGATAAATACTGATACTCCTGATTTATCAAACAGAAAAAAAAAAAAAAAAGAAAAGAAAAAAGCAACAAGTAGAAGAATGTAACTTCATTTTGTTTTCATTCTTATAAAGGATGTGACGTCCACTCCTTTAGATCACTTTAAGGCAGATATGCAGCAAAACTCAAGAATGAAAAGCTTTCCTTTTCTTCATTTGCAGATGTACATGTCATCACAGACAGAAATGTAGCTGTGGGCAAGTGTAAGGAAGGGACCTCAGCTTGCAGAGCTCAGAGGTGCAATGCCACCTGCCAAAGCTGTGTCCCAGCTCGATGATTGCCCTGCAGCATGGAGGGCATGGGAGAAGTGGAGAGAATACATGAGGTGAATTATATCCTAGTGCAGAAGGTGCTTATGTACAACATAAGACACCACGGTGCTCCCAAAGGAAACAGAGTTAGGAACTTTTAGTAAATTGTTTCTTGGTCTCTCAGAGAAGACATCAGGGCAAACAATTTCTTTGAAGAAAGGGTATGTGGGTGGTTTGGCCAGCAGCAATGTTTTGGTTTTGTCTGCTGTAGGGAATTACTTTTTCCCCAAAACTCCCCCATTTATCTTAATTTAGAGCAGATTTAAGTTACACTAGGGGTAATGTATTAAGTGAGTTCCAGGACTGTGGAAGTGAACTTCAGCAACAATGTGTATTGGGTATTGCTCATAATATGAATTCCTGTTTAATTCTTTAGAAATCTAGTGTAAGGAGCCATAATTTTCACAATGTGAAATGAAAAAGGGAGAAATGACAAGCAGTGAGCAAGACAGTGTAAAATAGTAGGTAGCAAGCACATGAGTGGCAGTTTTATCTTACTGCTTTTAGCTGTCATCTTGGTTGTCCATCACCTTTGCATATAAACTTGTGTTCCTACATATTTTTTTACTGTTCCATTCCAGAGAGCATATATCACTACACATGATCTGTCTGACCTATTAAATGGCCTCCCTGAACTGCCATAAGCATAGGCATAGGGATGGGTAGATGCTCTGGGATCACTAAAAGGTGTTCCCTAATATTAGAATTAATGTATTTTAGTCAATAGTATATATAGGATTCCCTTCCAAGTGTCTGGACAGCTTCATATTTCAAAATTCAACTTTTGTGCTACAGGATATTTATCACATCTTAGTTTACAGAAAGTGGTGAGCTCACTGATTGGGAATTAAAAATAGAGAGTTTATAAAAGGAGGTGGGAGGAGCTCAGCTTTGCAGTCTTTAATTTTCAGAGGCCAAGAGATGGGCATGAAATGCCCAATTGTAGGTCAAGCCCGGCTGCCTCCAAAAATGTCCCCTGGGAGCAGCAAAACCCCCAGATCAGACCCAAAACTACTGCTAGTTTGAAAGCCAGCTAGAGATATGCTGTGTACAGAAATGCAGGGGTACTGAAGTGCTCCACCTTTTCACTTTGTGCTCCTATGTAAAAAGAGTAATTGCACGAAATTGTGACTGTAAAACACAGGTGTGGGTTTGAGCATTGCCAGCCAATTAGAGATGGGGAAAAAACAGCTCTCAGGGTTACATGCCTGTTTGGCATTTTACCTAAATGTCACTTTCAGTGCCTCAGTTCTGTGTCCTTTTGTACAAAATCCCTGAAAATTCAACTATTCTTTCTTGTCTTGCTAGAATATACGAAAACGGAAGTTTCTGAGTGCTTTTCCAAAACTTGAGTAGGTGAATGAATTGCTCCACAGACCTGCCCAATGAGTGGGATATGAGCTTAACTGTGCTCATCAAGCCAAGGTGCCATGTCAGCAATCCAGTCCGTGTTAGCACTGTGATGTGAGTGAGGAAAGAAAGGCTTCTCCTTGGGCACTTGGTAATGCTCCTGCCCCAGCTCTCCCCCAGGAGCCTGCCTCTCTCCTCTCACTGCACAGAAGGCTGAGGAGGATGGCCACTTTACAGCCTAAGCTGGATCCCAGCATTCCCTACTGCCCACTGCTCCCCACAGCCTGAAGTGAGGGTGGTGAGGCCTTCTGGCAAGGCTGGCTCACTGAGCTGAGCTCACAGCTTTGCCCCTGGCCAGCAACCAGCCCCCAGGCCTGCCTGATGGGATGCTAAGAGTGGCCCTGGGCTGCAGCTCCTGCTCTGGGTCTCTGAGCTCAGCTCAGAAGATGCATCACCAGGTGCATCACTGCTGCAGGTGTGAGGTTCTGGTGCTCAACACTTGTACCACGGTGACAGGCTGTCACCACGGCAGTGCCACGCTCTCACAGACCTGGAGACCCGAGCAGCAGCAGCAAAGAGCAGCAGCCTGTAGGGAGTGATAAGCTAAAGCCATCATTTATTACAATTTCCTCTGAAATTGGCTGTGCCACTGCCTGGTGCTCGAGCTGTACTTCTGTGTTATCTGCCTTCCCAGACAGAGAATGTGGCAAATGCAAAATCCCAGCTCCGTTAAGATCTTTGTCAAGCTCACACATTTAAAATATCTAGAACAGACAATCTCAAGCTTCAAGGCTTTATGTTAGCTCTTAACAGTGGGCTTTGAAGCCTGTTGTTATACCCGGGGTTCAAACCAAGAGAGAGCAAATTGGATAAATTGAGATTATTCAGGAAAGTTCTTGGGTTGTTTAAATTTGGGGCACCATCCTATACTGTCCAAATGTACAGCATAAATGGCTCTTAGAGAACAAAAATCAGTAGCTAATGAAAATATTTAATTTTCTATGCAGATTGCTTGTACTCATGCTAAGCCTTGGGATTTTGCAAGCATCTTACCCCTCACATCCTGACAGACACTTTTGAATTCTGAATAACTTAAATGTTTTGTTCACTGTGGTTTCATTACGACTTCATCACTACTGATAAAATTTTTGTTTCAACTACATGCTATTCAAATTTCTTATCAAAGAGGGAAATATGACAATTTCTTTTAACAATAAAAAAAGTCATATCCCTTGGGGAGCAGTTAAGCAAACCTTCACCAGTATAAGATTGGACTCAAAATGCTGAGCTCTTCCAGTCCTGTGCACTGTCCAGGGATGGGGTTTTTTTCCCAGTCTCTCATTGACTTTTACATAACTAAATCTGAAAATATTTAAATGTTACTTCTTAAGCCTTGTGAGAAGTGGTTCCGTGGCCTTCTGATAGAAGCAAAGAAGTATTTATCTGTACCAGAGGTGAAGCAGAGGAGTGTGGATGTTGACACTCCAATAGTATAGTGTGAGCTCTGCATCTGATTCAGCACATGACCTTCTGAAGTGACTTTGACACAGCTTCTCAAAGCCATGGAGCTGCCAGCAAATTCTGCCTATTCCAGTAATGCATTTGCTGAAGACTCTTACACCTGTTCCCAGAGTTAAGCCAGCTTTGCCCACAACATTCTTATGTAACTGTTTAACTGCATTTCTATCAGAGATTTTCTTGACCTAGGAAAGTAAGTTGCAAATGAAATGAAGGGCAAACAGAACTGGAGACACAGCACTCGGTTTTTTATATTGCAAGAATTTCGAGTGTTAAGCTGGCTGCAGATATAGCAACCTTACTTCCAAGAAGTTTGAAATATCTAAGTCTGTATAATGCATTGACAGCAAGCCTGTCATTGCTGTTGTCACTGGCTTCAATATTCTGTACTCTTCTATAGCCAAAAATTACTCCTGTACAGTGGAGGGTTGCAGTTTTATGAAATGTCATGTTTTCTGTTTAAGAAGAAACATAAGAACTCTGTATATGGCTCCATCACTAGTACAGCAGTATACTGTGATTGCAGTCCTACTTTTTTTGAAGTTTATAGAAATAAGGACCTTGGAGTTTGGTTTTCCAGCTCCTGTATATGTTAGTGCACACACACACACACACACACACACACACACACACACAAGTGTAAATATGCACATACTTATTGTTTTACTGAATGTTCAATAAGGGACAGTTGAGTTTGAGGCATGGAATTTGTTTTAGTCATCTGAAAATTAGACACATAGTCTAAACTGTATATAAATCCTCAGGGCTTCTGTACTCAGTCAGGACAGACAGTCACCTCCAGGAGATTATTCATCACTTGAAGTTTAATCAGGGGATGATTACTTAAGACTGGATTTGTGTCTTTATGGTCATTAGAACTGGATGGAGTAAATCCCATCCCAAGTGGCTAAGGAAACTGTCCAATGAAGTTGTCTAAATACCTTTAGTTCTTATCACCATTCCTTAAGATTTGATGATATGCAGCATTTCAGAGTATATAAAGTATAAGCAGGGATGAGAAGCCTTGAAAACAATACAGAAACAGTGTCCAAATACGCAGGACTTGAATAAGGAATGTTAAAATTGACCAGGAATTGAATCTGATGAAGGATAGGAAGGGCAACAAGAAACACTTCTACCAGTAGATTAGCAACAAAATAAAAGCTGGAGAAAACATGGTCCTAGTGTTAAATGGGAAAGGGCCTTTTGACAAAGAATATGAAAAGACTCAATATTTTGTTTGTCTTGCCTTCAGGAATCCCAAGTTTTGAAACCATTGAGGAAGTCTGAAGCAAGGAAGACTACTCTTGCTAAAGGAGGATCAGGTTAGGGAGCATTTAAACAACTTGGACATACATAAGTCCATAGGAGCTGAGAAAATGTTCCCATGAGTGCTGAGGATGTGGTCCAATTGTCAATGTGAGGCTACACTCACTCTTTGAAAAGTCTTTGAAAAGTCGTGGCAATTTGGTGAGATTCCTGAAGGTTGAAGAATGAAGATAACCTCTCTAGTCTTCATGAATTACAAGAATGAGGATCCAGCCTCATCTCTGTCCCTGAAAGGTCATAATAAGGTAGTGAATAATTCTGGAAACCATTTCCAAACATAAAAAGAACAAAGAGGTGATTTGACTTGTCAGATATATGAAGTGGGGAGTGATGTCTGACCATCCTTCCTAAAACTAGTTGAAATATGAGATTCAAAGGGTTGTGATCAGTGGCATGAAGTACAGTCAGGGACTAATCACTAGAGCTGTGCCCCAGGGACCACTGCTTCTTAATGTCTTCATTAACCACCTGGATAATGGGGCAGAGTGTAAGCTCAGCAAGTCTGCTGATGATACAAAACTGGGGGGAGGGCTTGGTGCATGAGATAGTTGTCTGCCATTCAGATGGACCCCGACAAGCTGGGGAAGTGGGCAGAGAAGAACCTCATGAAGTTCAATCAAAGGATGTGCAGTTTTGCACCTTGGCAGTACTAACCTCATGTGTCAGTGTAATAATCACATGTGCTGGGGATGTACTTAAGAAGCTTTGTAGAAAAAATCCTGGAGGGCCTGGTGAGCACCAAGGTGAATGTGAGCCAGCAGTGTTCCTTTGGGCATTGTGGTCTGCATTAGGAAGAGTGACACAAGCAGGCTGAAGGAGGTGATGATTCCCCTCTACCCAGCCTTGGTGAGACCTCATCTGCACTGCTGTGTCTGTTTCTGGGTTCCCTGGTACAAGAGAGATATGGAGATACTGGAGGTGGGTTCATTGAAAGTCCTCTAAGATGTTTTAGGGACTGTAGAATCTTCTGTGTGAGGAGAATCTGTGAAAATTGAGATTATTTAACCTTGTGTTTATTTTAATCAATGTGCTTAAATGCCTGTTGGGAGGGGAAAAAAGAAATCAGAGCCAAAATCTTCTCAGTGGTACTCAGTGAAAGGACCAAAAAACAATGGTCACAAACTGAAATACAAGAAATCCAATTTAAACATTAGAAAAAGGCTTTTCCATTGAAAAATACTGGTATTGTACACTGGAACATATGTTTGTGGAGTCTCCATTCTTGGAGATCCTCAGAATTCAACTGGAAATAGTACTAAATGACATTTTCCAGCTTACCCTTCTTTCAGCAGGAGAGTTAGACTAGACAATCTCCTTAGGTGCCTGCCAGATTCAGCTGTTCTGTGAGTCTGTGATTGTGGAGAGGTTTAGGAGCTTTCAGAATTACAGCCAAACCTTTCTTTGTCTCTCTTATTAACAAAACAGTAAAAGCTCTCTCTTCTGCAGATAGCTTACTTCTGAATGTAGGAGAATGTGAAATCCACGGAAATATTGTAGAAATGCAAAATATGTAATTGTTCCCTTCTTATTATTAACATGTAATTAATTTGATTTTGTTTAATGACAAAGAAATGAATAGCTCCTCGATGTGTATAGTTAATGCACAAAGAAAATACACAAAAACTGTTATGGGATAGCAGTTTCACAAAGGAACATCTGTTAAAGGAAATGACCTGCACAAAGTCTTTGCAAGCCCATTATTCACTAACTGACTACCTATTGAGAACTAAATGACACAAATGTGTTATACCCACTGGCTTTTCTTCTCTAGCAAAGTGGGCTCAAATCCCTAATAAGGCACCAGGTGAAAAGGAGTCTCTTAGGCCTCTGTTCTAAATCCCCTGTTATGCACCATATAAATTAGCACATTAGCAGGCTTGCCTCAAGGGAAAAGCAGGGCTAGGACAGCAGGTGTGTCACGCAGCGTAATTGAGATGCGGCAGCAGAGCAGGCTGGTGCTTTTGTACAGTGCCAGGCTGTTTCACAGCACCTCTATTGATCTGTAACTTTCATGAGCACTAGGCTGCCTCCTAATTCTAAAAGTCCTGTCTTCTGCTACATCAAGGAAGCCCTTCAAGGGAAAAAAATACACTGAAATTTATGGTTGATTAAGCTAAGTAAAATGGGATCCTCAGGTATGAAAATATCTGTCAATAAATAATCTGGTACACACAATGGCTCAGAAAACAATTGAAGACCAGTCTGTATTTTTCTCTCATCAAAGGCTACTCCGGCTGTTGTGAAGACTATGCTGTGAGTGAGAGGAGAAAGAGGATCTGTCAGGGATTAGCATGTTATTGAGCAGGGAGGATGGGTTTTACTCTGCTGGTGTAGATCTGTCAGTAGGGTGAAAGAGTGCAGTGAGTCTGAGGTAGGGAAGGATGTCTGTGAGCAATAGTAATAAGGAAAGGAAGTATAATCTTAGCAGTACAGAGTGAAAAAAAGAGTGTTATTGAAAATTTCAAAATTCTGAGAATCATTCCCCTTACTACATAGATCAAACCCATTGCAATACTGAGTATTCCTGTATTGTAGGGCATCTATTATTCCTAAAAAACAGCAGAGAGGAACAGTCAGAGGAATTCCTGTGAGCCACCAGGCCTGGCAGCTTGCATTTCCCAACCAGCCATGCTAACGCAAGATGCCATCAACTTCAGGGTAGACAATGCTAAATACCTGTTTGATTCAAAGTTCAAGGCTCTCATACCACATATATTTACCTGATAAAGCACCAGTGCAGTGTGGTTACTGTCATAAAGCATAGGGAGAGGGTTTCCTGGTAGTTGTATGGATTCAGAGTCACATTTTTAAGGCTCAGCTGAATTATTCCTGTTGACAATGCAAGGTTGATGCATTGAAGTGAAGCAATGATAAGAGCAGCAGAAACATTTTGTTTGTTCTTACCAGGAGTTATTTGCAAACCTGCCAAACAGGAATAGTCTTTCCCCCCACACCCCCATCTTTTGCTTAGCAATTAGAAAACTCTTATTAGTGCATAACTCTTTTTCCTTGTTGATGATTAATAGACTGTCTCCCAAATCTCTGGATTAAATTGACGTGTTCACTGCTTTAATCTTGGGGAAGCAAATTATTCTCTCCTGACATTCTGATGACTCTACCAGTATGGCATAAAGAATTATATTGGCAGAAGGATGCAGGTGAAGTCCAAAAGCAGAGATCCCAATTAGCTGTTGTGGAATAAATCCCAGCTGCCCTTCAACCTTTCAAACATGATACATTGGATTCCATATACCCTATCTAGCTTTGGATCTGAAGAAGTAAAATGAAAGCAGGTATTGAAAATGCATGGATGACTGGAAGTACTGGGGAATATTCATTAATATGGTCCTAAATTTAACTCTGCAATTGCCTTGAGTTCATGACAACAAGAATTCTCTTTCATAGAAAAATGTCAGTGTGTTGCTCTTTGTCTCCTGAGACAGAATCAAAGGGAGACCTTCTGAATTTATTCACATGAAGAGTAATGGCAAGAGAGAAGAATTATGTGAAAATTGAAGATTAGGAAACATGGGTTAGTACAGAAAAAATTGGCTATCTTTTAGGTGCATGTTGGAGAAAGCAGCACAAATCTCTGATTTCAATCTTCAGTCTCCACTGAAAATCCAGACACAAGTTTTGAAGACATCATTATTGCAAATCACGTGTGACTAATTCTGAGTCTCTGTTTCAGCAAATTAATAATTTCAGACTAATAATAAGTAAATGCATGAATTATTACTACCAGCCTCACATAATATTGATGATTTCAAGATCTTAATCTCTGAATGATTTTAGGCATTATGATTGAAAATGCCATTGTTGGGATCTTGTTTCTTTGGTGTGTGGGGATGTTTTTCCATCTGCAGAGAGAGTTACAGAGACGCTTTCCACAAGGTTGTGGTAAACTCTGATCCTTTACATTGTTCTTAGAGGCCCAAACTGGAGATCTCGTCTGCAAAAGTGCATGTGTGTGTGTAGCACTAATGCCTGAGTCTATTACTGCCTTCAGTAGAAATTTCAGGTAAGGAATTTTGCTATCTAAACCAAGATCTATTTACTTGCCGTGCATCAAGTTTTACAGTGTGGCTTTTTCTTGGTAAAGCAGCAGCAAAAAATAATTTCCTGTACTATGAGCCAACAGCTTCATTGAGTCCCATCGTTCTGTTAATGTCTTGATTTGAAGCAAGTAGGGAATTTGAAGATGGAAACTCAGCTTTTCACTCCTGAATTTAAGACTGGTTTTGTTTGTCAAGGACCATGGGGTCAATATTTTTTAATAGCAAGAATGCCTTGTTCTGATAATATGGTTGCTGTGGAAAGATTGGAATTTAATTTGACATAAATTGTGTCAATGCTATAGCATCAAGCTGACACTATAGAATAGTAATTATTTTCCAGCATGTCTCATATAAAACTCTTACCTTGCACATGATCACCACACCAGCTATATGCCATCAGTCCCACAGGAGTCTTTTGAGGGAGGCATACAGGTTGGTGGGCTGCTAACACAGAAGGAAATCACATCATCAGAGGAAGATCTCAAGACCCATATAATCCCATTTTAGCTCTTTAGCAGAACGTTAAATAAGGTCTGAGATGGTCTTAAATAAGACTAAGATGGTTCATTAACTGTGAATACTTGCTTTGAGCAGAGGAACATTTCAACCTTATGCAGTTGTTGCTATCAAAGTTCATTCTTACAAAACAATCTCATCACTGTTCTACCCAAGATATTTGTGTTATCTGTAGCACAGTAATGGGAACTGCTGCAATGTCTTAGAGACCACAAACATAATTCTTTGACCTAAAGAAATATGAGATTGCTCTTTTCATAAATCCTTAGGTGGTGTAGGTACAGAAATCTTATTGACAGTCATAACATCAAAGAAAATCATCTAGTGTGTCCTTCCGCCTTAAGGCAGGATAAGCAAAACATAAATTATTTCTGACAGATACTGTCTAATCTTTTTTTAAAGAACCCTAATGAGAGAGACCCCAAAATCTCCCTAGGCAATCTATTGCTGTAATTCCCTATCCTGACACTGAGTTTTCAGTGGGGGTAAGAGAGTATTTGAAAATAAAGGAGAATTGAGGAAGCAAAGGAGAGAGAAAGGGTGACAGTCCTAATCCCCTTCAACTGAAGTTTCTAAAAGCAAGATTTTTTAATGTGGGTCATCACATAAAGGGTATTTGAGGACACTGCGATGATGTAGTATATAGGGATAAAATGGTTCCTGTGAAAACCAGAAAAGGCATCTTTCTTATTTTTCCATCCCACAAACTGGCATTTTACATTATTGGGAAAGCCTAGGAATGCAGAAGAAAATGTATTCTTTGATCACTGTCCTAACACTAAACCAATCTAGCAGAGAATTGGAATTGTAGATGCATTAGGAAGACCTAGAATGACACTCGTGGCTAGATTAAAGTGAAACCTCTTGAACAATTTTCTCCTTCACATCAGAGCAAAAAACTGATCTCCCAGAAAAATCAAAACAAGGAAAAAATATCCATTTTGACTGCTTTGTAATCTAATTCTGTGTTACAGGCCAAGTTGTGAGGAGGGTGTTTACAGCAATGAGGTACTAATATATTCATTGGAAGCCAAAGTGTTCTCTGAAAAATTCTGAAGTACAAAAGCAATTACCATTAATCATTATATGCAATGGAAGTAGAGTTATTGTGAGGTAATAACGTCTTTTGAAATAGCACATTACCACCTAGGATAAAAGAGCAGCTTCTGCACTGCTATTGCTGCTCTCTTGCGAATACTTATGACGTCCTTTTCTTGTATGTTTTGCTGTCCAGGTGGGTTCTGACCTTAGTAAAGAGCATGGTTCTCCAACAGAGAAAGCTCATTCTCCACAATAATGAAGAGCATAGTTATTGCAACCTCTGGGCATGCAAACTGTAAACATTCGTGTAAAGCCCTCAAATAGGCTTTTGCACAGGAAGATAATGGCTTCTGCCCAGCTACTGTGCAGAAAAGCAGTGCCAGCTGTCTGTATCTCTGTGCTGTCAATTTCTTAGCAGACCACGGGCCAAGGGCTGACCTTCAGCACCAAGAATGAGGAATTGCCTGAGTGCAACTCTCAGTCACTTCTAGTACAAATGAAGGAAGGTGGGGTCAACCCAAGGCAGCAGAATTCACAAAAGGCTTAGTCAAAGAAGGAGGATCCTTTATTGGTGACGAGGCAAGGAATGTCAAGGAAAAATTATCTGGCACCTAACCAGCAGTACCGGAGGCACCTACAATAATGCCATGGGCGAGGAGCAGCATTGCCTTGTAGGCAAGTTCAGTGTGACTGTTGAGATGAGCTACTGAGTAATTTGCCCTGACAGCAGCAGCCTCTCCTGTACCTGCCCTGTACATTTTGTCAAAATAACAGGGGGATGTTCTGATGTACTACTTGAGTGGAAATAAGCTGATACAGAGAAAGCAGAGGAAATAACAAACAAGCTATGAACTTGAAATCATGTCTTAACTTTTTTCAATCCCTAGGTCTCAGAGGAACACCAAACCTTTTGGGCACTGCTAGCAGTGTTACTTAAATCCCTTACAGAAGATGGTGTGCTCCTGCATGGACTTCAGTGCAGCACTCAAGGGAAAGCTCCTAGTACCCCTTCAAGAATTCTTCCCGGAGAGGTGCTTCTAGGCAAATTCTTTTTACCTGTTTTCTAGGTAACTTGTGGTTCTCCAACAGAGATTTGTTCAAATTGTTGATTTCAAACCCATTATATTAAGGCAGGGTGATCTACATGATTCTAGTAATGAGCAGCTGTAGGTGACTGCCTGACATGCTGCTAGCTATGGTGGAACCACTTGGGGAATAACTTTACAATTTTTAGCTTTCTGCTTATACTCCTACCCATCCAGATTCTCTTAAAATTTCAACTAGGGAAAGTTTCTTTTGCAAAAAGAATTGTGCATTTCAGTGCTGTGGAGCTGGGGAGAGAAAGAAGAAGAAGAAAATCATCTTTCCTTCAAGAGATTCATTATGTACACAAATTTCTTGCATTTCTACTTATCTCAGTAATTGCATCCTTATATTCATACAAACAAACACCTTTTATTTCAAGGAACCATTTCAAATTTCAATTAGCTCTGAAATTCAAGTTTACTGGAATGAGAGCAGCAACTGTGTTTAACATCTCACTAAGATGCTGCATAACAGCTTAGGATAGTATAACATTTTCAGATGTTGAATTTTAGTCTATGTAAATCACATTTCAAGAAATACTGACATTTCTGTACATGCTTTCTGTCTAGAAGTAGCTTTGATGATATTTCTTTACCATGGGCTCATTAGAATAAAGCATTAGCTCTGTGCTGATATATTAACCTATTCCTGAAAAACAGTAATGTAAATATTTTGTTGAATCATGGAACTACCATAAGTCACAGAAAAATTCCATGTGAACGATCAGACCTGATATGTTCTTGTCTGCTACCTCTGTTTTAGACATCTGGCCCTTCTGAAAGGTCTTCTAGAATAAATATTTTATTGCATGAAACAAAGAACTTCATGTGTCACAAGTGTAAAATTCTATAGAGATTTTTTTTAGATACTATAGAATTCGGAAAAAGTATGGATGTCTGTTAGAATCTTTTTCAGTACATTCTGCTGTGTTTAACATAATAGATCCAAGAAGTTTCTTCTTTAATTTAGTGATAAAGGTATTTGCCCTTACTTGTTCAGCCTTTGATAATGTTCATATGATAAACAGATTATTGATAGAGCCCAAAAGGAATGTTGTGTTCATCTGGAATTGGCTTTGTTAGGGTTTTGCATTGACTTTTGGAAAACATTGTTTTCTTGGCTTCATGTAAATTTCATTAAATTACACTTATTCAGACTTAGAAATATAGCTTAAATTTGTACTTACTTTTTTGTCTTACCTATTTCATTTGGGTTTGTCAGACATGTTAACTTACTGTTCTTAATATCAATGTTGTTCCATGTGTGGGTATTTGTGTGTGCCTAACTGGGGATAACAACAAAACACAAAACTGCTGACAGGGAAAAAAAGAATGAATACTTTGTTCATAATCAGAAAGAAGATTATTTTTTCCCAACAAGGTTTCAAGTGAATTCAGCCTAATATTCCTCCAAAGTTGCAACAGTCCTTGAAAATCTTTCACTTCCAATAGTTAACATTAAGTAATAATTTAGACATGACAATTCAAGAGTATGAATTAACTTTGCATGAGTTCTCTTTAAGGATTAACAACAGATTTTAAAGCTTTCATAGTGACTGAAACTTTCAGGTGCAGCCAACACATTCCTGACCCATTTAAACAGAAACTTGAGATGCTTCTTATTGGATGAAGTAGCCAAATATGTGTGACTAGCAAAGAGTTCTGCTATATTTAGATTTGTTTTCTTCTCTCTCTTTCTCTTTTTATTAAAAAAACCACAGAATTTTCATCTCTGGGAAGGAGGTCACTGGGGAAAGGTCCTCAGTGGTCTCTTGTGATCTGAAATTATCTGTTATTTAAGTTTTGTACATTTCTCTAGAGTATTAATTTTCATCCATCCTTTTAACTTGTTTGCATTTAGGTTTTGGCGGTTGTGTTTAGCATTGTGTAAACACAGAGCAGGATTTAATTCCTTCCCTCTGGTACTGGATACATGTGAATTATTTAATATGAAAATTCCTGCTCTTTCCAGTGTAAAGATCAGGATATTTATACATCACAACCAAGCTGCTCTTTCTTTCTTGTGCTTTTTGATTAGTAATTTGAGGAGAATGAACCCAGCTCCAATTGGTGTCCCAGCTGTGAGGCAGGCATCTTATCCCTTTTAGAGGCAGGGATATCAGACCTGTGCAGACCACTGACATACCCAGGTTTTCTTAGGGTGCTTCCTACTGCACTGGCAGCTAGCATCCTTAACCTCAGGACCAACCAACCCTCCTCTCAGTGAATGAGTGGAGATTCCCATGCAAAAAGTGATGAGTTTCCAGTCCTTCTTGCTTTGAGTGGACATGTTCTCTGATAGCATCTAGCAAAGATGCAGCACTTGGAAGGAGGTGATCAAAGTGATGTAAACTCTGATATTTAGCCCCAAAACCTGTGACTGGACACCATATTCTTCTAGGGCTCCAAATTAGCACTGCACTTCATGCTGATGTCCTTCATGGTTTAGAGCTATAAATTGCACATTTCAGTCACTACTAACTTGGGGGTAGCATGTAGCAGTTGAGTCTGGACTGAAGGGATGTCCCAAGGCCTTGCAGTAAATGGATGCCTGAAGCATTCAAGTAGGGTAGGTTCACTAGTAAAGCTGTGGCTAAGGGGATATGGGCTAATAGCCAAGGCATTCTGGTAAGGCAGTGGAGCTGAAAGAGAAACAAGGCTGAAAAGGTTGATTAGCTTTCTCTGTGGTGTCCAAGCTGAGAGCCAGGTGTGCAACCAGCCAGAAGCTCAGAGCTGTGAGGGAATCCAGGGAAGGAGAAGGCCTGGGGGCTGTCAGCATGGCGTGAGCACATGGCCTGCAGCCACATGGCTGCTGCTGTGCCTGTGCCCAGCTAGGGGCTCACATGCACAGCCTCCCTGAGCCCATAAGACAAGGATGTCTCAACACCTTTCTGCTGACCCCTCTTCTGGCAGGCAGCCTGCATGTGGAAGCCATAAGTCACAGCTCGTGGTAATTCTGCTGTTTATTTTTTAAAAACATGAAAGCAAAACCATAACTTAGCAGCTGATTAATTTCTAAGCTAATTCTTCCTGGAGGCTTTTTTATGGGAGAAAGACCAGGGGATATTCTTATGGATCATGTGGTAGAGATTGCTCCTTTTATAGTGAGAACAGGGATAAAGGTATAGGAGATAAGACTAAGAGATATAGGTGACTGCACTGTCTAGATCTCTCATCTCCTTTTTCCTGTATTTGTTAACCTGCCTGCTCCAGTTGCCTGTCAGCACCAGCTTTGACCTCAAAGTTCTCCATTCTTAATGGAGCAAGATCAGTGGGCACTGTGCTGAAACAAGACTCTTTTGTCTGCATATCTTGTTTCCCAGTAACTTAAATGAGAAATGACCTGAGAAGCATTTCTTGTAAGTTTGTCAGTGCATTGTATACGGTGCTGTTTCTTGCAGTCAGTTAAACCTGTTGAAATGTGTCATATTACTTCCACACAGAACACGAAGAGCAGTCATTTCCAGAAATGAGAGCACTCTGTATAATTATGTGGAATGTGTTATGCATAATATATACACACTTCAAAAATAAGATTATCTGCTCTGCAGATGTCAGTCAATATTAACTGACTCAGTGTAGGAATCTGTCCACTGGCAAGCAAACAGGAATTGAAACAGCAATAAAAGTGAAGATCTTCTAGTGAAAGCTGAGAAAGAACTCCCAAAAAAGAAATTAAATGAGAAATTTCTTTGTCTTCTGATGGGACATTGAGGATGAAAACTTACAAATAGAACTTTGTGTATAAAGGCATCATAACTGAGAAAGAGGGATGTGAAGACAGGTGAAAGGAGGGGAAACAATATCTACTAGTCAGAGCTGAGTGGCACACAAAAAAAAGGCATGCAAGGAAGCCTCATTTATTGCACTTGGCAAAACTATCATGTGAGAGAACCTGTAAATGTGTGAAAGTAGAGATAGAAGGAGGGGGAAATAAATCCAAAAGTGATCAGAGAGACAGTCCTTAAACACAAATGCTGTCTACTCACCGTGTAACCTTTGAAAAGTCATTTTGTCTCAGATTTTGAAGGGAGGGTAGCAGCCAGTGTCTTGCACAGTGCCCCTACCCCTACCTGAGATCCTGCCATGCATTCTGCTGTCCCAGTGTACCTGCCCTATGATAATAGTTGGTCCTTACAGAATGGTACATATATATTGATTTATGTAGCAGATACATCACCAGCATCAGATCATGTTGTTTGACAGATAGGGGTTGTGCAAAACCCAGGGTAAAGCCCCTTCCTCAAAATGATTTTTTCTATTTTGGGAACTCTTTATTCCTACTTTATGCTCTGCATGCTACATACTTTGTTTTAATGATGGTATTGAAGGGATAAATACTGTCTTCTTAAGAGAAAGTTTATTCCTGAATTGCTTTAGAGTTTTATGCTCGTGACTAGATACTGAAATGAAAAGGCTATTATTAAATTTTGGTACTGACCAACCCTGTTGCTTTACTACACCTCAGAAACAGAGTGATGCTCAGATGGATGTCCAGAATGGCTGAATCCATGGTTTTAGTTTGAGTTATTTTAAAGATGTGGTTAAAGCCAGGCTGAGTCTTCTAGAGACTGACTGGAGTATAAACTTGACACCTCTTTGCTCCCTTCACAGGTCAGCAGTCTGTGAAACCTTATCTGAAGGTATCTTGGGTAGGGCTGGTCCTTGTTTGGAGTTCAGGTGTATTGCATTTGTTTTCAGACCTAATTACTGTCACAAAATTAGCCTTTACTTCCCTTATGTAAAACTGAGCTCTTCTGGTTTGTACTTGTTACCATAAGGTAGTTGGTGTTGAACTTCTCTCAGTTACTTGTAAATTGTTCCCCTTTTTTCCTTAAATACTCTAGTATTTGGCTACAGCACTTATACTGGATATCAGCCTTCTTCCCTTTGTGCAAAACAACAAATAGCAGCCTCTTCAAAAGCATGAAATTTTTTAAGGAACTCAAATACTATTTGTATTTGGGCATTGGAAGATCCATGAAAGTGAATTTTATTTTTTCTGTGTTTCAGTCACACCAGCAATCAATGTCTCAGATGTTTGAGTGAGCTCTTGCAGATTTCATCAATTGGACCTGGATAATTTAAGGATGTCTTTAAGTTTCAGACCCTCAGCATTTTCCTTAGGTATGTTTTCTCTCTCACGGTACCACTGAAGAAATCAGTTTACACTGTTGCTGGTAACTCTGTTGGTATCTCTGTGAAATAAGATCCACACATACTCTGACTGGAACAACCTCTGGAGCATTGCTGCCCTGAGACACTCTTCCAGCAAAGGCCTTTTACAGTGGAGAGTTCAAGTAAAGGCTTTCAACAAACTTATCCCTGCTCCGTGCTAGCCTAGCCAAGTGCCACTTAGCTTTCCTAGTCTTTCTAAGACAATTGTGCCATCTCTTTAACAATCTTTTTTCTTTCTCCTGAGTACCCACCAGTCTGTGCTCATCACAGGGTGCAGTTTTCCAGCTGTGACTGCATCAGCACTGCATTTTTCATTCAATGATATTCTTAGTTATCACTGGTTGTAGTACAGAGGGCAAATGGACTGAATTTTCAATTTCAAACAGTTTTAGTCCTATATTGAGGCTGCCATGTAGTGTGCACCCTGTAAAGAGCGAGGCTCGAGTTCATTATCAAACTTAGTTCCTTCTTCCAGCCAAACACCCCTGGATAAATAGAATTGTGTGCTTTGCCATTCTGCTGCTGCATATTAATATAGATTCCCCTGTGGGGGCCGAGAGGCTGAAATTCACTGAATGCAGTTAAACTGCTTTTTCTGTGATTATAATGAGAGAGGCCTGGTGAGATCACAGGAAAGCAAGCCACACATACAGGGCATTTTCTGCAGTTTATATTAAAATTTTAAATAGCTACAGAAAAATAGGTTGTTTGGGAGATTAAAAGTGTGCATTATTTTCTTTCTGGCATTGCTTCTTCTGAACTGTCAGTAGCATTGCACTATTTTCTCAGCAGGGTATCAAACAGAGGTCGGGAAAGTGGATGTCTACTCCCTAAGGCAATTTGTTTAAACAATAGTGTTGAAACAGAGATCAGAATTACATTTAATATGAATGAGAAGCTGGAACCATTTGAAAAGGCAGATTGAAGATTTTCCACAACCTGCCATTTTCCATGTTTTCCTTTTGCACTAACCATGTTTCTTGCTCCTGGCAGGAAAGGCACACACAGGTTGTTAAACCACACCTAGGTTTTTACCTGACTATGCAAGGAGTGGCTGCCTCAGTATTAGGACTCATTTTGCTCTCTCTGTTGTAGAAGTTTCAGTTCAAAATCCACAGGACTGTTTTTATCTCAGCATTGACTGGTTTTTGGCTTGCAGAGGAGAGTAGCACCTGAATAGGGCTGAGTAGCAAGTTCATCATCCAAAGCTGTATAAGCAGACCAGTAGACCCCTAGAAGTGATTACATACACAAGCTGGTTCACATTCAGTGTAGACCTTGTCCTTGTCTCTCAACATGGAATGCTGCCTAATTTCTGGATACTTTTTCCTGCCCAAGAAGCTGGCAGGATAGTCAGGAAAAAATAATATATTACATTTGTTTTAAAGAAGGAAAACAACTCTGGTGATTGTTTTTCTGGTGCCTAGTTTTCACAAAAAATAACTGAGAGCTTTCATTAATTTCTTATTTAAACAGCAGCAATGTTCTTTGCTTTAGTTTAACATACTGCTTGCATATAGGTTGATGTCTGATTTGGTTTTGTCTTGTCTTGTACTGAAGTAATATACTACTTGTGAAGGGAAAAATACAGGAGAGGGAATCATGTGAGCAGATACTCTTGCAAATATACTAAATTTAATTCTGCTTGTTGTTAGAAAGTGCAAGCAATTTCCAGCCCTCATGGTAGCAGAGGAAAGATTGGAATCACAACAAAATGCTTCCTCATCTTTTTGTAAAATATCTATCATGGATAAGCTGAATGTTAGGAAAAACGCATCATAACAATCAATTCCTCAGTAGTGCTCATCCACACAAGCCAGCTGCAAACTAATTTTGCCCTGCAACAGGAAAAGCCACCAGAGTAAGTCTTCTGACAGGAATGTCGTCACGGGGAGGTTGTTTGTCCCCACATTGGATGTCTGTGTTTAATGTCCATTATGAGTTCCACTGTTGGAACAATAACTTTCAGGACTGGCATAAGTATATTTGGTCCCATGTGACAGCAGAGAAGTGTGTTAGGCAGCCTGGTATACCTCTAAATACTTGTTATTTATAAAACCCCTTAATTCTTGCCAGGCTCATGAAGGTCTGCAGCACTTTCTCTGGCCACCTGAGTAGAGCAAGCCTAGTCTCTCAAGAAAACAGTAGGAACTTGTCGTGACAGGTAAAAGAATATATAAATATATAAATTTATAAAAGAAAGGCCTCATAAAATCAGGCTTGCTCTGCTAAATTACCAAAGTTAGCCTGTCATTTCTTCTAAGTAATTTGCAAGTTCCCATTGTGAAAACAATCTTGGTATGAAAACTCGTTAGCATAAAAACCTATTCCTGGGTTGAAAAACAAATGCACCTGTAATAACAAGGGATTTCTCCCATGAGAATCAATAAAGAAAATATGTACATAATCCAAGAATAGAGATATTTGATGGACAAGTAGAGTACCTTTTACTCTTTAACCAATAGAGTAACTGGTAAGAAAGCTATTAACCAATTAAAATTGCACACGAGGTCTGTAAAAACTGCGTAAAATGAGTTGTGAAAATAAAGAATGGGATTTTCCTGCATGAAGATAATGGAGTCAGGGCTAGCTTATTGCAATAGGAACTCATGTCTGAGGAGCCAGTTGATGGCACAGGGAAGTTCAGTTGTACTGAATGGCACCACGTTTCTCCTGGTGTGCCCCAGGCTGGCCCATCTTGTCTGACCTCTAGCTTTTGTCTTGTTTTTGATACCAGGAGATAGAATCCATGACTGCCCCTCTACAGGGTGGCACTGTTATATCTGGCATAGTGTCTTTCAATTTGTTCTCTCATGGCTGTGTGAGTGGGGTAGAGTTACAGTCTGAAGCTTAATTCAAGCTGCAGAAAGACCCTTCCTGAGAATCAAAGGATTCACATTTAAATGCTGGTATATGTGATGTGATGTCTATAGTTGCTGGTAATAAAATTTATTTTTGTTCATATTTATATGTTTAAGAAGCTTAATTTATAAAATGATAAAACCAGTCAATAGTCTTCAGTCAATAGAGGCACAATTGTTTGCTACGTTCAGTTTCTTGGTTGCTCTGCTTATCATGTTTGAGCAGGTCTGAACTCTAACTCTACTATCCATAAAAAGTACACAGAATTGTAGCTTTGAAGATGGCTCCAATATCCTTTGCCTTCTGTCCTAAAGCTCTGGATTAATGAATATACAGAGGACACGAACATCAGCCAGATTTTCTAAGAAATGTGGAAGATATTAGAGGCTTTTACTTGGCACATCACACATGCTTAAAAAATTAGTTTTTTGTGAAAATAATCCTGATGAGCATGTTTGTCATGTCTCTTCAAATCATACAAAAGCTTTTATACCCTGTGGGCTTTCAAGCCTTTCTTTATTAAATACTCTGTAGCCTGTACTGAAGTAATCTTCAACATGAGGATTTTGAGTGTAGCAAAAATAATTGCTTTTTACATGATCCTGACTTGCAACTGAATATAAAGTTATGCTGGCACTACTGTTTTGGGGATTTTTTTCTCCTTAGACTTTTTTTATCCCTCTTTCCATTTGATTGTTCAGTTACCTGCATTCATCTTGCAATGCATATCAGAGTTACAGGTCTTATTTTAGATTGTGTATCACTACTGCTAATTAGGAATTCTAACCTCCTTTTGTTGTGTTTAGAGAGAACATCTGAGCTTCTTTTTTAAATTAGAAAGAGATAAGATGAAATAAAGAGATGGAGCATTGATTAAATGAGTCTTGTGAAGCCTTACTTTTCTTTATCACCTCCTTAGACTGTTCAAAGCAGAAATTGCATGAATAAGAGAGTTGTGGTGGTTATATTAGGAGGTTACACTTCACAATATTTTGTATGTGAGACTTACAGGAGTTCCCTGAGAGCTGTACTTATGTTGGATGAATTAAAAGTACCAATAACAACACACCGGAAAAACTCATCCTTTTAAAGAGCTGTGGAAGTGCACAACTGTTGGTCTTCAGGACATTGCAGGCAGAGGATGATGTTGGTTGGGGTTTTTTTGGCACAAACCAAAGGAGAAGCACAGTTCACTGTCTCAGGGACTGGCTTTGCAAGCTTTCTCAAATGACAGAGGAAGGTAGCTGAACAGCAGCTATCCAATAAAATGGCTATAAAACCTCCTTTAAGTCAATATCTGCATTTGACTCCAATCCTTTCTGCCTTTCCAGCTGGCATGTTTACTGCCCCACCACCTACAGAAGGTGCAGGGACAGTGGAGCATGCTGGGTTAGGTCTGGAGAAACTCCAGCCAATTCTCCAGGCTTCTAATATCTCGTTCCCATTTCTATAGATAGCCTGGGTTCCTATCCCACCCCACTGCCAGTAATCTCTTTCTTTCTCCTGCTTGTTGGCAGAACTCCACCCTACCAGAGCTTTTTCATTTATATTATACACCCTGTTACTGCTGCTGCTTCCTAGCACATGCCTCCCTGAGGGTCTGAAGATCTTACCCTGTCTTATTCACAGCAGCTGTTCTCATTCCAGAAGTCTGTGTGAGGGCAGCCAGCATTGCCTGCTTTGGAGAAAAGAGCTTTAATCATTATGAGTGACAGGGAATAAAAGTTGTTTCTTCTTAACCTCCTCCTCCTCATGATGGCGAGGGTTACTTTGCAGTTCCTTTTACTTTGCTTATAGTCTGTTTATATCAATAACCTTTAATTTGCTGTTGTTCTGTCTCTTGCACAAATGCATCCTATGAATGTATAAAAATAAATACATCTGAATATGCATTCATATTAGCTCAGCTGTTAATTCTAGTTATTTGTTAATCATATATTAATAGCTGTTCCAAATATCTCTTCCAGTGCTGGCATATCTGTCAAAATCACTGGCATTTCAGTACTCAAAAACTACTCAGTCTTCATTTGTTGTCTCTCTGTTAATATGTAATAACAGAGATTGGCTCACAAAATCCACTGGGACACAATTCCATCAAAAATGCAACTTCTAATGAAAATGAATAAATTTGTTGAATTGGGTACACATCACTGTAATGCAGTGTTCTCATAATAAGGACTCAGTTTAGATTTTCCCCAGAAATTACTCTGGAATTTGTATTTTATTTCTGGATCATACTATAGTATAATATTATAGAAATCAATTGACTCTGAATATTTTAGTCATTGAATATTTTCCTTTGAGAATTTTAAAACACTTGATCTTCATTCCTGTCCTGGAAGTAGTGAGGTAGCTAAATGTCAAAATCCTTAATGAAAAAATCCCCTCACAACCTCTTCATGTTAATAAATCCTAATCCTGTGGGTTTAGTTGAAGCTGTACTCCCTTAATTTCAGTGAGCTCACATGAAATCCAAGATATCATGTTCTCATTAAGTACAAACAGATGGGTAAAATGCCACTGATTCATAATATGATTCTTTACCCACCAGCCAAGTAGGAAAAATTAATTTTTATGGTGTATGGAACTGTTACATACCCTTCTTTGCAAGACACATTAGTTGAAAGCTACCAAGCCCATTTACTAGTATTGGAGCAGTCTTGTTTTCCAGTACTGATTTTACTTCTGGCTGCAATCCTTCTGATTTTGTTTCTCATGATCACAGTTTTAACTCTAATGGATTTTAGACAATTGAGGGATGGAATTCCATGCATGATGCTGTCCAAAATGGCTGAGCAACTGTCCAGCAGAGAAACTTACCTTGATTGACCCTCTCCGAGTCTGGTCTCATCTTAACAGTGTCTGGCCAAATTTACACAATCTATTTTAAAAAATGGCAGTCCTGCTTCCACCATCAGACTAAAATCAATTACAGACTATTTTAAGCTAATAGCTTCAACACATAAGAAATTAATCTGATCTTTTTTTTCAACTCATTCTAATATTCTGTCAGCTGGGCATTATAATTAATATCAATTCATGTAAGATGTAAAAAGGCGTTTTTCAGTATTGGAGTCTTTATACAAGTCTCTGCCTAAATAATTGAGTTTTAACCTCTTCAGCATGTGTGTGTAGTGTTCAGTGTCATTTTAGCCTCATGCCAGAGTGTGTGATTTATTTCTTGTTTGTCTTCTTTCTCCTAAATAAGGGCCTAACATTAAAGAACATCAAACACATTGAGACTACATAGGAAAAAAAGAAGGTAAGAAAATCAGATGCAGGCTAATTTTTAATGTCTCATGCTCCTTCTACAGTATCTGACACAGATCTGCTTGATCTGCTTTTCCATCACCACTGATTATAGTAAAAATATTGCCAGTTTTAGATGGAGCAATTTCTTAATGGTAATTTCTCTTCTTAAAGGTTGCAGCTTGTATATGGGTGTCTTCTATTCTAGAACATGATGAATTTGACTGTATATCTCTGGGGTTATAAATGGTTTTAAAGATTGATGGGTACAGTCTTACTGAAACATCAGAAAAATCTAATGAATCAATTTCTGTCCATAGAACATCAGTTTAATAGCACTGAATTTTCCACATTGAGAAGATCATTGGACTGTAACTTCAGTGCCCTACTTCTGACTCAGAGACCTGACCCTGCCTTCCTTCTCCAACCCAAGGTATCAACTATCCCCTGTATTTAGGCATGGGGAGAATTTCTTTTCTCAGATTGTGAGTTTTTTCTTTCAGCTTTGTATCTTTTTGCTTTGTGTCACTGGGTGTATTTCACTGACTATAGTAATAGCAGTTAAAATCATGGAAATAGAAGGGTTTGTTTTGAGATTTCACACTGTATCTCTTTGTATTAGGGGTGGTGCAGCCATGTGCTGAGGCTGCAGAAAAGCCTAATAGATCACAGAAGAAGTGCACCTGTTTTCTGTATAAATTCAAAAATTTGCAAGTTTGTAATTGGGACAGAATAATCAGATCTCATGGGATTCCTCAGTGCATAAGTCCAGACAAATTCAGGCTTAAATCTGATTCAGAAAATGATAGACTCATTGCCATGGGAAATGGGAGCAAGGACCACATGCTGGACACTGGGAAGTGTTTTGCCCATTCTGGATTTCTAGTGTGGCTGAATCTGAAGCTGGAGTCTCAGGATCATCAGTAGTGACGGCCCCTCATGTGGAGTGAAGTTCAGTACTTAGCTGCTCTTAGCTTGCTTCATGAAAGTCAAGGAAAAAATCTGTGTTGGAATTTTGGGACGCTCAGAACAATGATATCCACGTTTATTGTTTTTCCAAGACCTGAGAAAACATATAGACTACACCTAAATTCTATCCATCCTACAGAAGATGGAGCAGTTTTGGAAACGTATGGGTATTCTAATTATTGTCTCCTGGATCTTTTAGAGTAAATAGATACATTAGTTATGTAATGCTTACTTTATAGCTTTTTGCTTCATTACACAGTCTCCAGAAGAGGCTGGAAGACTAACTTTGGAGGTACTTGCAAGTTTATTCTCTCTGGTTATATCTAAATTGGACATAGAGTAAACCTTTCTGACTGTGAGTAATCATCATTGTTCTAGCTCCACCCAAAATTTATGTCAAGATTTAAGAGGCATGAGAATAATTCTTTTATTTTCCTCAACTGCATATCAAGCTCTGCTACAGAAGTTAGATAGATGATACAGAGTTTAAACAAGTACAATGAGTCCATTCTTCCCTCTTTTTAAAGTTATTTGGTTCTCACTTGCAGTATGTTTTACCTTCTACATAGGAACAGATAAACATCTAAAGAAACACTACACAGTTTATTCATCCTGGATGGTGCACTTCTTAAGAAGTGTTATTCAGAAAGACTGCTGAAAACATGTAGGCCTGATGAATATATGGCACCCAGTATTCCCGTTTTTATCAGAAATAGACTTGTCTGCTTAGACGTAAAATATCTTTCTTTAGAACTCAAAGCCTGGTAAACTGAGGAGGAGATCCTGGAATGTGCTTTGCATTTTAGGGCTGCTCATAAAAAGGAAATAGACTTACATTTCACTGCAAGCTATTTGCCGTTCTGACACTTGAAGAAGACCAGTTAAGCAAACAAAAAAGGTGATGAAAAACTGTGCTCAGAGATGGTTATGTTCAAAGTGAAAGGAGGGATAGGGCAATATATTAGTTACTAAGGCAACTGTTTGTTTAATGCTAAATCATTCCCTCATTGAAGGGAGCAGCTTCTGTTTCAAATTAATCCCATAAACTGTTGTTGCACCACTCACTCTTACCATGTTTCATGATAAGCACAACCTCTCGCCAACATCTATTTTCCAGCCCCCATTTAAATGTTGAATCATGTTGCTAAGTGAGAAGTCAAGGTGCAGGTCTGAGGAAGAAATTATGTGATTTGTACCCTTGGTTCTAATCCATCAGCAACTGCACACCATGAGCCTCTGCCTTGGACAGGAACAGCTGCCACTGACTTACTGGAAAGCAACCTGAACGTACAGTTGCCATGCAGTGGATAAAAAGAATAAGATTGGTCAGGGTTCATTCCCCTGATTATTTTTGAAGCATAGATGGTGACAATAAGAAAAAGTAGGTCTTCATATGTACCACTTTCTGAAGAAAACATAATGGAAAATGTCACAGGTTACTGTATTAATTCTTTACCTAATCTACTCAGCATGCACACTAATATATTTTTTAAATTTTATTTATACTCTTTCCTCACCCATTTTATCATTTAAGGGTTTAATTCAACTATCTATTTTGTAAGTAGTTCAGATATGCTCCATTTCCTGTCTTCAAACTTGGAAGCTTTGCTTTTTTAAACTGACTGTGCAATGCATGATTGAAAATCTTTATTAGATGCAGCTGTGGGTTGTTTTTTTGGTGTTTTTTTTACTTTAAGGTATTGTAACCATACTTTGGAAAACAGAGTTTTAATTTTCAGGGAAGAAAGAGGTTTACATAATCTTTCATTCAAAATATTTGTATTTCTTGATCTTTTAAGAAAGACTGACATTCTTATTTATTGATCAGCATATGTTTCTCAGTATCAAATACCGCAATTTCATAAATAGTAATGATCTGAATGTGATGGGTTTATTTATGAAAATATTCATGACTTCTCTGCAGTTTTAGAATTCAATCAGTTTTAGTGTTTATTAAGTAAGGAATTTAGATGAAGAGAGAAATCACCCATATGTAACAGCATAGTGAGAACATATGTCAGAACTAGTGCTAAAACTGCATTTGAGAGGTCAGAAAAGGCAGGAGTAAAATGATAACTGCCAAAAGTCAAGCTGAGACAGGAAATTTAAGCAAATTGTGAAAGATTTTTCAACCATGCAAATAAAAAGAACAAGAAAAAAAATGGAAACACTGTGAAATGAGGATGGAAATAGAATTAAAGACGATATAATTTCTCATGTTAAATATTTTCCTTCCTTTTCTTTGAAGTTGAATTTGGAGGAAAGAGAATGAATGATAGAGAAGATAGCTAATGGAAAGATGGGAATGGAAAGGTCCACAACTAAGACATGAAAACCAAATTCTGTGGTCTCAGCTCACTCAAGATCACAAGGACTTTTTGCCTTAGAAGGCACTGGCATGTGAAAAATGGATGTCCAGCACAAGGATCTTCTACCCCAGAATGTAGTCATAGTGGGCTTCTATAAACAGAGAACAGCAAAAGTATTGCCAATATTTAGGCATTGACAGAAAATGAAAAAGCAATCTAAAAAGTTGCAGATTTATATATATTGGCTTTGTATTCATTTTGAAGGGAAGAATAATCGAGTATATACACGTAAAGGAAAACAGTATCAAATGTAACCTAAATACATTAAAGGACAAACACAGCATAATAACACATCTTTATGTTTTGGTTTTTTTTTTTTTTCCAGTAATATGCCTGCATTTTAGGCAAAGGAAATTCAGAGAGTATTGCTTAACCCACAGTAGAGCATTTGACACATTACAGAGCATGAAATTAGGTATTTAGGTGAGGAAGATGTGGATTTTTGTAAGAACTGCATACTGCTAAAGTATCTTTTCTAGTGGGGAGATGACACAGTTTGTTAAGGGAAGTATTCAAGCTGGAAGAATGCTATTAGTAGTGTTTTTAAAGATAGTTTTCTAAACCAATGCTGCTTAGTATTTTCACCAATAAACCTGGTACAAAATGAGGAAGGAGCAAACAGACTGCAGTGATGACACAGCTGAAGGAAGGTCCATCAATGAAATGCAGGACTGGAGTGTTATACTCTGAGAATTGGATGACCTTAAGGACAAGGGAAAAAATAGGATGAAGATGAATACTCAGCCCAGGGTAGTGTGTAAGGCTAGACACATTTAGATTCAGAGCAAAACCCTCAGCTGTCAGCAGGATTGCCATCAGCTGAGTTCAAACCAGCATGATGAGGGAGGAACAGGCCTGCTCAATCATAGTCACAGGATGACTATGTAGCACAAGCATGAGGGAGCAGAAAAAAGGGTGAAAGAAGGGGCAATGTTGAGATACTGTCAATAGAGAGGAAACATTTATTCAATTGTGTGAGACTCAGCTGAGGCCTCATCTAGAATATTGTGTGCAGTGCTCTGCGTGGCTGGGTAAGATTAAATAAACCTTGACCAAGTGGAAGCTACCTGAATAATATGGGGAATGGAAATCTATAAGTATTGACTTGGCTAATCTAATGAAGGATGAGAGGAGATTGATTACCCTAAGTAAATACAGTACTACATGAGAGGGGGAGAAGAAGCATGTATAAATCATGTGTAATTGCATTAAGGTTAAAAGTGAAGAGGCGTTATCTAACCCTCAGAGTAGCAAATTCTTAAACAGTCTTTCAATAGGAATGGCAGATGTAAAGTATCCACCTGGTCTCAAGATAGGTCTCAGGTAACTTGTGGAAAGATTTTTCATTGTTATGCTGGTACAGAGAGGTATTGGAGTCTGAAACCCAGGACAGTGTGCTTCCATGTCTGTTCACCTCCACATCAGTCCACAACTCTGATGCAACCTACTAATTGAACCCTCTGTACCAAGACAGACTATTCTGATTGTGCAAGGAGGTCCTGATGGGCTCTAGGTTTATCCTGCAGCACCCACACTTCCTGTAAGGAATTATATTTGTTGGCAGAGACAGCACTCTGCAGAATGAGAGTAGTCATGCATAAGCATTTGGTTTTTTGAAAGTAACTTTTGACTGCATTTTGTCCACAATTGCCCTCCATTTCCCCTCTTCCTCCATTTTACCTGTTCTGCCATCTACATTGATTCATTTTCCTCCCAGTCCTCACAAGTGGTTTCTTTTCTCTAGGGCTTCCAATTACCTTTACAATATTGCAAGTTAATAATAGTAAATCTGGCCCATTGCTTCCAAGTAGAATAGTTGTCTGTAAAGGCATTGGCATACTTTCTTTTAAAATAAGTAAGAGTATATGTTATATGTTTTAGATGTAGGTTATATCAGCAGCTTGAAAAGAATGATCCCAGTGTACTACTTTTTCCCAGGCAAGAGGCATCCATGCTTTACAAGACATTGAGGAAAAGCAGTTCAGAGGCACATCACAGCCTTGGTTGTCTGAGTCCTTGTCAAGACACCTTTGTCCAACTCTTTTTTTCTGTCAGCATCTCTCCAGTGCACAAAAGGATCTGATATAAGAATCATGAAATAGGAAGGCTGTGGCTTTACTGCAGGGCTACCAGCTGGAGGCTTGTGCAGATGAAAGCAAATGAGTCCCTCACAGACTAGCATTTAAGAGATGCCTTGGAGGTGAAACAAAACACTCACAATAAAACAGTATGTTACCTACTGTGCTGAATTTTATGAGCTGTGTGTTGAGTACCACCCAAAACCAGATCCAAATGAGGGAACCCAGTGAGGAAATGTTCTCTTGAGTCACAATCCTGGCTTGACTGAAATATCTGGTTTTGTGATGAGATTTCAGTTTGTGAAGCTTTCAGCCACTCACTTGCATTTCCACTTCATTCAAAGAAAGTGGATTGGGTTGGGATCAATAGATGAAAATTTATGTCTCATTTGAGTGAACAGTAGGTACATTTGTGGCAACTCACATGAAAATTTACAGTGTGCCCCAAAGGACTCCAAGTTTCCTTTCTTGTTAACATTCTGCAGTATTTCATATGTCAATGAATATTCTCAGTGGCATTCAGTGCTAAGAGCTTGGATAGCCCTAGGTTTTACATGAATTTCTGTCTTCTTGTTAAGTGTTTGTGTATATATTATTAAATATATAATATAATACAATACAATACAATACTATATTATATTATATTATATTATATTATATTATATTATATTATATTATATTATATTATATTATATTATATCATATCATATCATATCATATCATATCATATCATATCATATCATATCATATCATATCTTTTTAATATTATATTATATTATATTATTAAAATACCTAGTAGGAAATTCCAGTTAACTGATGTCAACTTAAATGTAGCTACATAATAATAAATAATTTACTACCCTGAGTAGAAGCCTTGGAGGTTGATTTTCATCTGTCTCTCATTGACTTCATTTGAAAATATGTATCCTGGCTTCTGTTGAAATAGGTCCAGAATTGTATGGACAGCAGTACATGTCTGGAGGCTGGAGAAATAAAGGTTGTAAAATGCATTGATTTTGCTCTTCCTGAGAGCTTATCCTTAGGGTTGATAGACACAATGACAGTCATTGCTATCACTGAATATTGTCCACTATTTCCAGTAGAAACAATAACAATGATACTGCCTGACCAAGCCAGCACCTGCCTGATTCTGAGCTCCTCCTGCAGGCAGGTTAACTCTGCATCACACCATTCAGTGTCACCAGAACAGGCCATTTGTGAGCTAAGAAAAGTATCATTTTATTGTGTGCATAAACTTCCATCAAGAGTCTGCTGCAAAACAGCTTGTGTTTGGGGTTGGAATATTTATGGAGCATGTTGCAAACCATTTTCAAATTGTGCCGTTTAACACCTTCTTCATGCCATATGTTCTGCTGCATCGATCTCGTTTTTCTAACAGAGATGTTAAATCTTGGTGTACTAAATCTCACAGTTCTGGGGAAGGTGTGGGGGGGGCAAATGATGGGGTTTTTTTTCTTTTGTTTCAATTTACAGTTGGTGAGCTAACATATTTGATGCTTCTCTTACCCCCACCCCCAAAATGAAATGTAGTTTACACTTCAAAGCTGTGCATGAATTTTGATAAAGTGTATCTATTTATGGCTAGCCTATTGCATTTATGTATTTATCCTTGGCTAGCATGGAAGCTGATGGAGTTGTGGGTCCCTGGCAGGACAGTGACTTAAATGCTTTCTAAGCCCTGGTCTTTCCTCTCCTGAAAGCTGTTTTGAAGTACAGCAGCTTTAGAGGAATCAGAGCTTGTAGGATTGTTGTCAAGAAAGTAATTACTTATCTCTCCTTTACTAAGGGGTAAGCTGCCTTGAAATACCTTGAATTTTTCATTAAGTAAGAACGTCCCTCAGTGCAACTTTCTTCCCAAGCTCAGCTCAGCATCTCGTCAGACTAGCTTTTCTTGCTCTATGTCTTCTATACACTTCAAGTATATAACATTTGCCTTGTATTTGGTTCAAAAAAGCTCAGCTTTTCACAGCTCTACACCTCTGTTTGCATCACATAGTGCTTATAAACAGGATCTAGTTAAGGGATTGAAAATAGGAAGTAAAGAAGTCAGCAAATTTTTCAAACTATGTAAAAATTCAAGTATTAAAATATAGCTATTTAGGTTCATTTTATGCATTTTTTGGAACATATTTATGAGCTTATAAACTTGAAGCTAGTCTAGTAAGTCATTTTGGCCCATATTGTTCCTACGCTCTTTGAAATTTTGTAACATGTTGGAAAGTAAATAAACATAAAAAGACACCATGCATTTTTTTTTTATTTTAAAAAACGGACTTTAATGAATAACTGAGCACCTAATCAGTGTAGCTCCTCTGCTACACTGGGCAAAAATTTTGACCTCTGGCTGCCAAATATTTCTCTGGTGGTTTCATTACCAGTCATTCTGTTGTAGGGGCTCAGGACTTTTAGAGCTCCTGAATTTCTAACTTCTCATGTAGGAAACTTTGCCAATGTTTCCAGCAGGTCTGTCTGTCTCCAGCCACTCCAAAGTGATAGTTTTATTCTGAATGATTGATAGGAGGTGTCTTAGCTCCATATCCAAAGCATAACACCGTAAATCACTCGTTTTCATTTGGAAAGAATAAAATTATATTCACCTTTTGCCACCATTTATCATTCTGAGGCTATGCTTGATCTGTGTTCTTGGCTGAGCTCTGAGAAACAGGGCATGTATCTTGTGAAGATTTTGCATGGCATCCTTTTACACTTGTATATATGTCAGCAGAGAAAGCAGGCTTATATTTTCTTCAATGCTTTCTGCATGTTAATGTGTGGCAGCGTATGACTGCATAAGCCTGTTGCTCAGAAGGTTACCAAGTTGAATTTTTTTGCTTTTACAAGTAAAGTACAAACCTCATCATGCCTGCATCTGTGACTTCTTTCCTTGGGGATGTGAAAAAGTCTGTTTATCTGAAAATTTTTATTCTTCAAGCTAAAGAATGGAATAGCAACTCTATTTCTCTTCATTACTTTGTCCTGTGGGAAATAGTTTCCCTGTATTTCCAAAGGTCTTGGAAACCAACTCTCCAGAGATAGCTTAGGAGCCAAAACAGGTTATTAGAGATATCCCTCTGGTTATAGATTTTCTCAAAACCTCTCATTTCATATGTTTTTATTCATTTGAAGTTTTCCCCATGCGATAGACTGCAAGCAGCATTTCTGTTCAGAGATTACTCTCTCAACTGAGTCAATGCTAAGTTTGATGGAAAGAGTATTAACCCCTTTTCTTTTGACACAAGTGAAGGGGTACAAAACATCCCAGAGGAACAGGTTTCATAACTCAGGTAAATTAAAGCAGCTTACAGACTGTGGATTTGAAATTGTCATGGACTGAAATACCATTTTTCTTAGAGGAAACCATCCTGACTCAAGAATGCCCCAGCAGTTTAATTTTGTGTGGATGCAATAGAGAAGAGCTAGGAAAATTCCAGACTGGAAATGAAGAAGATATCTGAAGCCCCTGTATCAGAAAGTTTTCTTTCTTTTCTATCAGGATACAGCAAAGCTGAATCTGCAGCTTCCCAGAAATCTATTCTAGGTACTTGAATATCTTTCCACAATATATAATCAGGAGCAGCACAGAGATAATTCCTGTTGTCCTAAAGTAGGTTGAGTGTGAATAGTTAAACTTGTATTTCTTATACCTACAAAGAAGTGGGTTTAAGAATGGCAAAGGGCTTTGTGTTTGCTTTTTGTTCAATTGCTAACTCTGGGGATTATTGATGACCTTGAGCTTGCATCCAAAAATAGGAAACACTTCATACAGGAAAACACATAAAATATTAGAAAAAAAATTCCCTGTAGAATGAAAGATGCAAAACTTGTAGTAAATCCATCATGAACTTCATTAAAATAGTGCCAATTCTTGCCACACTCCACATGCATACATGTATATCAGCTCATAGTCCAATATCTACAAGGTGATTTGTCATGGTGTAGATCAACAGATTACATCAACAATTTAGATCTGTCCCCATTCAATTTAATCTTTAACATTAGACCAGAATATGCATGGTTTTAAAAACAGAAATTAGGCCATGAATTTTTCTTCATAGATTACTGGCATGAATAAATGCGAAAGGGACCTTCAGACAAAAATAAAAGTCTGTAATGCAAGGAATGCCTTGAAGAAGTCTACCTTTTACATAAGAGGGTTGTAGATACAATTTTTTAATAGGTTTTACTTTTCAGAGTACTTACTTATGAAAAAAAAATATACCACAAAAGGATGAAAGCAAATAAATAAATGCACAAAAGCATTTCACAGTGGTAGAAGAAGAAAAGCCAAGGAAGGATGCTAAAGTACAGACATGTCATAAACAGATCATGTATAAAGGTCAACAATCTGCCTAGATGACACCACCATTCTTTTTTTCAAGTGTAGAGCTGATGTATTCTCGTTCACAAAAAGCAGGTCAAAAGGATGTCTCATTTAATTACATCCCATGTAACTGCATTTTGTTTTGCACGAGGAGAGCAATGAGCATAGGACTGGGCACCAGCTACTGCTCTGTATTCCGAGTTGGTTGTTTTGTTCATTTGGTTTCTCACCCTTCAAGTTGCTTAATTGGGAGTAGTATCAAGCTTGGATATCTTATGTTTACACAACTGAACCCTGTGTGTCCTTGCATTTGTAAGGCTGAACTTTGCTTGGACTGACTGTTTTTCTATTGAGTGAAAAAAGGATAAACTGTGATTTCACAGCCTTTGTAACTATTTTAAATGAATAGTTTGCTTTGTTGTTGAATTTATCCTGTTCTTCAGGGACTCTCTCTGAGGCTGTTTTCCACAACTGGCCTTGTACTATGGTGCCGGTGCATAAAATGCCCTCTGTTTGGTCAGGAACCAAGAAAGTGTCTGCTTCTTAGGGAGAAAAATAATTTTCTTTTAATCTTCACTATCTTTGGGTGCTTGTGATCCATGTCCTTGCTCTAACATCAGTGGCTATACTGTAGTCCATATCCCTGGGGGTATTAGATGCCCTGAGGAAGGACTGCAGGTGGATATGGTCCCAACTACTATGAATTATGGAAGCAGGCAGACCCTGCAGTGCTGTGTGTTGCTCTTGCAAGAAGGGGTGTGAGGGAGATCATGGTTTGAGTTGAAATGGACATTTAAGGGCCCTCTAGTCCACCCCCCAGCAATGAGCAGGGACAACTTCAACTAGATCAGGGTGCTCAGTCTCGTGCAGAATGTCTCCAAGGATGAGGCATCCACCACCTCTCTGGGCAGCCTGTTCTAGTGTTTTACCATCTTCATTGTAGAAAAGCTTCTTGTGTCTAATCTAAATTGACCCTCCTTCAGTTAAAACCATTATCCCTTGACCTGGTGTACTGCCCAGTAAGCTGCAAGCTGGGTAGAGCAGGGCTTTGGCTTTGGCTGCCGTGGGGTGCCACAGCCCAGTGTGTCACACAGTGTGTCACAAGGCCAGCAGCAGATGCCTGGGGCTGCTGTGGGTGTCCTCAGGGCCTGAAGTCCAGTGGTTTGGTCTCTTTGAGCTCCCTGTGCCAGGACTATAATATTTCTTTCTCTTGGTAGGTGCCAGAAGGAAAATATATTCATGCTTATGAGGGGTGACATGCTGCCACTGCATGGGATGTGATTACTCTAGCTATTAATTACTGTTATTAGTCTGGACATTTTCCAGTGTGCTGAGGGAGATTGCCTTTCCACGGAGCAAGAAATATTAGCAGCACACTTTTAAATTCAGTCAGTGTATTTTCTTCCTTTCCTGAGTGTCATCTGGTTTCACAAGAAATAAGAAAAAGAATGTGAAAGGGGCTGATTTTTTTCAGAGCTTTGGAAAGGAACTTTTTAAGCAGCCTCCAACAAACTGAGGAAGTAGATAACATTTGACCTTTCTAGTCATGCAGTTTCAGAGAACATGAGAAGAGGATGAGAGAAGACAGGAAGGAGGGGACCTGGAGGGAAACCCAGAGCAAACACAGGAGGAGCACACATGGTGTGTGTCCTTCTTGCCCTTCATTACTTACTATTTATTTTTGAGAGGCAGGAGGTGAAGCTGGGACTAATGAGGAATTTTCAGGCTCAGCTAAGGCCTATAAACCAGCTGCTGAGACAACAAGCTTTGCAGGTGTCTCTCAGGTCAGTTCACATGCAAACTCACATTGGCAGAGATGGTGGACAAGTGCTTAAAATGTAGTGCTCAAATCTAAGGGTAGACAAAGTTCCACAACTTCAGAAACACAAATCCTTAACTGCACAGTGCTGTGATTCTACAGGTGGCTGTGAAGCACAGCAAGGGAGTTTTGTCCTAAGTTAGTGTGTGAGTTGATGCAGTTCTGCCTGATCTGAAGATTTGTCTCACTGAAAGAAAATATGTCCACAAAGCAACTATCGAACATGTATCACAAAAAAATGTCATCTAGCTGCTGGAGATAACTCTTATAGTCATGCTGTAGTCATTAAACTCCAGTCTTCAAAAAGGACGTGGGTCATTATAAGGATAGAGTAAAAATGATCTCTGTATATTCTTAGAGGATAGTTTTGCAATTTTTCTTGCACCCGGTACAGTCAATTTTCCATGAAGTCAAAAGAAATACAACTCAAAAGTTGGAAATAATGGTAGGGAAGGGTAAGAATACTCTGGCAGAACTCTGCTTTTAATGTCAGCTGCCAGTGGGACTCATTCAATGTTCATATCTAAATTTGCATACTTTAGAAAAAAAATGTTAGCATAATATCTGCTAAGAACCACATGGTTGTTGCATTGTACCTGGTTGTAGCATGAAGCTCTTTGATGAATAGAACAACTTAGTGCTTGAGATCATTAACAAACGAACATTGAAAGGATGATTCTTCCACTGTAGTTCTTTTCAGGACTCACCCACATGGGTGTGATGGGTCTGCTCCCTTCTGCTCCCATGTAATATTTTTGTTGCTTTCACTTTTTGTAGTGATACATCTGTTTGTAAGGGAAGAAGCATTCCTTTAAATCAGAGATTAGCCTCACCTGAGAGGATAGTAGTTTAGTAATTTATTAAATAGAGATGAATTTGTTTTTAAGAAGCAGCAGTACTATATAGTTTTGAAAGTAAACAAACCATTTGCAGCACTTAAATTGAATATTTTATTTGCCCAAGCTTCTTGTTTCTATCTGCATGTGAAAATGCCATAACATGAGTAAGATATTTGGCCACAAATTAATCAAAAACTGGAAGAGAAGTGGTCCCAAAACTCCATGTTTTGGCAGTACAAGACAGGAATAGTGACTTCATAATAACTAAAAACCCTCTTCAGTTTCCCCTTGCCATCTGAAATTTCTGTCACTGTCTGTTTTGAGATCAGTTTTGGTTTTTTCCTGTTAAGGAAGTTTTACTCCCAGAGGTCAGAAAGCAAGATCTCCTTGTGAGCTGCCTGGACATTGAGGTCAGGTGTATCATATGCATTTTCTCTCCCTGAATGCTGCAATCTAAATGTTCTTTCAGTGCAACAGAACCTTTCTGTGACTAAAATCAGCATAGTGGAAGGTACTACAAAGTAATTTTCTGTCACATATTCTGCTCAGGAGCTGAGTAATTTACCCAAAAAGACCCACTAATAGCAGTATGCAGTGACTTCCAAGAGCAAAAATGTTCAGGTAATTCTCCAGTGAGATATCAAATGCCATTATTTTCCCTTAATGTTACTGGGAGGAAGAATAAGAGGATACTTAATTAAGAACAAATAGATGTTCTGATCTCAACCTCTGCCCATCATTCCACTCCTACCTCCTTTAATATGACTCAGCTGAGATAATAATACAAGCAGCTGTAAAGCAAAGAGCAGCTGCCCCTTGTCTTTTGCTCTAACAGCCAGACTGTACTCCTTGGCACTTGCTAATGTTTCTTACATTTACAGAAGAAGAATAGCATTTCTTCATTATCTCTAAATGATGATCTGAGATAATCCCTTGGGCACAAACCGGACACCCTGTGTCCCAGCACGCCGTCTGAAAAGGAGAAAAGATAAATGACTGACAGAAAGTCAGCTGTCCTCTCCCTACATCTTCTGATCACCTCACAGCTTCTGTCAGTGGTTCTGTTGTTAAGAGTTGAGTGAGGAATGGTTGAAGAGGTTTTTAGCCAAAGTATTAATAATTATCCATCCCTTTGCATGGCAGGAGCCCACTCAAATGACAATAAAACATCACCGACAAGGAAAAGCAAGTCCCTTTAATGATCCAAGTCCCTAAATGAAAATGGCATAGAGCCTTGCTCATAACTCTTACTAAGTATTTAATCTCTTCTCCTTCAAACATCACTCAAATGATGTTTGGCCCTGCTGAGGATGCCTTTTCCACAATAAGGTATCTGTGAGGGACTTTCTATTGAGAGAAAATAGAGTAGTCAATATTGCTAATGGTGCTGCAGAGAGACATTGGGGTGTTTTATCTAGAAGATGCTACTGAAAATGGTATAGCTACTGACACCTATTGTGACAAATGGAGTTTAATATTGGCTCAAGATGAAAAGTTATAATAGAGTGAAAAGAAATTGCCTGAACACAGGCTGATGGTACAATATCATTTATGATACCCTGACATTTTTGACTGGAGGTGATTGATTAACTGGTATATGTACGTCTGCAAATTTATGTGCATAATGCAGCACAGCCAAAAAACATTGCTATGGTTTGTGCATTTTTCTAACTGTCCTGCTTCTGTTGAATGTTTTTCCTTTCAGTTTGGTTCAACAAAGCCCCAGAAGCTGTAATTTTGAGAACTGTTTAGAGGAAACTCCACCAAAGCTGTGTAAAGTTATTGAATATTTTGACTAGAGGTGAAACATTTATGCAGATTTCAATGGTAGATGTCCTCCTGCACCACTTGGAATCATTGGCAAAATTCCCACTGTTTTTAAAGATACAGATTCAAACCTCAGGGCAGTGAGCATTGTAGGAAAAATATTCCTTTGGTTGTTGGCATCTGGTGTAATTGTAGCCATTGGGAAAGGCATCCAGACACTGAGCATCTGGAGATGTAACTAAAAAATATAATTAAGAGAAACATATCTAGAATCAGAGCTTGAGTTGAATAGATATTGAGTACAATACAATAGCAAGAGATAAGTGAATATTTTTACCAAGTTATTTACTAGATAAGCAAACTTAGCATTTTCTTAATTTTGTGGAATACTGAGAAACAGATCATTTTTCTCAAATTTACTTGATAAATCACATCTCCTTACCATGTATTTCAAGGGTATCTTTTTAAGCTTTAAGTGTTTTGTTATCCTGTTCTTCTTGAGTTATCTGATTTAGACTGGGATTTCTTATGTAAACCCTAGAAATATTTAGCTTTCATAGCATTTTTCTATTTTAAAAAGTTGCATGATTTTTGCCATAGTCTTGGAGAGCTTGAAAAGCATCTACTACTTTGTAACCTTAGGGCAAAAAAGAACATCGCCATTTAAATACTGGAGGAAAATAAACATGACAAAGATACCAGAGAAAAGGTTTTGTGTTTCTCTTGTCTCTGGGCCACAAGCCAATTTGGAAACATTTACACAGCAGCAATTATAAAAAACAATCCTAGTGCACAATAGGAATGATATGGGCTGATTCCTACTACTGCCATTTCCTTTAAAGTATTTGGCATTTGCTCTGTATCAGAAGATGAATAAGTGAAGAATTAACCTGAAGGATTGGATAACCCCTATTGATAACCCCTATGGAGAAGAGATAACCCCTGTAATTGAACACAAGTAAAGCGCGGACTGAACAGCACACATGGTTTGAGTAAAACTGATCTGAAGTGCAGAGTCAGACATTGCAACCTTGGAGTACACAGAATCTCTTTTCTGTGGTACATTTGTGATATACTGCTCCGTTAATCTTTTTTTTTTTTCCTCTCTTTGCCCCTACTTCTTATTTTTTTCTCTCTTAATTTTTTTTATTCTGGAAGGAGCCCTCCATCTGCTCTCAATCTCCTTTGCATCAATAGTTTTCTTTTCATCTCAGCAGCTACTGTTTGTAATCTGCAATTCCTGGAACATTCACACCCCAAAGTGTGTCCCACGAGCAGGGGGAGATCTGACTCAGGCCCTCTCCGACGGGGGCCAAGTTCTCCATGTCAGACCTCCCCCACCTCATCCTCACATTTGCAAAAGCTGATCAGATGCCCAAACACATTCAGAGAACTTCCACCTTCCACAGCAGGCAAGCAATAATCAAAATACAACCCTGGCTGAGCTGTTCTGCAGTGTATAGTGCTATTAAACCCCTGTGTGCCAGAAGAGGCCTGTAAGCCACTGAGAGTGTTGAGCCTTGCAGGCAATCTCCACTGCTTCTCTCTCTGTAAACATCAAAGCTACTTGAGCTAATTAATTACAGGCTGAGGGATTTTAGTGATTCAGGATATATGTACCCAACACAGAGAGTCTCCCAGTGAGGAAATGAAATTTTCAACCCCATATTTGAGCTAGCTATTTGAAGAAAAACATTGTCACATTCAGGATGCCAGCATTTCTTTGGTGCTACTGCAAAAATTTTAAATTTTCCCTTGAGATATATTTAGCATCTTCTGACCAGAAGACTTCACACCCAGAGTGCCTCTGACCAGACCTGTTATCAGATAATCCAGCTCATGTCACCTCTGCTGTCTTGAAAACAAGTAGGTGCGGGGCTCCTTTTGGCACAGTGAAGAGTAAGGATTGAAGCTGGCAAGTTCCTTCAACACCCATCAACTTTGCAGCTGCTGAGGACAAGATGAAGCATTTAGTGTCACCATATGGAATGCAGACTGAGAGAAATCAAAAGAAACTATATTCCTCAAGGGAAATGTAGCAAAACATACTCTTCAAAATTCAGAGGTGAGGAAATGTCCAGGAAATGTGTAAAGTTTGTACTCATCCCCTGGGTTACACTAATATACTCAAAAATTCCTCTATGGCCTTGAATTAAATTTGCATTCTCAGTGATGGCTTTATCCACTTCACTTGTAAATTTAGCCTGAAAATTATGTTTATGAATTTTGTCCCTCATATTTCCAACCCTAAAAAAGCCCTAACATGAGCAAAAAATGAAATTATCTCAGGAAAAAATAACAAACAAAACTAACAACAACAGCAACAACAACAAAAACCAATAAAAAGCCCACCCAAACTAAAAAAAACCCAAACCAACCTAAACAATTCTCCTCGAGGAGGAATTTTTTTAATTCTCCTCTCTCTAAGATGATCCCAGAATTCAGTATCATGTCACACAATGGACAGCAAATGTATGGGGTAATCTTGTGTTTTGAAAACAGGGCTGCGGAGAGGAAATTCTTGAGACTAGACTATCATCAAACAGGAAGCAGGATGCAAATACCATAGCAAAAAAATATACTGGAAGAACCTCAAAGTCTGGGGTAACACTTCTAGTCCCTGATAACAGGCTTCTTGTTACAAACATTTGAAAGGTTTTAATGAGTGAATCAATGCAGAATTCTCTATTGCCTTTCACTGTATTGATATCCAGTCATGCTTGGAGGCTCCAAACAAGATTGAGACCTGCTGTGTTGGACAGTGTGTATAATCAGCAGGATGAGTGGTCCCTGTCTCCAGCTTTATACATAAGACAAACAGAGTTAATATCGTTTTACAGGCAGTTATCTGAAACACAGAGAATATAAGTCATTTAAACAGAACAGGAAAGAGCTGAGATCCAAACCTGTGTCTCAACAGCTCCACTCCCTGCATCACCCATGAGTCTCATTGTACAACAGATGGAGGCAGTTGATATCAATAATTTTTTAACATCATATAAATATAGATTGCATTGCTGAGAACTGAGCTGAAGGGGAATGGGAACGGACCCTAATGTTCAATAATATGCTGTCCAATTATCGTGCCAAAGAAACTGAACTGCATTGCTGCTTTAAGTTTGATTTGTAAAATTAAATCACAAATGTCACTGCATACAAATGATCATGGGCAGAAGAATGAGTCATATTATAACAGACAAGATCTATATGAAATCTGTGAGTTTGCAAGCAGACACATCAGTTACCTCTGAATTATTGGCATCAATCTTCAATATGTCTACTCAAATGAAAAATTATCATTAACCTTTGATGCAGCACACGCAAATAAAATATGATGATTCAACAGCAAAATTCAAGTATCTAACCATCACAGGTTTAGGATCAGTAAATTTATTTTAGGCATTTCAAAAGTGTATCAGCTTGGTATTGAAATCAAGTATTTATGGAAGTTGCAATACTAGCTGACATCATAAAAATGTCAATAATTATACTATCATTTGTAAGTGAATGCTATGTGATGGAGGTGCTGAGTTAAAAAATACATCAAAATGTTATTCATAAATACATATACTGCCTCAAAGTTCCCAGGAGCCAGTCAAGCACTGGTAGATGCACAAACAGAACCTAGAGTGTTACCTGAAGCTCATATAAAAACTTAGTTTACAGAATTATTTCAACTTTCAGCAGAACTCTCCACTACATTTGTCTGTCTTTAGTTCCTGATGTTGTACAATCTAGAGCTGGAGTAATATGTTACTTATGGCTCAGATATGCCAGCCCTGGAGGATTCTGTAAGCACAGAACTTTGCACAATGAATGGCAGTACATGACTTTGCCACTATATATTTAAATTTCAGTGCAGACTTGAGCAAGGCTTCCATTAAATTTTGGTGAGTCATTTTCTAATTGGTTCAATACCCTGCCTGGTGACATGACCTTGCATCTTTCCAGAATTTCTTAGCCTCAGGCATCTTGAAAAATGGTAACTTCTTACGTCTTTTTCTGATGTTTATTCATATTTTTTCCCTTCAGAAAAATATGTAAGGGGTCAGCAATTTGTACAGTCTTTTATTCTTTCATATATATATTCAGAGATTTTGAGTGGTCAGAAAAAAAAAAGGCAATGAAAATATGTGTTGGGAAGCCAGCTATTTTTCACTTGATTTCACAGAGAGGTTTGGATGAAAAACTGCAATGATGGCCTATTTTAAGGTAAACATATAATTTTATTTATCTCTGGCATTTTTTGCAAACCTGCAATTTTATTCATCTTTGGTATTATAGGCACTATGCAGTAGTCTGAAAATGAACATTCTTTCACCTGCAGTTTCAGGAGAGATACTATTAGAATCAGCAAGGGCTGTGGAAATGCTATTTGCTTGTACTCAGTTCTCAGAAATTAATCAGAAGCAGAGAAGGTGCACATTCCTAATGTGTTAGATGAAACTGAGTCACCTTCTTTTGAGAAGAGCTGCTGCATATGTGGTATGTGCTAAGAATTCTCATGCAGGAACTAAATTAATCCTTTAGCAGGAATGTACCTTTCACAATCCACAGGCAGTTACAAATGAAGTAGCCAAGGATTTAAGGTATTATTCATTTCAGCTGCCTAAGAGTACAAAGAAAGAAACCTCATCTCTCAGATAAGCACTTCCATTCTATGATTACCTAAAAGATCACAGATGCAAGAATGCGTGTCCAAAAACCTGTTCTGAGGAAAAAGCCTATGTAATATATACCAGAAAAAAAATCATTATTTTGCCAGATATTTTTTTAATGGCATTAGTGCTTTGCCTGTTAATGATGTGGTGGTAGGAAGACAAAAAAGTCAGAAATAGAGATGGTAAGAGTGAACTTAAAAATTCAGTGTTGCTTCTCCTTTTGTGTGGTTGATAATGTGATATTTTAGTCGTAAAATCAAATTCTGCCTTAATTGTAAGGCTGTCAATCCACAATAATTCTCCTGAGGAAGAGTAATATATTTCATTTTCAGAAATTATCTTTATTATTATCTAACATGACTTCTTATGAAATACTGACTCTTTTTCAAAATTTCTTTTATAAAGCCCATGCTTTTTGTACTGGAGATGCAGTGAATCATCAGAAAGGCCTCTAGAATCAATTTAAAGATTCCACATCAAGGAGAAATGCCCATATTCCTATGAAAATTATTGTGGTACTTAAATACCCTCTATCTTAGATGTAGCTATGAAAAAATAGCAAATGCCTTTTGGAATGGGCTAAGAAGCAGGGAAAAGCTTAACTGTTCCAGGTACACAGGCTGGATCAGCAGTCTGTACTTTGTATTTTTTGTGCAGGTACATCCTAAAGAGATAATGTGTAGAATCTGCTCCATAGGCTCATGATTCTAGTGTTTCATGGCTATGTTTAAACTTCACTTTTATTTTGAAAATTATTATTTGTATTCCTACCAGCAAAGATAAGCAGATAGAAAGAGAGGATGGCTACAGTGCTGCTTTTTGGGTTTACTGACAGCAAATGGAAACACCAAGATGGCATTTTGAGAATTCTTATTAATTTTAGCCTGTGGGCATTTGGGTCTCCATCTTCCCCTTGTTGTGGAGCAAAACTCACAAAATGCCACTTTTTTGGTAAGTCTGCAGGTAAAGCAAGAGTAGAATATGATTTGTGTGGGCTACCTGTGGTAGAACGATTATTCCCACCATTCTTTCTCTAGGACCTCTTACATTCCTTCTCATCTTCTAACTTTCCCCATGTGAAGGGGAATTTGTTTCTAGTCCTCTCCTACAGAGCATTTTACCTCCTGAGTAATCAATAAGCATGAAACATTGCCTGCTGCCTTTGAAGTGCCCTACTGGGGACAAAGAATGGCCAGGCAGCCAAGTGTTTAAATATTGGCCTGTTGGTTGCAATTTCCAACCACTGGAAGTAAAGGGGTGGTGGTGCATAGAAATAGTGATGTCTTAAAGGGTAGAAAGTGCCAGAAAGTCACCTCACCGTCCCCAGAACCTGGGGTTGTTCTGGCATAAAGCCATCTAGTGTACCTAGTGTACAGCCCACCATCCTGCTGGCTGTCCTTGAGCCCTGCCTGGAGCAGTCCTAAGAATCTTTTCAATAGTACCAAAATGAAGCCATTTCTGGTGGGAAACCTGCCCATCACTCTGTATCAGGAGCTCTGGCTTTCTCTGTTTTGCCTGCTGTCCTACAGGCTATTGTTTAAAATCAACTGCTTACACTTAGAGAAAAAATTAACTCTCCTTTCTTTATTTTTTTATCCCTATAATACCAATAGGAATAAGACCACAGTCAAAATGTCATAATACCTCACTGCTGATGTTTCAAGCTGGTGCTGCTTTCCATCCACCTGTTATAGACAGGTTCAAGTCTGCCAACAGTTTTTTATGTTACAGAATAAAGCATTGCTTTTTAATACTTGTATGAATTAGTGTATGTGATGAAAAGTGGTGCACGGGTAGAAGTCACCTAACAAATGTATCAGAAACAGCAGCAAGGAAGTATCTGTCTTTTTGGCAAAAACATGACTGTAGATCAAACCCTCATACAAGAGTAGGGTCTCCACCTCTGTGAAGAGCTAATATCCCTCCCAAATGGAACCAAACACTGGTCAGACTTCAACTGTCAGAATGAATTTCAGGTGAAAGGTCTTTAATGTCCCTGTCTCAAAGAGGTAAACTAAGGAACAGAAACACTTGTCCTGCTTTTTTTCTGGCTTTATTGCTGCAAATTAAATTGCCACACGTTTAGATCACAGGTGTTGTTGAAGAATATCCAGGCAAATGCTGTAGCAAGGATGGAGATACGCTGTGTTAGAGCATAATGTAATAGCACTTATATATATATACATATATATTCTCAATTTTAGTTTAAACAAACCAGAAAAGATTCCTTTAGAAAACTGGTAAAAGGGTCGAGAAGGCATGGAGAAATTTGTTCTATCTTCAGAATTCTTAAGCAGGGTACTGAATTTTATCACCAAGACAGGAAATTAATAGTTTTGAGGCTGTGTCAGCCTTGTTTCACAACGTAGTTAGGACTGAGAACGTAGCTGTAGATGTTTCTCAGTAGCACATATGTTCTCATTTAGCTGTCCTTCCAGCAATGCAGTCACTGCCCTTCTCCCAGTTCTGGATTAACTTCATGACTAATTGTGGTAAAGTTTATGATGACGTGCAATGGGCTGTTCATCTGATCAGCCAAGGGGACACATCACCAGCACTGAATGACGCTGATTTCCGAAGGAATTCATACTTTGTAATTTCTCATCCCCTCCCACAAATCCTCTGCTGAGAAGGCAAGATCAGGACATGTGCTTTAGGGCCTGGGGCGGGGGGGTGGCCTTATGTCAGACACAACAAGGGATGCAGTGCCCAGAAATGTAGGAGTTGGGCTGATTTATGACGGTGCTAGGGGAGAGAGTATTCCAAAAGGCCTCTTGCCATTTCCTCCTAATGCAATGGCTCTGCAGACAGGCCTTGCAGCAGGAGAGAGGTCAGCAGAACAGAATTACATAAGGCTGCTTGCTATGTAGAAAAAGGCAGATGGCCTAAAAGTGTTTCACTTTTTTAAAGTCACATGCCCGAAAGCTGCAGTTTGAGGAAGAAAAGGAGTGTCTGAAGACCAAGTACAGCAAAAAGTTGTTTCATACTTGTTTTAATTGAAAATAAGTCTGGAATCTTTCCAGGAAATAAGTTTTGAAGAAGAATTGGCTCACTCACAGTCCAAGCAATTTGGAATCACCTCCCATTACTTGTATTTTATCTTCAGGCACTTTGGAGGCGTATTTGGATACTTGCACAGATAGTCATCTAGAAGAAACTAGTTCCAGGTTCTGATGGGATCATCTGGTTGGATTGAATTTCGCATGGTGCAGCAAAACAGAGGGTCAATAACTCTCCGCTTCTCAGTAGAGACACACTCACCATTATTTGGTGTAAAATGCACTGCTGCTTCTCCTCTACATCCTCGATATTATTCTATCACACCTTAATCCAGAATTTTGTGTTTATTAGAAGGCAACACAAGGTCACGTCAGTACTGAAATTATTACCAGTGCTGTACAGATTTTAAAAAATGTATTTTGGGTCTCATTGATCTTTTTTCATTTTTATTATGCATTTTCATTTTTTGATGCTTGTTGCACCCTCACTTAGCTTCTTTTCATCTCTTATGGTTAAAAAGAGACATAATGTCCTGATTTACAATAACTTTTTTCTCCTTTTACTTTAATTCATTATTGCATATAATATCCCTTTTCTTTAAAAATACATTATAAAAAAATCAAACAAAGGTAAAAGAAAAGTTACTCTAGAGCTCTAGTCATATCTGTCACAGTAGAAATCAGTTTTCGACAGATGTGAAAGCAATAACACTTCAACAAGTTCATTTATAAATTTAGGGAGTTACTGTGCTAGATACTGTATGTTTAAGCAAACTCAGTGATCCTGATAAGTGGAATGACAGTGCTGTAAGTTGAATTCTTCTCTTTAGTGTGACAATAGCGCCATTTGCACAGTACTTCCCTTTCTTTCTGCCAAAGATATTTTCTTCCTTACCTTGCCTTTCAGCAGACACAGCTCACAGGGTATTTGGAATTTTCCTAGGCATCATCCTAAGCCTAAGGCAATGTGCAGGAACTCTCACTTCTGACAGATTGTTTTGTAGCCTGCTTTGAAACATGTCAGAAGAAGGAGACTCCATAGTTTGCTTGGGTGAACTATTCCCCTGTTTTCCTATCCATAAGTATTAGTAAGGTTTTCAGACTGCTTATCCTATATCTGCATTACTGCAATTTTCTTGGTTCTTTTTGTTCACCAGGGACATGGAGAGAAGGTTATCTTCTTCTCTTTGAAGCAGGCTGAACACAGGCTTAAAACTAAGTGAGAGAGAAGTCACAATAGTATGGTAACAGTGTCGACACGGAGAAAAAGAGTGAACCATCTGTAGAACATCTAAAGTTTCTGTGTATTAATGTATACATTAGATGAAAGGAGTTTGGAAATGACCTAGAGGATCAGGGTGTCCTCTGCATGATCAACAACATGTCTGAATCCTGTCTGAGAGAGGTGGTCTGAGTGGCCAATTGGGAATTTTTTTAGAAAGATTAAATCTCTCAAGGAAGGTACACAGTTGGAAGTTTTCTTTTCATTTTCTCTTCTCTACATCAAACCCACCCAATTCATCACATATTTCTTTGCAGATCTTGTCTTTTGAACCTTTTCTAGTTTGTTTGGAGTTTGGCTTTCTGTTCTCTGGAAGACTCTCTTCAGGTGGGAAAAGATAATGAACAGACAATGGAGAGATTGTCTTAGAATTAGTCAGAAAACTGGTCTCTGACCCCTAAATGAGTGTCTGTCACATTTGCCATGTGAAAATGCTGCAGCATTTCTAAAGTACATCCAGGCCAGGTCAGCCTCAGCATTTTTCCATGGCTGCTTCCAGAAGTGCCCATTAGCACAGGTATGATGTGGTACACCTGCTCAACAGGAACAGGCTCACATCTCCAGTTCAATGAGGCATTCAAACAGACGTTCAGCAGCCTTTGAGTATCTCCTTCCATTCAATGGAACCATTCAAAGTTCATGCCTGAGGAAGCAAAAAGGGTTCCTGACGTAATTAGCCCCTTAGTCATCCACAAACTAGTTAGTTGATTAGTATAAACTGGGAAATGTCTAATGGTGTCTCAAAGAAATGAGAATGTTGTGCCTGGTTGCATGAAGGAAGGCATCACCAAATCAGGAGCCCAGACAGGAATGCAACATCAGGTGGTAGCAGAAGGATATGCCATGTTTTGAGGCACATGGCCTCTGCTAAATGTCATCTTTCCAGCTGAAGTTTAGCATCATGGCCTCCCCTCTGTAGTGGGACCCCCATATGACCAAGCAAGCACAGCTAGTGAGGGAATAGTAAATCAGGATGACCAGCTGTGCCTGCCTGGAAAGGTCAGGCAGCAGGAGAGGGGCCAGCAGCAGGAAAAGGGGCAGTGATGCAGATGCAGGCTTTGCTGCATGGAAGGACGCTGAGGTAGAGTCAGCTTTGTGAGTTGTGATTGGCAGTACAGGAGGCATGGAGGGTAAGACCTCATCAAGGGAGGAGATGAAGGAGAAAAGATGGTGTGCTCATGCAGTATTGAGTGATTAAGTATTGACTGATGAGATCTGTGAGAGAACCCAAATTACTGTGCAACAGGAAATACTGTTTAACAAAGGAAAAAGAAAGGTGTTAAACAGTAAGCGATGCAGTCTCTTTAGCAGAATCGGTGTGGTGTTTATAGAAACACAACAGGAAATTGTCTGCAACACCTGGCAAGCAGTATGTTCAACCTCTCACATTGTGCAAAAAAGAATTAAGCTCACAGAAAATAGAAGGACTTGTTTCTGGGGCCTCATTGGATGCATACACAAAGATTTCTTGGCGGGTTTTGGATAGAGGGTGGAGAGAATAAGGGCTTGTTGCAAAATTGAAGGCTTAATAATAGGCTAATAAAGTCTGTAAATGTTTCGTTTCTCCAGCCAAGAAGCACTTGGAAACAAGCCGGGACGCCTCTGATCTCCAGTTGCTAATGAAATTATATTGTGCTATTGTTTTCTATATATATATATATTAAAAAAAAAAAAAAAAAAAGCCCTGCAATATTTAGATGCCAGGTTTTCTAGTTTTTCTTTCCCGCATTATTTCCCAGGTTTGGGTCCTGCCGGCCACTTTCATCGGGGAGTTTATTATTTCCGTTAGAAGAGCAGCAGACCTGCAAGTAGCCGGAGGAGGGGAACGCTGCTGACCTGCCTCCGCCCAGGGACCCTCCGTGCCGCGGGATCGGCAGCGCCGAGGGCGGCGTGCTCGGAGCGCCCCCCGCCGGCCGGGAGCCGGGAACGGGGAGAGGAGAGCCGGGAGAGGGGAATCGGGAGAGGGGGCCGGGAGCTGGGAGGCAGGAGCCGGGAGCCGGGATCTTCCCGAACCTCCCGCGGTGCTGCTGCTCAAGCTCGCAATTACTGCTCTCCTGGACGCTGGCAACAACCTGTGTGCCCTGCCTCGGGAATTCCTCTGTCGAACAGCAGCAGGCTCCGGGAGGAAAGCGAGGGAGCAGCGGGTTTTGTTGGTTTTCAATATGGCTTTTTTTCCTTCAAGATTTTTCCCTCCTGCAGGGCAGGTAGAGGTGAACGTTGTAGGGCTGTCACACAGAAAGTTATTTGAGGATAGAGGGACACAATGGCTACCAAGAAATTGTTCTGTGGCATCCCTCTCACTTGTTGGTCCTATGCCCTGGTTGCTCCCAGCACAAATACCCACACGACCCATGAATTATCACCACGGTGTTTGGGGATGGATACACCCTTAGCCAGTGAACAGAACCAGTCTGGTGCATCACCTTGCCAACAAAGCTGACCTCCAGACAGACCAGGCATGTACAGTTAGGGAGGATGGAGGGAGAGGTCTTTCCTTCTGACTTAAAAGTTTGCCAATGGATTTACCAGAAAATGCAAACAACGTACAGAGTTTGTTACATCAGCAGCTCTGTTCTCTGTATCCCTCAGACAACTCTTACAGGAGCTGCTTTTTCATGCAGAGAAGCTGTGCTGCCTGGGCTGACAGTTTGTTGGTATCAGCTCTACAGTAAGAGCCTCTCAGTGCCTGACATCTCTGGAGGTTTTGCTGTTTCACCTTTCCAGGGGGATGTGATCTGTTTATCTGTCAATTGCTTCTGCTGAAGTTTTTTGTTCTTCAGCCAAATCAGTTTTGAAAAATTCTCCTCTTATCTGCTAATTAACCCTTTTCCTCATCAGGCATCAATAATACTCCTAAAATATAATTTAGGTTTTTTTCCCTGAAGTCCATCTGTTTGCATTCCCTTTGAGATTTCTATTTTCTGCTGCTAAATTGTTCTTCCTCATTTCCATTCTCCTCATGGTTTCCCTCTTTTGATTAGTCCCACATTTAAAAAAAAATTCCTTGCAATTACAGTATCAGTTGAGGAAAGGGAAAAAAATGTAGCCAACAGCTGAAAGTTGTCCTTTCTGTCAACTGTGCCAAAACTGCTTACAGCCTCCCGGTTTCATTCAGAGACTGCCAGTTAATGACCTCTCCAAGGGTCAAGTATTAACAGGGATTGGTATTCATGTACAGAATATTTTCAACAACTGTATCCTGAAATGGAAATTACAGTATTTTCTATTCCAAGATACAACATCAAGATTTTTATTTGTCTGACACCTCAACTCACTTGAGGAAAAGTATTTTTATCTGAGGACGTACTTTATCAAAATGTCCTTCTCTGTGGGTCAGCAAATTTCAGTGAATTTTGAAGGACTAAATGCTTTCCCTCCCTCCATTTTGTGTTGTGTTTGATATTATCTTGGCTGTGGTTTCATCAGAAACTGTGAGCAAAATAGTGTGGCAAGGCAGTGAGTAGAAGACCTTCACAGGAAAATCAAGTGACACAAGAAGTGGCATTAGAGATGTCTAATGAGGGGGCTGCTGAGAGACGGCTGCCAGCATAAATGTCAGGGAACAAGCGTGCTGTGAGAGGTGTGATTGCTCAAATGAGCATTGAATCTTCATGGTTATGAAAGCCCCACGTGCCATTTTCCATAAAAGTAGTGATGTTAAAATCCAATGTTCCACCAAATTCTGTCACGTTTTCTCATCACAAGAAATGCCTTATCTGGTCACAATTTGATGTATAATTCTTCCTTCTTTGTACTTTATGCATAAAGGAACTCTCAGCACTGCAGGGAACACTGCATTTGTTCCCATGTGCTGTGAACAAAGCCTGATTAAATTTTCTAAACAAAACATATTTTGGACAATAATGGTGACTTTGGGAGTAGTTAGTTTTTAATATGCTTTTCCACATGCTAGTTTTAAAAAATTGAGAGCACAGCTAAATAGCTCCAGTTGGTGAAAACTTGAATTGGATAATCCAAAGGAATTGGCTGTTGTCTCAGTGAATCAATTTGGAAAATGGGTACATTCTTGGTGCAGAAGAATTTGAGCAGTTTTGCAGCATAACTCCTTCGGTGTAGGTCATCTCTAAACTCAAGTTGTAGGAACTCTTTTTCTGGATGAAAGGTGCATTTAAAAAAGTTGCTTTTTCAGCATATATGGTGAAATCTGTACCCATGACAGCTCACCCTTCAGTAAACTCTGCTGTCAGCAACTGCTTTAATGTATCCCCGTGTTACACTGAAAATTTGTTTGACCTTTATAGGGTATCTCTGTTAGGTGACTGACTGTGCTGGTCCACAATCAGAGCAGTTGGATGAGTGAAGCACTAATGGCAAGTTAAAATCCTTGTTTTGTCTTCTGTAAGTGCAGCTCTGAAAGTTTCAGTCTGTGAGCTGGCTGCTCCTTAGCCATAAGGCTCAGCCATGGGGATGCTGGTACCACCCCACACAATCTCCCCTCACTCTCTGTGTCCTGGAGAGGACGAGCTTGATGAAGGACTCTTGCAAGAAGCAAGGAGAAGGTTCATCTCTATTCTCTCATAATCTGAGGGATTTACATGGGCAGATAAATGGAGGCTCAAGCGAGCAGATACCAGCAGCCCTACTTCTGTTTTGCTGGGGAAAAAAGGGGTCCTGTTCCTTCCCCCTCCCCTCCTGTTCCCCTTCACCACACTGTATCTGGTCCAAAAGGAACTCTGCAGCTGTCCTGGGAAAGGAGAGTGGGCTCCCTAGGACCAGACCCACCAGTCCACCCTGGCAGACTGACAAAGAAAACTGGGAAGCACCCAGGTAGGGGCACTCAGGTAATGCTGGATATATAAGAGGCGTTGATTTGGTGCTGCACGGCTCAAAACTCCTGGAGCTGAGAAGAAGGGCAACTGGAAAGAAGAAAAAGAGAAATTATTTTGGTCCAAAAGGAAATATTTTGTTCGACTTCATCCTTCTTTTTTTTGGTGCATAGATAAAGGGAATATGAATTCTGTTCAAGCTTTTTCCTTCATTTTATGTTAACTTTAAATCAAATTAATGTGACTATGACTAGGATTCCAGCTGAAAAGTGCAAAACCAAAGAACTCCTTGGAATTGATAATAGTAATGAAAAAAAGTGTTTTCAAAACAAGGACTTTATGCTGCCAGCATCTAAACTAACTACTTCAAGGCTTTTGAAATCCCTCAGTACACACATGCACCCATATTTCTTATGGGCTGCATGCTGAGTTCAATCATGTTTTAAGGTCATCTCATCCTGTGCTTATTGTTTGTTAAATACAGGTGCCAAACTGAGTAGGGAAATTACACAGACTAGTGAATGTAGAATGATTCTGAGAGGAGAGAGAGTAAGCTTGATGCTAAGACTAAAATATGTGTAATTAATTTCTGTGTTTATTGGAGAAATAGCAGGGAACATAAAATTAGTCATCATATGGGGGCTACCAAGGAAAAGAAAAAAGCTTGACATTGTCAGGAAGCTGAATAGTTCCTACCCCAGGGGCTTGAATCACTTGGCTGTACAAATCTGGGAGAGCTGGCAATACTCCATGAAACACACAGGAGGTAAAGCAAGAAATAACATCCAAAAGCCAGACCAAAAGTTCAATGCAATCTCTGCCCGTATTATCATGTGGGTCTTTTTTTTAGGAGAATTAAAATCCTCTTATTTTTGCTGGTCTCAGTAATTTTCTTTCAATAATGCACTGGTATTACCTTGTGCAGGGAACATAAGTCAAGTGCCTTAATTTTTGGCAGTTATAAGGGCTGTAACAGAAAGTATTACTTTTATTTCACATCATTAGATCAAATTAAGTTTATCAGCTGGAAGTCATGCTGGTGAACAGGGGATGTGAAGAGCCTCTTCATATTGTTTCTTGGATGTAAAGGAAAAAAAAATCCTCTCTTCTCTTAAGACTGGTGCATGTTGCAGGGGCAATACTTAGACTTTTCCATGACATTTTTCTTGAATGGTCCATGGTACATTGGGGGCTGTGAAGCAAAACTAAGTGAGCCTCTTGTTTGCACTTTTCCCTCTCCTTTGTCAGGTTATTGCTCCCTTCTGGACCTAACTTTGTTTTCATGTTTTCTCTTTCAAGTAGTCCCTTATGAATCCTCTTTCTCCTCACAAATCTTCCATGGACTGCCTTGTTTTTNCTTGTTATGCTTGCTTCTTCCACAGAGCTGAAGGAATAACTAGATGCTCAAAGGAAGTTGGCCTTGGAGGAAAATTTTTCAGTTTTCCTTTTCAAAGGAAAAAGAATTGCAATAGGGAGAAGGCTGTAAGTTATGAGTCTACATTAAAGAAAGCAGGCCAAATAAGGAGTACTGATAGAAATTCTGGTTCAAGACAGCATGGTTAAACTTCGTGTAAACATTAGGCAGCTGTCCAGAGCTAATTAAATTTCCCAAGAGTGATGCCCAGTGAGAAGGGATTAAAACTGACTTAGTCAGAAATATAAAACTTTTCAAAAATAATTTACTAGAGCTATTGATTGTTTGGCTTCCTGATTTTTATTGCAGTAATGTCCCAGAAGCTCCATTTTGACCAAATAGAATCAGTTGTTTTCTTTTTTTAATTACTTCTCTGATGTTACTTGTGGGCAGAGGTTCTTTGTTGTTGAGTGCTAGCAAGAGCTGTAATCACATACTGCCAAGTCAACATTTTCCCATAAACAAATTACCTAAGTTTTTACACAGCTTCCATTACCAAAAGATCTGTGCTCTGAGTTAATCACTCATTATGCTCAATGCTGTTGAGCACTGCTGACTGGTATCTCTGGATCTCACTGAACATTGTTAAACACTGGCAGCATAAGAGTGATGAGAAAGTACAAGCAGCAAAAGATTTGCCAGCAAGCATCACAGGTAGGATGTTCAGAGACTAATGCTAACACCCCTGTTCAATGGTAGTTAAAATATATGATTGCTTATACATAATAACCCCAGGCTAGAAAGTCAAAGTGAGGACAATAGAGCAGACCATGTGCTTTTTAATATTATGGAGATATTCTTTCTTCAGATTTTTTTACCTCCTTTAGTGTCATGAAAGTGACCAATGACACTCTGTTTCCAGTGATTACAGTTTCATAATGGGATTACTTCTGTTACACAGGACACAGCTAGAGTCAGACCTGTAGATTCTTATGCTAAGACTATAGGGGGAAATTGGGGATGGAGTGCAGGTCCAAGGATTGTAGTAGGGTGCAGGATCAATTTTGCAATTTTGTACTTTGAGAAAAACTAAAGGTGCTCTTATGTTCCTGGTCTGTATAGAGATGTCATTTGGGGCTGGCTCCTTGACTGGTACACATAAAAGCATTTTGGTTGGTAAAGACCCTTAAGACCATAAAGTCCAACTATTAAGCCAGCACTGCCATGTTCACCACTAAACCACACCCCAAAGCACCATGACCACCCATCTTTAGACTATCTCTGGGGATGGTGATTCAACCACTTTCCTGGACAGCCTGTTTGAATGCTTGGCTTTTTCCAGGATCCATTCTAAACTTTGTGGAACAACTTGAGGCATGTCCTTCCCTTTGTCCCATTACTTCTTACCTGAGCAAAGAGACCAACCCCTAACCTTGCTACACCTTCCTTTCAGGCAATTGTAGAGAATGATAAGGGCTGCCCCTCAACCTCCATGCCCTTCTCAGGATATGCTTCAGCACCTCAATGTCCTTCTTGTAGAGAAAGGCCCAGAACTGGACACAGGATTCAAGATGTGGCCTCACCACCTTTTTCCCTGTTCCTGCTGGTCACATGATTTCTGATACAGGCCAGGATGCCATTGGCCTTCTTGCTCACCTGGACACACGTTCAGAAACTGTCAACCAGCACTCCCAGGTCCTTTTCCATTGGGCTGCTTCCCATTCTTTCCAAACCCTGTAGAATTACGTGGAGGTGAAGTGACTCAAGTGGAAGACCCAGCACTAAGACTTTGTGAACCTCACACCTCAGCTTGTTGAACCAGTTTGTCCAAATCCATTTGGAGAGGCTTCCTACTCTCAAGCAGATCAAAAAATCCTGCCCAGCTTGACGTTAGTGGCAAAATGACTGAGGGTGCACTCAATCTCCTCATCCAGATCATTGAAAAGGTATAAAACAAAACAGTGTATTCCAGGAGACTTTAAAATGAAACTGTGTATTCCAGAAGACTTGAAAATGACTGATAAAAAAAAAAAAAAAAGATTGGATATATTGTTAAGATAGTTCATTCAAGTAGTAGTTCTTTTATTCTTACAAAAGGAAGAGGATCTTTATGTTCCAAGAAATGATAAACAAAAAATGACTGATTTAGCTCTGCATAGTTTCCCTGCTTATGTCAGAGCTGTAGTGTAGGAGAATGCAGAGCAAGTTCTAAAAAATGTGCAACTATAATCAGAGATAAAAAACAATAGTTAATAAAATCCTCTACTAAAATCCTTTGCTCTTTTCAAACATCCAATAACCTCTGCAAGCAGCTCTGCAGCAACTCCCCTCTCTGAGAATATCATATCTCTGCTGTCTTTTTACAAGCTCTGTCTTGTGCTGTATTTTACTTAAGTAGCCAGGAAGATTAGGAAGTACAGAAAAGAAAATTCAAAACCTCCACTTAAAAAATCAAGGTACTTTTGTCTTCTGTTTCTGTTAGAATAAGAAATAGCCTAAAGACTTTGAATTACCTATGTTTCTTAAAGTCAATATTCTTAAAGTCAAAAAGTCAAATTCATGTTTTTTCCCTATCTCCTGGTGTGGAGGGCATTCCTGGGAGGAGGACAGTTATATGTCTGTATTGCAACTGGTGCTGCTGGCAGTTGGGTATGAGTTTGAGCAGTGGTAATCTCTGCTGGGCTAAAAATCTTCCTTAGCTGTCTTTACAATAAAAAACTAGAGAGAAAAAAAAAATAAAAGCTGCTAAGTTCATCGTAGGTCTTTTCCACAGAGTCATAATAAGAGCCAAGAAGGTGGGAGTGCAATGCATGAACATGAATACCAGCATCTACCTGGTTTTAAGCCTCCTTGTATGAGATGTGACATCCTACTTAAGTTCTCAAACTTTGTGTTCAGGAGCAAAACAGTGCTTTTACTGTGATAAGACAATGGTTTTCCATGGTAGAAAAAGGGCTGTTCTCTGGGGAGATTTTATCACTCATGCAGGTGTCTAACACTTCTGCAGAGAACTGGAAAAATGTTTTCTTGGGCAGTGGCAGGACTGAGGTCTGGTTCTCAGTGTTTTGGAGTCCTGTGGCAGCATTCTTGTGTCACAGTTAATAAAAATATGACTGCAGATGGAAACTTTTCTCATGTTGGGACACTCAGCAATTCTCCGGCCTCAGTAAATACCCTGAGGCTCAGTATGAATTGAGGTCACACTGTAACTCAGTTCAGGCAAGGGATGGCCTTTCATCTCTACCTAGCTACCTGTTTCCAGTTATTCTGTAGAAAATTTGACATCCAGAATATTGAGACCTACTTCAAAGACTTTTACTCTCTCTTCAATGTTGCTGAAATTGGCTTAACAGTTACTTAGCTGGATGAGAGAGGCAGATAAAAATACACACATACTCACAACTGAGTTTGATCAAACTAGGCTAAAAGCAAACACCAGTCTTAGCTGGGGTTTTGTTGGGGTTTTTTTGCGTGTGTGGGCCAATGTGCACTTAGAATTTTGTGATCTCTTAAATTACAAAACAAATCTTTCCAACATATCTTCAAGTTATTCTCCTTTGAAAGGTGATTCTACAAAGAGCTTCATGGAATACCTGTGGTTTTATGCTCCACTGGTTATCAAAGCAATGTGAAAATATTAAACCCTTCAGCAATAATAAAGATTATGCTGCCTGAATAGATAAGTCCTGCAGAAAAACCTCAGAAGGTCAAGGTTACACTTGCACCCATGCAAGATTGAATAATTAACAGTTGTTTCTGTAGACTGTGATGTACATGGCTTGACACACACAGATTCAATCAGATAAAAATTAAACTAAATTTTAAATAGACGTGCAGTACTTGTATGTTCTTTTCTTTTAAATTCTTTCCTTTGTTTAATGGGTAGGAATATTTCTTCTAAAGTGCTCTCCCCCTTCTCCTCAGCCCTTTAAATACTTTCAGCTGTTTTTCAGGTAGTGGGTAGTTTGTACACCACAAGCCAAGAACCTCTGGTTTATGGGTCAGTCTGTTGACCCCAGATTGTGTTTGTTTGTTTAGCCTTGACAGGAATAATGGTGAAATCTCATTTTGTCAAAGATGGTTTCTAGTACTTGCAGGAACAAGTTCTGTGCTGTGAGAGGTTTTCCTGATATGTTGAGAACATAATTGAATATCAGAAAGCAAAAGGACACTGTGGTTAACATTAATCTAAAGATAATTCTTAATAGGTTTGTATCTACAAACATTAAAGAAACCATAATTTCTAAAGACTTGGGTTTTAGCAATTAGAAAACAATATGTAGTAATCTCAAATGAGTTGATATTCCGAATCAGTCCTATAAAGATGCACTAAGAAAACTATTTTCAAGTGTCATTATATGCATAGACATTCTCAGTTTTACTGGATTATTTTTATTATTATATTTATTAGGAATATTATTATTATTAGGAATTTTGTCCTGTTAAAAAAAATAAATCAACCAAAACTAACCCTACTCTTACTCTTCTGATTTTTTATCTTTTAATTGTAGCTATTTTCATCAATAAGAAATTGAAAGCACATTTTTCTTTCAGGTTAGATCTAGCACCAAGCAGAAAATTTATGTAACTTATTTTGAATGCCTTCTGGTTAACAACTGGTCTAAAGAGCCTTTGAGTGACTTGGGCAGTCGGGTAAAATCCCAATGACCTATCTTAAGAAGATTAGTAGAGAAGAAGTTTGCCAAATCATTGTTCACTGTGGCCCCTCCATGGGCTCTTGTGGCAATTTGTATTGAACCCTGGGTATTTTGGCTATTGAGACTACAAAAAATAATTAGGATTTAAAAGATATAAAAACTACAAAGTAGGCAATATTTCAGGTCCATTATAAAAGCCACAAAACCAAACATGTCCTTGGGTGAAAATCTAAAGGGAAAGGATGTTCTTGCTCACTTATATCCAATCAAATTAGCTGAGGTAAGGCTCATTTTGCAGTCAGACCAAATCCTTACACCTTTTTGTACCTCTTTCACTGTACTCTATGCTAGCTGTGTTTGCAAAATCTTATCCAAAAGGTATGTCTTGCCTTTCAGGAAATAGCATATGTAGTACCAGTGGGGATCGATTAATGCTCCCTGCTAATCTAAATGTTCCTGTTAACACCGTGTAAGGTAATAGGTTTCCTGAAAGGAAAATTGTTGCCAGCAACTGGTCTTAGTTTCATTCTGGTGATGACAAACCCCAAACATCTTGAGAGGTGCTTTTCCAGTGCTTCTCTGATCCATATTTGTTATTTCTGCTGCTACAGGTTCAGACATGATAGAGAAAAGCAGGATTTGTGCTGGAAATATCCTTAAGGAGAAAACTTTTATAACGCGGGATAGGATAAAGCACTTCAGAAGCTCCAGTTCAGGTCAAACTGTTATTGAGGGCCTGGGAGCTATAAAAGTTGGGTTAAATTGCAGCCAGAGATAAGTTATCCTGTGCAGGTTGTGGGTATCACTGGAGCTCATGAATCTCCATCAGCTTGGAGAATTACAGGCAGCAGCAGCCAGCACCCTTTTTGAGAAGCAGATCTATTATTTCCAGTTCCAGTCTTGCTTTGTGGGATTTCTCATAGGTGGGATTCACAGCCTTGCACCCTGTATGTGCCCTACTTTCCCACACCTCCTTAGTTTCTGGATGCTCCATATGTCTCTCTTGTAAAGGGAAATAGGAACTGGAGTAAGATTATTGTGAGGCACAGAAGCACAGGGTTGGAATTGCCCTTTATCCTCCTGTATTTGTGTAGCACCATCATGCTTACCATGGTACTCTGCATGCAACTCTCCATTTCTCTAGAGACCATAAGTGAGCTCATGTATCCGTGCCTCAGGTATAGCTGTCTGCAGGCAAAGTATTTTTGTTCTGAAGAGAGGTTTTGTCTGCTGTCAGATCAAATTGTGTTGATGGCTGTGATCAGAAAACCCTCTGGGGGACAAATTAAATTTTCCTCCATGTCCAAGAAGACTGTATTGTAGTCAAGAGTGTCAGGTGCTTCTACACAGTGCTATGGAAGAGAGCCCAGGCTTTTCTTAAACTGTGAAGAGAATAAATTTGTAGAAAGTGTTGAAAGGTGTTGACTTTCTAATAGTCATCACTGTGCATCGAAATTGGAATGTGGAAATCCAGCAGTTCTAGACTTGCTTGCTTCTGCTCCCAGCAGCACATTCTTGTTTTGAGGTAATAGGCTTTTATGAATCCTTGGATGAGGAACAGGTGTCATATGCACACAGATTCACTTGGGTTTCCTTTTGGAAATTTTGAAAATTTGGAAATTTTGGAAATAAAAATTTTGGAAAAGTTCACTTGCAGAGTCCAATCCTCTCTTCTGATAAGCCAGTGACTATTTAGGAAAAGGATTGTTATGATGCATGCTCTGATATTTCAGCTGAAGGTACATGACTTATGTATGAAGTTTGGTGGGGACAAAACAGGGAACACAACTAGGAGTCAAATGTTTCCGTGTAGTTTAATGTTATGCAAATTCATTCAATATTCATCATTATCCACGGAGTATCTCCAAAGGTTTTTAAAGCAATGTCATGGCAAATCTATTCAGCTTTTAAGAAGAAACCATGCTCACAGCTGAGATAATTTATGTTAATGCCTGGCATAACAGAAGTTATTTCACAAGATCTTTAGGTGCTATGTCTATAATTAGTTAAAGAGTACATACTTTATTACCTTATTTCATTTACTAAAGGTTTGTTCTCATCTATTTGCAAATTTTACAGGCTTACAAAGCTTCAAGGTCTATTTCCAAAATAGCACATCTGCTAAACTGTGCCCTTACAAAAGATTAATTATTTTAAGGGGGTTTTACCATAGAAAACAAGAAAACTTCAACACTGATAGGTTGGGGATTTTTGCTCATTAAATTTGCATATGTAAATTTCCCTAGGTAACAAAAATTTATCCCGGTTTTAAATTCTCAGTGCTAATGCTAACAATAGATACATTCACTACAGTGTAATTGCACTAGATAGGCTTAATATCTAAAGAAAAACCACTTGGGTCTATTATGTAATTTCATAAATACAAATTACTTGTGATAAAATTTGTCAATGAATTAGAGAGTAGAAAGAACTCCAGTATCAGGACTGTATTGCATTTCTTGCCCTTGTACATTTCAAATGTCACCTTTCAATGCTGCAAGTCAGAACCTCTAAGTACTTATTTGCTTAAATTACAGAGAATATTAAAACATGCAAGTGCATAAGAATGGTTGTCCTACCTACCTCATTTGGCATCAGCCATCAGGGGGTCTGCATGGGTTCTAGTTATACCTCTCAAACCTGCAGTGTTAGGAGACATCAGGAGCTGTACATTGTTTGTCTTCAAGGTGTCTTTGCACAACCAGAACAATGAAAAAATATGTTCGGCTGCATTTATAGAACTGTTCAAATGTTAGAGTGTATTGAGTTTGGTAGGTTTTGGTAGTGGTGGGACTACAAGGGTGGCTTCTGTGAGAAGCTGCCAGAAGCTTCCTCCATGCCCAGCAGAGCCAGTCCCTGATGGCTCTGAGACAGAGGTGCCACTGGCCAAGGCTGGGCCAACTAGAAATGGTGGTAACAGATTTGCGAGGAAAAAAAAGTTTTTGCACAGGAGTAATTGTGACCAGGGAAGAGCAGAGTGAGCATATGTGAGAGGAACAACTCTGCAGGCCCCAAGGTCAGTGGAGATGGAGGGACAGGAGGTGCTCCAGGCACTGGAGCGGAGATTCTCCTGCAGCCCATGGTGCAGCCCATGGTGAGGCAGCTGTGCCCCTGCAGCCTGTGGGGCTCCATGGGGATGCAGAAATCCACCTGCAGCCTGGGGAGGAGATCCAGGCCAGAGCAGGTGGATGCCTGAGAGAGGGCTGTGACCCTGTGGGAGACCCAGGCTGGAACAGCGTCCTGGTGGGGACCTGCAGGTCTGTGAAGAGAGGAACCCACACCGGAGCAGGTTTCCTGGTAGGACTTGTGACCCTGTGGGGGACCCAAGCTGGAGGAGGCTGTGCCTGAAGGACTGCACCCCATGGAAGAGTGACCCATGCAGCAGCAGTTTATGGAGGACTGTTGCCTACAGGATGTAATCACGCTGGAGAAGTTCATGGAGAATTGTCTCCCCTGGGAGGGACCCCACAGTGGAGCAGGGGAAGGACTACTCTCCCTGAGCAGCAGCAGAAATTCATGTGATGAACTGACCATTACCCACACTCCCTTCTCCCTGTGCCATTGGGAGTAGGAGGTAGACCTGGGAAGGAGGGAGGGTGGAGGGAAAGTGTTTTTGAGGTCTGGTTTTGCTTCTCATTATCCTGCTCTGATTTTGTTAGTAATGAATTCAATTAATATGTTTAATTTAAGTCTGTTTTCCCCATGTATTTGGTATTTGGTGAGTGATCTCTCCCAGTCCTTATCCTTTGTTACATTTTCTCTGTCCTGTCCAGTTGCAGAGGGGAGTGACAGAGAGGCTTTGGTGGGTACCTGGCATTCAGGTGGGGTCAACTCACTACAGCAATTTCCCAATATCCTCAAATGTCAAATTTTCAAAAAGTTCATTCAAACATCCATGAGATGAGATGCTGCACTTCATTTCATCCTCCAGGAAATGGCACAGCAGAGCAGTCTGTAGGAAGTGGGCCACACACTAATGAAGTACTGAGCAAGGAGAAACGGTGCATACAGAAAATGAACTCTGCAATAATAAATAATAGGGGATAGGGTGTTTTTATAAGATACTATAATCTTTATATTTCTTGATAACATAAGTTACTGTCCTCTGGCTAGATGGTTTACAAATTAAAGTAGCAACAAACAGTTTGCTATTTGAAGTGGGTGACTATTGATTTTATTTAGCTGTTGTAGAAAGAACATCTGGTGAAGATACATTTACCGACAATAAATGATGCTCGTATCAAACCTTATCGGAAGTGATTGCATTCCAGCAATTAAATTAGGTTTCCCTGAAGCAGGATAATTGAACTACTATGCAGTGTTTTGCCAAGATTTATGTTCTTCTGTAAATCTACTTGTGTAGGCTCTTGTGTAGCCATCTAGATCATTCTAAAAGATTTTGGAATCTCCGAAGATATAAGTTTGTATATATTTGTAGCTTAACCCAGATAGATATGCTGGTGATACCTGGAAATTCCTTATAATGATTTCATTTTTATACACATTTGTATTGTTTAACTATTTGAGAGTGGAGTTTATTTTGTTTGTTTGTTTGTTTTTTAACCTTGGATTGTTGTAGGCACTAAAGCACATGTATTTACACTTTTCTGAATTGTTTGAGATATTTTTATATAGAGATCCTGGATATTTAGTTCAACATTATTATTTCTGGGTATTAAGGTCCTCTTGTGGATGTAGAATCTTTGTCTTTCCAGCTGCCTCCTCTAAAGATTTTGAATCTGTCAATAAGTATTGTATTGCTTCTCTATCCTAGACATTCTTGCCAAGGAAAGGGGAGAACTGCTAAATGTGTTTTCAGGTTTTTAAATGTCTCAGTGAGGACTACAAAAGTATGAATCTTTGTAGAAACCAGGGCTGCTTTTCTATCTGTTTGTGGGGTCAGGAAAATGGGGTACTCGAGCTGCATGTTTTAACACAGAGTCTTCAGATACAGCTTGTCTGAGACGGTAATTTGTGCTTCAGACTTCTGTTTTATACTCCAAAATATTAAATGAATTGTGCTTTACCTAAGAGCCAGTTTTTGTATTCAAGGTGCCTAAAGAAGAATCTTTATATTTGGTCAAAATACTAGGTACTTGGCAGCACTGCCCTTTGCAGGGGCACTGTCACCTCTGGTTGGTGATGGCAAACATCTCCTGGCTGGGACAGCCTCTGTGGCATGATACATGTACTCATCAAGCCAGCAGTCACCTAGGAGCTCCTTTGCAGGTTTTGGGTTTGACCCCAGCCACACACAGAGTCTCTGAGTGCAACAAAAAAGTATATTGAATTCACTTCACTAAGTTAACCTTAAGAAGAGTATTAGAAGAGTTAAGAATGAAATAGTGCATGCAAAGGTGAACAGTTCAGAGAACAATCCCTTCTTGAGAAACAGCTTCTAAATAGCAGGCAGAGAAGGAAGCACATAAATTACCTATGCGCCAAACTACCTGAAAATCATTTGGATACTCACTGAAGCAAAGTATTGTATCCAATGGTTCACTGCTAGGGCAGATCCATCTGCTTTCATTTCTCTTTATTTCTAGCTCCTGTAAGAAAATCAACATAATTTTGCTATCTTAGTCTACAGTCCATAAAATCAGAACTATCAAAATTCCTTCTGGCTTGAACAGAGGTCTGAACACTTTTTATTAGAAAGTGCTTTATTTTTCATAGAATTATAGAATGGTTTATGTTGGAAAGGACCTTAAAGATCATCTAGTTTCCAATTCACCTGCCATGGGCAGGGACACCTTCCAGTAGACCAAGCTCCATCCAACCTGCACTCAGACATTTCCAGGGATGAGGCATTCACAGCTTCTCTGGGCAGCTTGTTACAATGTCTCACCATGCTCACAGTAAAGAATTTCTTTTTAATATCTAATCTAAATTTATTCTCTTTCAGTTTAAAGCCATTCTGTCTTGTCCTGTTGTTCCATGCCCTTGTAAAAAGTCCCACTCCAGCTCTCTTTGAGGTTTGCTTCAGGTACTGGATGGTGCTCTGAAGTCTCCTCAGAGTCTTCTCTTCTCCAGCCTGAACAACTCCAGCTGTCTCAGCCTGCCTTCACAGGAGAGCTGCTCCAGCCCTTTGATCATCTCTGTGGTCTCTACACCTGCTCCAACAGGTCCATGTCTTTCTCATGTTGGGACCCCAGAGCTGGATGCATTTCTCCTGATAGGGTCTCGAGAGCAGAGCAGAGGGGAGGAATCCCCTCCCTTGCCTCGCTGTCCCCTGCTTTGGATGCAGACCAGGATATGTTTGGCTTTCTGGTCTGTGAGTCCACATTGCTGGGTCATGTTGAGCTTCTCATCCACCAACATGCCCAAGTTCTTCTCCTTAGGGCTGCTCTCAATCACATTTTTCTGTGATTACTTCACAGGTGAGGAAGGTAGAAAGGAGTAGCTCACACTTAGGTTACAAGATCAATCACTGACTTGTCAAACTGAAACCAAAGGGTTATCGGATGCCAGATTGCAAAGATGATCTGTAGAATGCATTCAACTTAAAGTGACTTTATGGGATATCTGCTGTTAGAGCTGGAACACTGTCAGGTAGATTTTTAATTCTACCTGAGGCTTTAGTCTATATACAGATTTGAAAACTGCTGTCCTTGTACAGTGAATACATATCTGAGTTTTCCAGTGGTGACATGCAGGCACAAAACAGAAATGGGAAATGTTTTGGGTTTGGGGACAAGGGTATCAGCAGGTGAGAAAAGCCAAAAAGGACAGAAAAATATATAGAGACAGGCTACAATATATAGAGAAAATCACTGGTTCATTAGACTTTTTCTCACACTATTGATTCAATGTGTAATGTATGATAAAATCAGCATCCTGTTTACTTTTGATAAATGCTGATCCCATTAGCCTTTTTTGCAAGAACAAGGTGATATATAATGCATTTATGGGAATTATCTTGGGAATAGAGCTGCAATGGATTAACAAGAAGCATCTTTAAAATTTTAACATAAAACCAAATGATAAAAAAAATCACACCAAAATGCTAAAATCCCTGAGCTCCCACTGCAAGATGAGAACAAGAATTTATGGTTGGATCTCTTGTACAGCAAGAGTTTCAAGTTCCAAGTTGGTGTGTTCTCTTTCTTTTCTTTTCCATGTGTTATTGTAACCTTTTTCATTAGCTGTCTTTGGCATAGTCTTTGAGCCATAAGGATATTTTAAAGTAGCCTAAGTAATTGAAAATTATTTACATTGTACTCTTTATTAATCAAAAAAGGAAGTTTTACACAGAAGTAAAAGTGCCCCATTGGCTAAATTCTGTTCCTTTGGAAGGCGATAGGAGCTGTACCTCTGCTCTCAGCAGGACCAGGGAGAAAATATCTCACAGTGAGTTTTTTAGATATCTAGGTAGATGCTGTGCTTTGGCAGATTGCTAAAGCCAGCCTTCACAACTTATCCAAGGAAATTTTATTCAAATTTTATTTAAGCTTCAAGCTGCAATAGACACAGCACATGAATCTGAAAATCCCTATCTTCATTGTTTGATGCCTAGATGCCTGTGAAAATATATTCTCATAAGGAGAAGTGGAAAAAAATCCTGACTACAAGCAGAAAAATTCTTTGTTTTGATATGATCTACACAACCTTTTAATGTGACAGTGTCATGGTGGTATATGTGAATGTTTCCACATTTTTTTGATTAGGATTGAGGCACGAACACCTTAAATTCAGAATAATTCCAGGAACCTACTTTTATAGAATTTATGAAACTTCTGGTTTTGGTAAACAATGAACTGTAAATTCCTGCACTTAACAGTATCTTTTTTTTCTGGAGTAAATATTGTCAGGCTAAAGTCTGTGTAGTTATTTGAGGGTTAGAGATGCCAGATTTGAAAGAAAGGGGGCAATACTTATTGGGCAGGGAGCTTTTTATACAGCTAACAGCTGTCTGAACCACTGAGACACTGATAATGTTTCAGGTGATCTCTGCTGGGAAGGATTATTGAGCATCACGTAGCTAAAATGACTGGATGCTCATCACAAATGTAATTTGCCTCACAGCTATTGCCACGTTGCATGGGGTAGTGGAGTAGAGAGCATTACGCTTGTCTCTAATTCACTGAGAGTCACAATAGATAAATTGGAGGTCAAAAAGGCCTTTTGGGAAAGCTCTTGCTGAAAAGGGTTATATAAATGTAAAGTAGTATTATCATTATTTATGAGCAGTTTGAGTCAAATGTCATGTTGGATGCATTTCATCAATCTGAGATTAGACTTGGGCCTGTAGCTCAGCAGCAGCTCAGTGATACAAACAGATAAGGGGATGTTTTACCAGGCTAAACAGAATCTCAAATAAAATAGCAAATACTTCTCTACAACAGGCCTCCCATTTAGTGATATTTCTGAAGCCTGGCATTTGGAACAGCAGATGGGATGGCACAAAGCGTTTCCACCAGGGCAAGAAATGACATGCAGTCTCCAACCCATTGCAGAAGTGTTTAATTTAGATCCGGTTAAGATTTTTGCTGCACAATAGAACTGTGGAAATAGATATCAATATTTTATTAAATGCATGGATTACAGCTGTATAGAAATGTTAGGGACACTGACAAACCCATTGCCAACACGTGTAGCATATTCTGTCCTTTCAAAAACCTTTATTATGCAGTGAGCTTTTCTCTCCCAGGAAAAGGGAAAAGTCCACTCATCCCCACCTTCTTCTCTCTGCTCACTGTGATTGCATGTGTGAGTGTAAATATCCTAGCGGGAAAAAAAAAGAAATTAAGCTTTCTCCCACTGAGACTGGGGAGACATACTTCTAGCCCACAGATAGATAGATAGGTAAATACACTTTATTTCTGAAGTAAAATCTATTACTATTCCCCTTTTGTATTTTCTCTCCACTGGCTTTAATTAAGTTTACTCCAAAAACCTTGTGAGGTAACCTTGTTACACGAAAGAGAAAGATTACACACTATGGGGTGGTTCCTGCTAGCTTGACCATCATTTATAAAGCCAGGATTTAATATCCTTTAAGCTTTTCTGTTTGCAGACTCATTTTATTTAAACTGCATTTATATAAACTGCTCAGCAGATTAGAGAAGCAGCACTATAGCCTTAATTTCAGTGTCACTTTCCAGCTGTTTTGGTCAGGCTTCATGCCTGGATTTAATGTATTTGTGCACTAAAATGAAAATACATCTCAACGATAAATCCTCTCCAAAGCAGAGTGAAATAGCAGTAAAGAACATCTGTTGAAACCAAATGAAAATAAAAACTGAAAGCCCAAAGGAAGACCAGATACAGTAGGGAGCTTGAAAGCAAATCAAATGTGAAGCTCAGGCTTAAAAAGAGTGATTAAAAACCTTAAAATTATCCTTAGATGGGGAATGGGGAATTTGACCTACCACTTGTGCAGGTTTGTCAGTTCCACATGTACAGGGGATCACTTGTTAAAAAATGACTGTTGCATGGTTGGGACTGGTCCAGGCCTCCTTAAATTCATCTCAAGGATATGTAAGTTCATTACAGATATTCATAACAGTCCCTGATTATCCCAGAAATAAATTCATGCAATGATATATTCTTGAAATCGAATCAATGGGAAGAGCAAACAGGTCTCCTTTTCAGCCAGCTCTTCAAAGAACAAACCCGGGTATCCCAGCTGTTCCATTCTTGTCATATTTACAGGCCCAGAGCTAAGCACCTAAATATCTGCTCTCTCTCATATTTATTTATTTAATTTCATTTCCCAGAGGTTCTGATCCCCTTCTCCCCAAGATTAAAGACAAGCAGAGTCTGAAATCAGCTGTAAAATGAGATGTAAATCTTTTTATGCAGCAAGCCATTGTCATCTATATTTGAAAAATCTAGGGTTAGTTCACTGTGTTGCAGACACAAGTTCTGTACAGGCTTGGATCCACATTCTTCTTCACCTAACACTTCCATTATTTGCAAATAAATGCCAGACACTGCAGCTGTGGCAGTCCCACAGTGTTCAGTGAACTGTAATGTATTTGCAACAGGAAAAAATATGACAGGGAAGGACCTGGCCCTCCCAAGACTTGCTTTGATTTTTCTCTCCTATATAACAGTGTAGGTGAGAGGTAGAGGAATGCAATAACTTCCATAGGTATCCACTTAAATTTAAATAGAATTTTACTCTGGCTTTACCTTCAAATTATGAATATATGATTTATCACATTTTACCCAGACAAATGAAAGAGATGCTTAAAATCTAAGTTTTCCTGAGGTACCATTGACATCTAACATTACTTCCACATTTAAAGCAGCATAAAAGCCACTTTCTTCACCTTCATTGGACTATTTGAGTTTACAGGTATGTTCCATAATTCTTGTTTCATTGTGATTTATATGAAGAGGTAAAAGGACGTAGCATTCTCAGAGTAGGTTTGGGTGGACTGATGCTATGGCATGTTCCATGGGGTTGCATTAATTTGCAGTATGGGTTTTGCCAGGGCAAAGTTAAATCTAATGTAGTTTGTGGATGGACAAAGTGACAAGTAATAACTAAGTCGGACAAGGAGCTAGTGCTTACCAGCTCAGAAAAAGAATGTGTGCTTTAACATAACTTTGGAAAATTACGGAAATGTGAAGAAATTTATGCTACTTAGATTCTGGAGAATATCCAAGCATCAAAAAAGATGCTTCCTTAAAGCAAATAAGGTTTAATCCATAACTATGGTAGCATATAGTGACTTTGAACATGTTGCAGAAATGTAAAGAACAGTAGTTTTAATTAAACCATGGGAAATTGTATTCCCTAAAATAAGTAATTTTCTGTGGAGGTTTGTTGTTTGATTTTTGAGTAACGTTTTTATTTTTTAATAAATAATATTGTTTATTCCTTGTTTACACATAGTTATTGGTGGGAAGGAAGAAAACAAAAATAAAAAATGCCTGCTAAATCCCAATTTAGTCCATGGAAAAAAACCCTCAATTCGTCTTTACTTTATAATTTTGAGTGTTTTGTTTCAGCTGTTCTACAAGTTGCAAGGAAAGTAATTTCCACCACATCCCCAGGAGACTATTCCACAGTCTAACAAACCTCATTCTAGGATGCTGAGATTTTTTTTTCACAATTGTATTTTAATTGATCTTTTAGAATAGCAGGTACTGTCTCAACTAAACTGAAAAGAATTGCAGAAATTGCTAAGCAAAAGCCTGCTCAAGAAGCAAAGCAGGTTCTTCACTGGAGATGTGTCATACAGACCACAGAGTATGCACTGGAGAGACAGAAGGAAAGTAATAATCCCTTCATAAATATCATTCCTAGAGAGGAAAGAAGTAGTGTAAGAGGGATTTGGTGTTATTTCCTTTGATATGCTATTCCTGGTTTCCCTGAAGTCTGCAGAAGTCCTGTGTGACTCCCACTGGCACAGGAAAGGTATTTGTGGCAAATGCCTGCAGCCCTCCCACGCTTGTTCTGGGACCTCCGAGGTGCAGCCAGCACAGCAAGCTTGCAGCTTGCCCTGACACAAGGAACTGGAGGAACAGCACTGAGCCCATCAGACAGAAATGTTTGTGGCTCATATGTCAAACCCCTTCAAAATGAGTGTGATTTATCTGGGATTAATTCTTCTCTCTCTTGCTTTGCTTTCTCCCCAAAGAACAATTCACATATGAACCACATAAAGGTGACAAACTGCTGTTTTGGGGTGCAGTCACTGCTGGAGAGGAAAAGGTAAACCGAAGTGCACAGTTAACAGGAAAAAAAATTCTTCTGAGATCAGTAATTCTTCTTTAATAGTCTGTCAGCCCAAATAAGTATAAGTATCACAAGCAAGGAGTTTTTTAAAGGGATTATAAAATTGTTACTCCAAAAAGAAATTACGCAAACACATAATTTCAGCCCTCACTCACAGAAACTATAGAAAATGTCCAAAGCCTGATGACAAAAACACTCCCCCTAAATCCCAAAAGCTATGAAAATGCCTGTATGCCAGTGGTGAAAACTCTTTCTGGATGACCAAGAACAGAAATTATTTTACCAAGGGCTAAACAGATAGAGCAGCTGAATAATACTAAAAGTGAATTCCCATTAATATTTATGGATGACATAAATTAACTTGTAGGAGTTTTGTTTTCTAATTTTGCTGAGGAAACTTAGTAATGAACCTTGCACTTCTGAAGTTTTGTCTGTGCTTAGAATTGCAAGAGAAGGAAAGTGACAATTAAAATTACATTGTTGATACCACTTTCTGTTCAATAGCAGGTAGAGGACAAACCTAAAGGCTGTCAGTCTTCCAAACTTCTCTAAATGTACTGATTAATAATGACATTATACAATGGTATTGCTGTAGAATATAAATTGTATTACGTAATCCCCTGGAATCTTCTGCTTCTGGTGCAGTCCTGACTGAACATTTCTGTAATCTGAATGGTGAACCTGAAGACTGATCAAATCAAGTCAGGGATCAGAAAATAGAAGTCCAGAGAAATACAAATTCTAAGCAGCCTCCCGTGCATTTATCTTGACCTGGTTTTAACTGAAAGTGTAAAATATTTTTCATGCCTTTTCTTTAAAGAAAGTATTTCTGTTGTGACTGCAACCTTTCAGAGTCTGACAGGTTCCATCTGCAGGTCTCATACCTTGCTGTGGCAAGAAGTGCAGCTCTGATTGTCCCTGCCCCACTCTGGCCCTTGCTTCACCTTGCACACTGCATGTGTTCATGCCTTGCACAGGGCCAGGCAGAAAAAGGAATGTGTAAAGGACAGAGAAGACAGAGAAAGTATAAATAAAGAACTTAAAGGAATTTATGCATACTAACCTTAGGCTGGATCCTAGGGGTTGCACAAGCATGGACACAAATCAATGTATTGCACATTTCTTACTGGAAGAAATTGCTCTTCATATGTTGGAGTGCTATGATGTGTCTGTGGGTTGAAGGGAAAACCTGGGAGGTGACCAGCTGACAGTGGAGTCCATGCTGCTTACAATCTAACTCCTGTCTCTCTGACAAGAACAGATCAGACCTGAGTCTGATTATGAGACATGATGCGTGTGTCAGGTGCAGGTATCCATCTGTATTCATCTGACTTCCTTGTAACCCCTGGAGAGGGTTACAGACAGATATAGAGGCATATTTGTCTCTCTTAGTAAGAGACACAGGGCACAATCTTGTATGCTGCTCCCTGGTCCTTCAGAAATTTAAGCAGGATATACCTGTTCAGTAGCAACTCATCCATACTGGTCCATAAGCTGCCAAGGTTGTTGAAACTCCCAGTGAGGGTTATCATGATTATCAGGGCTCTAAAAGGCCTGGAAATGACGCAGAAGCCAGTTTTTCCTCTCAGCTTCTGACAAAGCCAGTGGCACAGCATAACTTTTTATTATATGGGAGAGATGGGAGGCAACTTTCCAGTTGTGTAATGGAGCATGATGAAGGGATCTTGAGCTCAGCCTGAGCAAGCTGGTATCTGTGTGGAGCGAAGCAGGGCAGAGATTGCTGGCTGGATGCAGGAGCATCACAGCTGGGTTAGCATGGCATTGTGCCAAGAAGATTAGCCCAACTCCTCAACAGAGCTTGCTGTATTTTCCAGTTTCAGGAGTTAATTTTGTTAGTATGAATTTTGGGACAGCTTGCCTCATCCTCTGGATTCATTAGAAATTCTCCTTGATCAATGACCAGAGGACAATATGCTTTTATTTATTCTAAAATTCATTAAATCATTCTATTTGAACATTCTGTCAGCTAACCAGGAAAAGTGCATATAGGGAATGTTTCAGGAATCCTAAACTCTACCATGGCTCATGTAACATGAACTGGCTCTATGTATAATTGTTCTGCCTATCAAGCATTAATAATTCTTTTTACATCCTGACCAAAGAAAGTGAATACAACTAACAGCTATTGGACTTCATGACCATGAGGCTGAGCACGATGTCTAACTGTCCTGACATGTTCTTTTATATAAGTCCAGGCCTCTGGAATTTCTCACAGAAAGCTAACAATAAACACTATAGCACTATAAAATAGCAGTCTTTCCAATAAAATAAAAAAGTTTTGCATTTCTGACTTGTAGTATCCAAACATGGTTATTTTTTTCAATTTTTTTTTATTGAAATCTCCTTGAATTGCTCTACTGACATCTTCAAAGCAGGAAGCTGTGAAGTTCTACTGCCTTCAGTTCCCATTGGCAAGTAAGGTGTGCAGATGGCCATAAGAGCTAAAGAAGAAAGACAGGGAACAGGGAACCTCCTTTTTGCACATTGTAGGTATATCTCACTTGGACCAGAGGCGAGATTGGTATTTTAGTGATTTGTATTTATAGCATCTGTCTGCATTAAAGAAATAAGCGTTTGTGCCTTTTAAACCCCAGTTTGTACCAATTTTTTTCCATAGAATCCACAATCCAGTCTTTTTTTTTCTTTTCCTGATTTTCCCAGGAATGCACATTCTCTAATTCCTTGCCTTGAGAACTGAAGGGTTTTGAAACTCTTATTCTGATTTTGTCTTACTGAAAAAATTAGTTTGCTGGAGAAAAAAAAAATAGAGAGAGAGAGAATCACAAGATAAAAACAAGAATTACACAGAAAAGCAGTCTTACTAAAAAGTAACATAGGGTGGGTTGGGAAATGTGTAACTGCTTCATGGATTGTTGATCTTACTGCAGAACAACTTTTTCTATACCACAGCTTAAAAAACCATCTGCCTTGCCAGGGTCTCATCAAGGATTAATTGTTAAATTATGAAGAAAATCTTCCTTAAACTGTTACCACATGTAGGACGGGTTTAAGGGCTCCAGAGCCCCAAGTTTCCCTGTTTTCAGCAGAAGTTGGCTGCCAAACAATTCATTCATCTTTCCCCTCTGTCATCCTTTCACACTTCCAGTACCCTTTCTGATTGCCTTCTCCAATGCTTGCATTTTATAAATGTCTGTCTTTTTTTGTTTTCTCCATGACTACTTTGAAGAAATGCAAGACCTTTGAAATGGGTGTGTTCATTTTATCCCAACATAGCATCCTTCTTAACCTCCTGTCCCTATCTACAGATTAGTGCTGTTGGAAACAATTAAACACTTGCAGCAGTCTGCCTCTCAGCTGGCTGTACTTCAGGACTGAGAGAAGTTGCACTGCAATATCTCTCTGGAAATGAAAGTCTCTGGGTAAAGAGAAAAAAAAATAAAGGGAAGATATTGAGGTTTAGCATCCCTTCATGTCACTTCTTTTGCCCTGTGAGAGGATGTGGTTTTGAACAATGGGATACACACAGGGGAGAAAGGGAACAAGAAGAGGTGGATCTGATATTTATCCATAACTCCAAAGACTATTATTTGATAATCATAATAAGAAATCATTGAGAGTACTTATAGGGATAACCCTTTAATATAAGAACTGATACAAACAGCAGAGGAAAGGATAAGAGAAAAAAAAGAGACAGAAACATGGAGAGTGCTGGTTGTTTTCCTAATTGCATTTATCTATTATTAGAAGAAGCAGTTTAACACCACAGGAAATGCCCCACCCAGCCAGACCTATTGTCCATCCTGCCCTGGACTCCATGTCCAACAGTGGCACCACAGTGGTAATTTTGGGGAAGGTCAGGAGAATGCACACTCCATGCAGTCAGTCCCTGGCCTTGGTATTGCTCCAGCATTTAGGACTGTTCTGTGTGTTAGGGGGTGCATCCCTGTCTAGGCCCTTTTATCCATGTGTTTCTGGATCTCTGGTCTATTGTTTGTCTAAGTCTCCTCTGAACCTGCTTCCTCAGGTTTGACAGCAAGCATTCCCTGCCACACAAGGAATTTTCACCTGTTTGAAGCCAATCTCTGTATTGCTTGAGTATTCCCTATTCCTAGTATTGCAGGATCCACCACCTGAATTGATTAATCAGCTTTAATCTTTTTCCCCCTGTTGTCATTTTTAATTTTTAATTCAGATTGAAGAGTTTCTGTCTTTTCAGTCTTCCCTTGTAAACCAGATTCTCTGACTCATTCATTGCTCCAGTTGCCTTTCTTTGTACCTGAAAGAACATACTATCAACTGGAACCCAAAATATTTTGTGGTTTGTTTTGGTTTTTTGAACAAGCAAAGGGTTATATCCAAACTTTGGATGCCTCTTCAGACATTTTTGACACATTATCAGACTACTTTTTTTGCTGAATTTTGACTCTGTTTGAAAGCTCAAAACAAAATATTGGGTACCATCACATGTTTTCTAGCACTAAACCATTGAACAGCACCTGAAAAAAGTAGTTCACATATACTAGAAACATGTGTCTACTTACTCTTTTTTTACAAATGTCACCAAAACTTTGTGATCTGTGTTATCTATACTTCTCTTATATATCAAAGCTTTTAAGAATTTTCATGCCTACAGATGCAAATGAAAACTCTTTTTGTACTCATTCTTATCACTTATAGATAAGGTCCTGAATACATTTGACTTACCTGCCATGACTAATATACCTTAAAGTAAAAGTAGGGCTTGACAGTTGACTTAAAAGCATTTCTTCAACGTTCTCCCTGACTCTTTTGAGTATGCCTCAAAAGTATCCACTATTTCGTACTTTTCTGCTCCTTCCCATTGCCATTATTTTTTTCAGCATTAGCAGTTCCAGCAGCCAGTATGGATAATATAGACTTTTCCACCACCCACCCTATATACAATTTCCATACATCTTTGTATAGTTCCTTCCCGTGCAGATGGAGATATACTGACCTGTAAGTCATGGGGATCTCTCTGCATTCTTTCTTCAATCACTTAGAGGAAAACTGGGTTATTTCTTTAAATTTGTGCTTCTATACAGAGACTTTTAAACTGTACATCAAGTTTTGCCATCTCTCTGTGTTTGTCTGTTGTTTGTTCCAGTCTTAAAATATAATCTATATTAACTCTAATGTCGTCTTTGCCAACAAAAATTTATTCTCTCTTGTTTTGAAATACTTCACACACAAGGTGTGAACCAAAATATATTTTGGTGTCTTAATGATGGCTGCTCAAAGTCCACAGACATCAATTATTTTTCTATTGAAAAAAATCTACTCTTTCCCCTCTCCAGAGTGCAATGTATCCAGAAAGGGTTCAAACAATACAGTTTCATTACTTAGGCCTTGAGCAGTCGCTGTGCAGTGTGTCTGTAACACTTGTGTGAGTCTTGGTGTGACAGAGACAATATTTTTAAAGTGTTTGTCAGGAGAACCCTTCCGTGTGCCCTCAGCCTTTTTGCTGGCAGAGACCTTCTGCAACATGGTGCAAGGATAAGAGAACAAAATACAGACTCATTAAAATGCCTTGTGGATAATCTGGCCTGTCTGATGTAGTGTGACATACTCACCCACATAACAGCAGACAATCTACCTCCTCCCTGGAAGTGCCTGGACATGGAGAAGGGTATTTAGTAGGGCTGCAGTTCAAAAAACAAAAAAAAGGGGGAAAAAATTCTGCATAAAATGTAAAAAGCTTCCATTTCTTTCCCTTTCCCAAACATTCCACAGGCAAAATTAATACTTTGGGTTTTTCTCTTGGTAATTCTCTACCTGGCTGCTTTGTGTCCCATAAACCTGGTCCCTGGCTGCTTTTATAGAGGCACTCAGAAAAATGTGGCCATTCTTGGTGTTGTAGATAATTGTTAAGCATTTGCTCCCTTGCAGAGATAGTGTTATCAGCACAGGTAGTATTCTCTGGTGTTCTTACAGCCTTTGGAAAATAGTTTTACTATAATCTGTAGGCAATTTTCCCTCTAATGCCGTGGGCATGTGCTGCTCCTTTTGTGGCTGTTTACCAATTCTCTAACAGATTAATAGGAGAATAGTTCACTCGGTGACAATCTGAAACTTTGAAACACCCTCAAATGCCTCATTATGGACCAAATAGACTAGTTTGTTGTCTGTGAATGATTAGTCCCTCTCATATCTTCCTTGCTCTATTGCTTTCAAAATGCTTATCTCAGGGTGCATTTATTTGCTTGTGCTGGCCTGTTTATAGCTACTGTATCCCTTTGGTGGGAGCTTACTGTATTTTCCTCATTTGCAGTAATCAGTGAATTTCCATGATCTATAATCATAATAAGTCATTTGAGGCATGTTCTTCAGGAAACTAATTTCAGTCTCTAGAGCTGGGGTGTCATCTCCACTCCTGTCATGTTATGTGAGATGAAGCAAAAGAAGTCACAGTGCTGGACAAAGAAGTGTTCAAAAGAGCAGGGCTAAAGGGAGAAGGGTTTTTTGCATCACTTTTGTGAAGAACAAAGCTTCTCAGCTGTACTGGAGTGCAGATTTATAATGGTTTACCTGCTTTTTATTAAAAGGTGGAGGAATCACTGTGTTCAGGCCTTTTCAGGCCTTCTAGGTTGCCATAAGCAGCTTTAGGACCAACAGAGCTCACCTGAGTCACTTCAGTGCATTGCACAAGATGCCCACTGCAGTGTTTCCCCAATGGTCAAAGAAAGAAATGAGGGCCAGGAGAAGGTGAGGTGGGAATGGGTAACAGCTGAGGTGCAGCTACAAGATCACACTTCTTCAGACCTCTTTCAGAGGACTTGCATAGGACTGCCACTTGTAAAATAACCATGGGGAGGGATTTACAAATTGGATTTTGGGTTTGGTTTGGCTTGGTTTGGGTTGGGTTGGGTTTTTTCCCCCTCAGACACAAGGTGTAAAGAGAAAAGCTAAGGTTTTTCCACTGTGGGGAAGAAGACTCTGGCTAGATGAAACCCAACAGAAGGAAGGGGCAGTACCTGCAATAACAACTATGCTTAGTTTTGGCCAGGGCATCAATATTAAATCATTTGCACTCAAGAAGCTTTGAGGTGCTCTCTGGTAATAAGACAGACATAAGCACTATTCTTGGTGCCTCTCCTCCAGTATCAGGAACTGGTCTCTGGCACTGCAGGCTTGTTTCTGAAGGAAAAGCATAAGTACTGCATCTAACCCTGACGCAGTTTCCCAGCAGTTTTCAGTTCAAGTATTGATCAATTCTGGTCCTATAACTGAGCATACTCTTAGGTAGTATGGATATAACTTTTTTTTAGCTATTACTGAAAAAAGTAGGAAAGGAATAGATCAAGTCAGCCAATGTTTTACTGATCTCCTAAATAATCCTTAGTTAAGTACAACAGAATGTGGCAGAAAAATGTGTCTGTGCACAGATACAAAAGAATCGCAAATTTAAAATATTTCTGCAGTATATGATATATTTTATATTAACGAGGATGATGCAAATTTAGAATCATAGAAAATTTTTGACTCTTAAGGACCTCTGGAGGTCGTTTAGTCCAGCCTACAACTCAAACTGGGCTCAGCTAGAACAGGAATTTTGTTCAACACCTTGACTAATTGAGTTTTGAGTATCTCTGAATTTTGAGCTTTCCAAACTTCTCTGGGTCCTGGTGTTCGAATTCCCTTATGGTGAAAAACTAGAGCTTCACATGTCCTAACATGTTTTTTTCACTACATACCTGCAATAAAAGTCTGGCTCCATTTTCTATACACTCTCCTGTTAAGCAGAAGACAGAAAATTGAAGACAGGCCAGAGAAAAGACTTGAAAAGAGGTGATAGTGAACCTAAAAATTACAAGAAGTAAAATTTTCAAACTGTCTAGCTTTACTTTCAGAGTTACTGAGTGTTGGCAGACAGAGAGCTTGGAAAGACATGATATTAAGATGATCTTTCACATGTAGAATCCTGGTTTGCAGATGTGCTAGGAAAGTAAGTATAAATCTATGGTTTGTGTCCATTTTTTGTATATTTTGACTCAGAATAGATTTTGGAAGATTAGAGTCTCCAACTCAGGTTTTTTTTGTATTTTTTCTGTAAATGAAGAAGAGAATGTCTGAACTCACTAAGCACTGTTGGATTTGGGATTTTGCAGAAATATGTGAAAGAAGAAACTACAGCTTAAAGGTTGGATAAGAAGTTCAACTGCACACCTGCATGCTTTGAGAGCCAGTATCTCAGGGAACCTTCCAGCCTGATCACATCAGAGGTGGGCCTTTAGGTGTGTCACTAAACTGTCCCTTTCATTCTGTTAGAGGAAATTAAATATTCCAGTAAGGATTTACAAAAGGTGCTTCAAGTTGTTTTCCTGCCCTGCACCTCTTCTCCCTGCACATCCCTCAAAAATGAGATTAGAAATTGCTAGCACCAGGCTCAGCAGCGGGAGCAAGGACTGTGCTAGGGCTCTGTGGTTTCTACAAGGTAGAAGCAAAACACCACAGGGATAGGTACTTGGAAGTCATGGAGTGATAAACCCTGTGCTCAAATTGCTGTTGCCAAGAAAGACTTTACAGGATGAAACTGGCACTGCTGTGCAAGTGCTTTGACTGGAAAGAGCAACTTTTACTGCATTTGTGAGGGAAAAGGCTCAATTACTTTATGTTCTTTAAATAAATAAACTCTCTTCTTTCTTCAAATTACCCTTCTTTGTGCATTGGGTTTTTCGCCCCAGAAGTCAGAGCAAGAAGTTAATATAAAACCAAGGTGGCTGAGTCCTGACCTCCATTAAAAAGCTTGGCAACTTGATGGCAGTTTCTTGTTGATGTTTTGATTTCCCTGGTCACACCCAAAGGATTTCTTTCATACAATTTTTAAGCTTTTCCTCAATTTGCTTTAATGCATGATCTAAGAGAAAAAACATTTCCTTTTCCTTTTATTGCTACTTCGTTCTGTGTTTGTTTCCTTTAATTTGTAAGCCAGTAAACATACTGACAAGCAACCTTTAGGGAATTTCTAAGGTCAGTTTAGAGAAGGATAATTTGTGATGCTGCTAACCCCAATGTAGTGTTAGAACTATCAAATAAGTCAACTACACTTTAAGGTAAGGGTATTGATGCCATCAATCAGCACTGATATCTTGCCATCACAGAATCAAGCCCTTTGGCACTTCTCACATGTAATACGGCAGCATAATCAATTATTATAAATGCACCATTATGTGCAACATAGTATTTCTATCAGTTAACTTGTAATTTTAAATACCATATAAGTGAGGTTAACAAGCTTAAGACCCAGTGCTGAGAAAGAAAAAGTGTCATTCAGTCCTTCTTTGGCCTCAATTAATATGAAAGAAAGGGTTATTTTTAAAATGTTTAGCTCACAAACCACTGAGAGGAATACTTGAGTTGTTTTCCACTGCATTCTTGCTTGCTGAAAGTCTAAAGGTACCAATGTATTCTTTTTGGAAATGGAAAGGCAGATGAAAACGTGTGTGAATACCACCAGTGCCACCTAGTGCTGCTCGGCCGGGAGAGGTGCAGTGGCTCCACAGATACTCTGCTGCCTTTCACAGCAATGCAACTTCACCTCATTCTTCCATCCCAAACAGGGCAGGATAGTGTTGCTCTTGTGTCATCCTGTTTGCCAAAGTCTTAAGAAATGAAGGTAAAGACGCCTGAAAATCTGTAAGGTGTCATATTTGACACTTCGGGGCTTATTTTGTCAGTAGGTTAGCAAGTTGGTAAAGGCCTAAGCATCTGTCTGTACATTCATGGAAATGTTTAGGGTTGGGATTGCCAGTGATTGCATATGTGAACAGCATCTGAGCAAGGCTGGGACTGTGACTAGCTGGGTTCTAGCAGGAAAACTGACTGAATATAAAATAGCAACTAAAAACCTTCCCTCTCTGCTGTGTTTTATATGCCCTCACCCTAAAGCATTGTTTTTACATACTACATCCTTGTGCACATTCTCTGGATAAATTTGACTCTCCTATACCGACTTTGCAGCCTTGGGCTTGATCCTTCCCTTTTATTCAAGAAAATAAACAAACAGAATATTCACTGTCAAGTTTAGAGAGAAGGTCATGCATGTGCAGTAAATCAGAAAGAACAGAAGTTGAGAGCTTTACATATGAACTAGTGTCAAGGAATAACCATCCCTACCTATAAAAATTATTTCAATTCAGTAAAATACATGAGGACTGGGTTTATGAGCTGTCAGGGTATTGCTTTACTTTACTGTTTCCTCTGTAGAAACATGTTCCTTTTCACTGCCATGTTCAGGCTTTAGCTGCTGCTGGGATCTGGGTACTGCAGCAAGGGAGGAATGGGGCTACTGAAAGGCCCTTACTTCTCTCGCCCCTGGGATCATACCATGCTTCAATGTTCATCTCTCAGTTCTCCCCACATGTCTGCAAGGAGATGTGTGAAGGTTTGTGTTTGAAGTCTGTCCATCCCCCCTGCACATGCTGGACAGTAGTGCAGCAGAGAGAGTGGCAAAGCTTGGAACTAAGGAAGCTCAATATTCTTTTCTGACACTATGTAATTTATCCAGCCCATGGTGGCATATTTATACTGCAAATAGTGTGTGCAAACTGCTGAACACAAGGAGGAATTACTGTTAGTGCCCTCAGATCAAATGGTCTACTGCATTACCCAGAAGTGAAGCAGGGCATGGTATCTTGGATGCAGGACTGTCTCAGTGAGGCTCTCTAGCTTTGGACACTTGAAGTAGCATTTCTGAACAGCATCGCACTGACCTCATAGGCAGGCCAATGCAGCTGATGCCAAGGATATTACCTCTAATAATGATCTTCAGAAAAGTATGGGGCTGTCTTTTAGAAAGAAAGCTATTTGTTCATGGCAACACAAGGCTCAACACAGGCTATTTTGCCTGGAGGTTAGTGCTTAACTGAAGTTCATATGAGACATCTTCAAAATTCAGCTCTACTTGATTTAGCAAACACTTTTAACTTAGAGTTCCTACACCACCATGTTGCTGCCTTTTACTTCTTCTCTTCAAGAGTCTTCAAGTAAGTACTTGTAAATATTATGTTCAACCTGACTTCTTGGACTACGTGATCTTTAAAGGTACTTTCCAACACAAATCATTCTATGATTCTTAGTTCATTGATCACAGAATCACAGAATGGATAGTGTTAGAAGAGACAACATGCAGGTTTGAAGTTGAAATGTAAAAGACTTCACCATGAATCCCTTCAGCCTCTGTTCCATGCATCTCAGAAGTCCCATTCTGCAAAAAAGGAACACACCTACCCTTAGAAATCTCTGAGATGGAAAAAAGCCTCATCTGGAAATCTTCCTTGATATCTTCTAGGTTCTGATCTAGAGCTCCAAATAGCTCAACCAGCTCATGATTAGCTGTGTTGTGTCTTCAGTATCTTATCGGTTTTATATGTGTCAACTTGTAAAAACTTGGGCAACTTTTAAAATATCACAAGTCTTAGAGAAGTAGCTGGAGAGAATATTCAAGACTGTGTTATCTAACCTGAAGCTCTTGTTGCCTGAAAAAAAATTTTTAGATTGACAGTGGCATCTAAATTATAGGCCTAGGACTTCAAAAAAGACCAGCCTGAAGAGCTAGGTGGTTTCTGAAGTACCTTTGAACATCCAACTTCTACTCATCTGTGCTTGAGGTGCTATATCCCAGGAGTGCTGTGAGGATGAATGTTAGACATCTGTGCTCAGGTCCTACAGTAAAGAGGGATACATCTTTTTGTGCCTTAATGTACTTTTTTTATCAGAGCTTTGGTAAGTCCCTTGTAGCCAAGAACAACCCTGTGTGATGTGTGCAGATCAGTGAAGCTCTCAGGGTTTGCAAAATGAGCACAGTAAGAGTCTTTATCACACGTCTCAGCACCCCTGAATGCCAGAGACAAATTGTTGCATAGCCTCTCACTTTTCCAATTGTTTTGCCCAAGAACAGCCTGTTTTTATTTGAAAGGAAAGGTTCTTACCTTGGATCTCCAGTGGTGCCTATGTGGAGTTAAGAGTTTGTGGGAATTTTTTGCCAAACTACATTCAACCCTCCATGGCAATTCTCAGGTGGTTTTTTGGGCAACACCACTTCCTCTGTGCAAATCACTGTTGGTTTCTGTAGTGCTCTACACAAGGAGGCATCCCTATATGATGTTGCTGATTGACATCATGTGCCATATGCCTCTTCCCATCAGCTTCTGCATGATCTCATAACCATCTTCCCATCCTGTGTTCCAGTACTACCACCTTTTGGATATGAAACTGCATACATCTCTTTTCCTTTTTACTTTATCTAATTCACACACTGCTGGCCTTCTTAAGCCATGTGTCTCTGGTTGTTAATGCCAGGTGTGTGCATGAATGGATTGCTCAGCACTACAATTTTTGATCCAGATTCAGTGCTGAATTTCTGTCACGTTGCTGCCAAATTAGCAAGAGCTTATGTGGGCTTTAAGCTTTATGCCAGCTTCATGCTGGCTGTGGAAGGATAGATGCCTAATTTGAATAAAGCTAAGCAGGTGAGGACAACAGGTGAACTTGATCTGTCATAGAGCTGCTTGGTGCAAAATTAACCTACCAGAGCAATTTCTTAAAGAAATGTGACTATGCAACTTCATTTCTTGACAGATCAGAGTTATAGCTAAAAAACATTTCTGATGTGGTACAGGATGCCCTAAAGCTGCATGGTACTGCCTAGGTTATGGTCTTATATAAGCATATAAGACCATATAAGACCTTTCACAACAAGCCTTGTTTCCACTGTCATTCTAGAAACTTGTTGCTGAAATTACGCACTTTTCCAAGTATTTAAAATAAAAAGCAAACAGAGAACCCTACCAAAGTCTACTGACCAGTAAATCAATATTCTTCTCTGATATTGCTCTCCATGATGCAAAGTTTTGTGACAGTATCTTTGCATCTTTTGCTTCTTTCATTATATGAGAGTTTTTAACTTTCTGCTGCTGGATATTTAAAAAGAATCAAATGATACTTTGAATCAGAAGACAAAAATCAGATTTTATTGTTCTTTAAATCAATATTTTTAAAGAGTACTAGAATAATTTTTTTTATGACACTATTAGTCTTGCATGGCATTGAAGTTCTAATTTATATGATAATAACAACAATGGAAAACGTCCTTCAGCAAGATTAAATACTAATGATAATGTATCTTCCCAAGATACTTTGACATTTCTGCCAAGAGCTGGAACCACAGAGGTCTGAAAATGAAAGATGCTAAAGACCATCACCTCAGAAGAGACCCAGTTTTAAACTGAGGAAAATATGATCAGAATCAATTTTTATTGGCTAGGTTAATCAAGATATGTGGCAGAAAACTAAGCCTATAGATGGGTGCCAGTGAAAAGAAACATCTCATTTCTGAGCAAGTACTTTCTGAGACTTGCTGGATGTTGCAATGTCCTTTTCTCAAGAGCATCTATGTCACTCTGCTTCTGCTCAGCTGGACCATCCCCTGGCTCACAACAGATATTACTTTTCCAGAAACAGTCAAACCCAGAATTTTGTGGGCGCATTCCTTCTTTTATTCTGCACACAGTTCTGGGTTACTGACTCCTGAGTTCAAACAGACAAAAGCAACAAAGATGCCTTTGGCTGAAATCCTAACCTGCTGAAAGATAAAACTCCCAAATTATTGTTCAGATGACTCTTTAGCCAAGGCCTACATAAAATATTTTTAAAATTAATTTTTTCAAAGGAGCCTAAATTTGGACGCCTTGTCTTTCAAAGTTCTGCTGAGAGCCTGTTCTCACCTGAGCCTCGAATCACAGGTGTAGAAGACTTGAAAGGCCCCTGAGAAATAATCTTCTCCATACTTCCACGGAGAGCCAGGACCCTGTTATGCCATGACCTTCTCTCAAAAGATGCTTGTCTTGTTGATTTATCAAAAGCATTCAGTAAAGACCATTTTGTATCCTCATCTGATAACCAGTTCCTCCTGTCACATATTTGCTTTGTGGTCATAACACTGAAGCTGCTTATTAGCAGCATGGTCAGTTATTCCCAGATTTTATTCAAGCTTTTGGTTCTTCTTTCCTAAATGCAGTGCTCTCTTCTTGTCTCTAAGGTGTCTTGCTGATTTCAGATATTTATCCACTGTACAAAGACTACTTTGCATTCCAGTCCTGGCATCCCTTTAGTCTGATGCCTTCCACAAATACTGTTCTTCATTCTATTAGAATAATGTATAGGGCCACATTTTGGGTATTATTTGCAAGAATCACCCTAAAAAAGGTCATCCCCTAGTCTGCCCCACTTTTGCAATGTTTCGAGAACAGTTCTTGTGAGGGTTTCATTTTGTTGTGGTTGTTTTTTTTTCTCAGTATCACCCATCCACACTAGGATCATGCATTCCTCACATGTTCATAGTAGTGGCACACAGGACAGTGTCAGAAATCCTACTGACAATAGGATTCATATGTCACAGTTTTTTCCTAGCTGTTTGGAGAGACATTCTGCTAAAGTAAAATAAACAAACTAAAAAACAGAAGTAAAGGTTTCACAAAATCTGCTTTGGACCACTCCATTGGAATGTTTCTCACTGCTTTACAAAATTCAGATTTTGAAATAAGTACTTAGCCGTTTGTTTTTGTTTCAGAATTCTTCTAAAAAAAAAAAAAAAGGTATTCTGATTATTTTGTAGTTTTCTTAGCTTCTCCTAATTTTTCATTTTCCTCATTCAGCCCCTCAGGATCTCTCCATCTTTCATGACTTTTTGATGCTGATTGCTTTAAGACTGTTTTTTAAATACTGATGGATTTCATAATACCTCACCCATGTAAGTATATCTACTTACTCTAAATGTTCTTCACCTTTTGCCTGAAGATGGAACAAAAGGCACTATCAGCCCAGTCTTCTTCACAGCAGCTGTTGGTTGCTTCCTTCCCCATTAGGCATGGGGTTTGTATTCTCATTTGCTTCCCTCTGCTTCTCACATGCTTTGCTTATTACATTCTGTCTTTTGTTAGCTTTCTCTTGTGCAGTACTGGGTTTTTTTATTTTTAATTGTATATTTTCATGCTTGGGCTGTTCTTTTGTAGTCAAATGCAGCTATATATCTTGTTTCTGCTTTTTTTGTAGTGCCTTTTTGATATTCAGATCTGTAATGATCCTCTGATACAGCTGTAATATTCTCTTACAGTGCTTCTTATCTTTCATCTGTATTGGGATACTTCATCCCTGTGTCTTTAATATGAAGTGTCTTTCAGTACTGCCAGCTTTCAACAATACACCTTTATCCTTTGGAATATATTCCTAACTAAAATCTTCCCAACAGTTTTTCAACTTATTTTTGTTTAAGTCCATTGATCCTTACTTTCCTTATTTCATACTGTCCTTTACTTAGCCTTTTGCAATACTTCACAAATATTCAGACTTTTCAGCTAGCCCTCCCCAGTATGACTGGGGGGAGAAATAAATAGCTACTTCTCCTGGTACTAGATTTCCCCACGAAGTTTTGTTTCTGTTTAACTTTTGAGCTTCAGTGGATCCCAAAAGCCATTTTGGCTTTACAGTTGAGCTAATTTGGCGTGTGTTGTCTTTTTGGCTATTGTGTATATGTTCAGCCTTGCAGCAGGGAGATGTGTTCAGAAAAGCTTCTACCCTACACTGGGTGAAGGGCAGAGGCACCAGGGATGCTGCTGCCCCACGGTGTGAAGCACTGCTGTGCACTCCACTGTTAGGTGATTTGGGAACTAGGGCAGCCTCAAGTGCAGAATCTGTTTGATGAACTGCAGATGGCTTTGGCAGGGGTGTGTGACATTAAATGCCCCTTTGTTTGGCAGTGAAGCAAATTGACTACTTGGGAATATAGGTATGTATATATAAACATGCATCCCAGAAAAGTTATGGAATGTTTTTGCTTTGCAGTACCATCCTAAAAAATGTGATGTGCTAACTTCTGGTTACATGTTCTTGTCAATGCATTGCTTTGTATGTTTTATTCTGTTCCCAAAAATGGCTGAATTAGTTCTCTGCTTCCAGCTAAAAATCTGTATCTGGGTGCCACTGGGAAATACTCCTCCCTTTCTTTTTCTTCCTCCTTCATAACTTCTTGCAACTCTGACTCCTGTGTCCCGTGTGACCTTTAAGCGACCATTTCCACAAATGCTTTGAAGCCCTTACTCCCTGTTTTTCTTGCCTGTCAATCCTGGTCATGCTCAGTACAAACCCGCCAGACCTACAGATTTGCCTGTCATGTTCCTGTAGCAGTGGCAGTTTCATCTACTATGATTTCAAATTGTTTTATTAACACATTCCTAACACCTGGGAATAGATGACTCAACAGGCCAGTTTATTGCTCTCTGTGGTTTGCCCTGTCCTCTCAGCATCAACTGCTCATTTACAAGGATGATGGTTTTCTGTTTTGTGCTGTCTTCCCATCAGTACCCTCCTGCAGGATGCTGGTCCATGTTCAGTTAGGCCAGTGTTCAATACCACCCAAGCATCCTTGCATCCTACATCCTCTGGATCCATGCTCTGGAAATCCACTGCACAAGCTCAGTGTTGTGCACCAATATGTAATAATAGACCAGATTAAAGCAGCCATGCAAATCCTACAGGGAAATGGTCTATCCCAAGCAGCATCTATGCTTGTTTGCCATTTATACTGATAATTAAAAACTAATGATAGATGCATGTCTGCCAAGAAACAAACTCCCCTGGTTGAACGGGTGAGAAGAATTTTACAAGGCAAGATTAAATCATGCTCCCTTCTCTGCTGGGATCTGAGTGTCAACCTTTTGTTTGTGAACTGAGAAATTAATTGCTCCACAATGGAATCAGATTTTAAATTAGTGAAAGATTGAATTGTGACTTCACTTGCAGTGGCTCAGCTAACAGAACTATGTCCTTGATTACCTAGACAACAAGTACTCTGCATTGTTCCATCCTTCCTCACCAATCACATTTTTCATTCCCACAGAGCATCCTATTCCTATTAAAAGCTTGAATGATTTACATCTGTCATCAGGGAAAATTGCAGTCTTCAACTCCAAATAGGCCTTGGGTGCCCTCATGTGATGTCCTGTATTTTCCTGGGGACAGTGATTTTCTGGGTCACGGGCAACTCTTCACTTAAAACTTTACTGAGACCACTGAGTTTATGTCAAAGTGAACCATCTCAATTTTGGCTACTCTTCCCTTGCACACAATTTCTGTCAGATTTTGAGAGTAGAGATCATCTAAGCTGTCAGTCATATGGCATCTAAAGCTGCAAAAATAGTACAATAAAATGTCCACTATATCCATTTATGAAATTATTTTTATTCTGTTCGTTGGCATTCTATTGCTCTAATGCTACCCAAGATTGGCACCCTTCCCAAAAAAAAAATTCTGATTAACTTCTACATTTTTTAATGAGTGGATTCAGAATAAGTAATTAATTTAATGAAGTATTTTACTAATTTCTCTGCACCCATTTGGACTTGGCAAAAAGGTTTACTTACCTTGGAATTTCCTGAATGTAAAAATTTTTGGCTTTCTTTTCTTGTTCCCATGGCCCTGTTGCCTACATAGACGGTTCCTCTCCCACCTCTTCTCCTCACTGCAATTCCCTTCAAAGCTAAGCCAATGTAGGAGTGGCTGCAGAAAGGGGAGAAGAGGAAAGCAAAGCAATTTCTATCCTCCTTCCCTTCTTCAAAGCTATTCCCAGTTATATGACCTCCATGGATCTTCCCTCTCTAGAAAGAAATATAGCAGAGTGGAAATTGTCAGCCTTGCTCGGTGCAGCACCCTGAGTTCATGGGAAGAGTGGTTCATCTCCAGTGACACAGAGCATATGGACTTGACATGGATAGAGGAGAGGTTCCCATGGGCAACAAATTACTTACAATTCTATTCAGAAGAGCCACTGTGAGCAAACAACAAGCTTACAGACAATGTCATGTTATGACATTTTTTGAAACATCAGTGCAGGAACACAGTGCAGTAACACACTCTCTTATTAGAGAGAGCCATTATCTGGCTCTCTTTAATAATCTCCTTTATAACCTGGAAGATTTAGTTGCAACCTAACAATTATCAGAGAGCAAACATTTATGCATATAAGAATTTGGAAACCAAAAGAACATTCAACAATTTACTTTAATTTTAAAAGATTTAAACTTAGTCCTATTCCTCATATGCTCCTTAGCTTGTCACAAGTTTCAGGAGCTCAGAAGCAAAATCCTGAAGGTGCTGGGCAGCCACAGCTGCATTCAGGTCTCTGTCTTTGAAAGGGTAAAACTTATTACACTAGTTTGAAAAGCAAGGAGAAGTATCTTGCTGATATGTCTAATACTTTTAACCTTTAGCAGGTAATCTTGTGGTTTATGGTACAATTACAGGAAAGTGTTAGTATTTATATAATTGAATAAGATTGATGATGTTCCTTTACATAGTAGCAGCATATAAACCTGTTCCTCTATTCAGACAATTAATATACTAAAACTGTTGAGTAAAACCGAGCCTAGTACTCTCTTTTGGCAGGGATCACATCTCCCTATTAAAAATTATATCTACCACTATTTACAAATGCCTTTCTGTTCAGCAGTCAGCTTTATATACAGATTATTATTCTGACTTTTAGTCCAGAAACTAGGCCTGTTCTGCTTAACTTTGCATAAAGAATGCTTTCAAAAGACTTTCTGGATTATAGATTATATTACTTCAGACTGGCTTCTGTCCTGATGTCCTCATAAATTCACTCTCATATTCTTATGACAGTAGTCATATTCTTCTGACAGACTGTAGTGAAACCATGCTGATTATTCCCCTTTTTAATGAGCCAATTTCTCTATCTCTTTATAAGGAAATTCCCAAATATCTCTTTGGGAGAAGAAACAGGGTAACAAATTTTTCAAATAAGATACCTTACCTTTAAATAGTTTGTAAGTCATCCCAGTGCCTCTGTTTTCATGGTAGACTGTGCAAAGAGAAACATGAGTATGGAACACAGTTGACTAAATATTTAAGGAGAAGGGATTATTTCCTTCTGTCCCACTGTAACCCTCATGTCTGTGGGTGACATTTATGTGGGCACTTTGGGCAAGGCTTGGACATTTGGAAGCAGCATGATAGTCCACCATGAATCCACCATGATAACATGGCAAATACCTAACTTTTGCTAATGCTCCCAGTAATGACCCAAGAGGAACATGTTGTTACATTGAGCATTAATATATTTATCACTCGAGCAATCATGCACAGAATCTTGGGAGCTCAGGCACTTGTTGTGTGGGGAAGTGTCAGTCTGTAGAGCTCCTTTCAGTGGGATGACCCCTGATCTCACAGAGCTGACATTTCCTCCTTTGCTTCTCCTATTAGCTTTTTTATCTTGTCATGTCTTTAAGGTTTGTTTTTTTTCCTAAATCCCTTGTTCTTTTTCTCTTTTGCTTTAAATTCTTTAAATTCGTTTATATTGACTTTGTCTCATCTCTTCATCTTTTATTTTTTTCTACTTTCCTGCTCTGCATGGCTATTAAGAGCATAGGTGGCAGGATAGCTTTGGCTCACAGTTAAAATTCTTTTGACTGAAATAGAATCAGACCAAAATGCCCTAGCATATGTCTATGTATTGGCTCATATGGAAAGGCAAGTGACAGAAAAGTAGTCCTATGTCTTCTGCAGACAGAGACTGTAAAGAGAGGGCTTCAGAGAAAAAAAAAAGAAAGAGTAGTCTTAGGAAGATCATCTTGAAATATCAGCTCATTTTTTCAAATTTATTAACCTGACCAGGGACATAGGATATAGTCAGTACAAATAGCTCAAACTGAGGATGTAAAAGGGGAAAGGATAAAACAGAAACTTGAAATTTTGGAATCAAAGCTGATTTTAAAATATAAATTCTCTTGAATATTTGGTTCTAAGGCCAGGGTGCCCATTTTTCACTCCTATTACATATTGCAATTATGGTTTTAAACCATTGTGTAAGAAAATCTCTCTGTAGAGATCACAGGAAACTTGACTATGAGGTTTTCTTGCCTATTCTCTTCTCTGTTATTTTGGCCAGTTAACACACTCCTGCAGTCTCCTAAGGTGCAATGCAATGCACCTTAAAACTTTAAATGCACCTTAAAACAATGCACCTTAAAACACCTACGGTGTTTTAAACTTCCTGTTTGCTGGCCCTGCATATGTTATTGTGCACTTAAGTTACAGAAACACTATTTGCAAAGCTGCACACATTAAATGGCTTTCTACATGTACATGTATTTAGAGAACAATGACTTTGGACTGTATGTTGCAAATAAAATTCAGTGACAGATGAACAGAACTGAGGCTCTTAAATCACCATTTTCTATTAAAATAATCACATATTTCATTGCTCTATTTGGCTTTCTAAATTGTACATTTCATTTTGGATGTGATAAAACTGTTGTACTGTCTATTAGTTATGAATCCAAAAACAGTCAGCATGTTTTAAGTGAATATGCTGATTAAATAGGAAAGAATTACTGGGTCCTCCTACACAGACTAGAAAACATAAATATATTTTTGCAGCGGAGGCCCATTCAGTTTCCCACAAACCAGCTATGTGAATCCCCTGCAAAGATTAACATTATGGTTCTTAGCTCAAAAGGGGACATGTGGGGTGACTATAAGAATTTCAAGGTTTTAGAGTTGAAAACTTAACTGCCGTTGTCTTATTTTGGTCTGTCTTTTCCACAATTTTCATTCTATATACCTATCTTTAAAAAAAATAGAAAAACCCCATCAACACTGAAACATCTCTTCATTTTCTTGCTTCACTCATCTTTTGCTAGAAACCTGTCAGGGGATTGGCAGCTTTCCATGAAAAGCTATTCCCGCTTCTGCTGTTGCAAAATTCCTGATTCTGATCCACAACACTGTTGTAAAAAGAAAATCTCCAAATATAAATTAAATGTACTATTCAAGTATTTCCAACAATTTGTAGAATCTCAGTACAATTCCCAGTGGTGTGACAACCAACAAATGCATTCATATTTGTTCCTCCCTCCCAAGGAAAGAAAAGCCTGGGCTTATTTCAAAAATTGATGGAAGATGGGTGCTTCAGCTCCATCACAGATCAGCAGGATCAAAGTGCCCATTTTCCTTCAGCACCCTTAGCCTCCATGAAAACCCAGTGTGCACAGAAATCACCTCTCAGATACCATTCAGGGATAACACTGTTGAAGGAGGCAGTGCTATCTAAGATCTGTCTCCATATAAAGTAATGAGAGGCTTGAAATCTGTCCCCCAGCTCTGCTAATCTTGCTAGGATCAATTTGTTCAGATGTAAACGGCTGCTGTTCATTGGCTGTTTAATACTGAAGCCCCACAGTCCCTCTCATTAATAAGGACTCTCAAAGAAAACATGCTGTGCTTTTATTTGTACATCTTCATCTTCTTACTCATTATAAGTAACAGTTTTACTGAGTGTTTCAATGCCTAATCATGTCGTTGTGGGGTTTTTTTCCCCTTCCAATCCATAGTTGTGGTTTAATATACCATTACAATTTAAAGCCCCTGTAAAGAAAAAGTGGTTCTTATCTTCTGCAGAAATGACTTTCATTAAGCATGCTTCGACAGTGGATGGGAGTGTGGAGGTACTCAAAGAAAAGCTGTAAATTGTGGTGCTGTTAACTGCAAGCACACTAGAAGGCATAGAAGCCTCAACAGCTTTGGGAATAATGAGTCAAAATGATAGTTTTTTGCACTAAAGCTGATTGCAAATAAAGGCAGCAGTGTTTTCAGACTGGCACTTGTCTCCTGCTAAGCTTTGATCAGAGCATGCCGTCTCACGGACAACAAGGAGAGCGTGTCCCAAAGCCAGAAAGACCCATGCACTGTGACACCACACACCCAGAAGATTGCAGCCTGATTCCATGGGGATATTGTGTAGTTTGTCATCTTCTGTTCCAAGCCAGTTGCTATGGTGTGGAGATCTTGGCTGACTTATGCTCTTAGAGAAGAAAATCAACAGATTTATGTTTACTCTCAGTTGTGGTGTTCCATTATCAAGCTCAGCAGCAATCTAGGGGCTGCAGAAGCAGTACAGATTAGGAAGCTACTAGATGCTTCAGTGAACAGCCAGTGTGGTTCCATCCAGCAACAGAAAGTTCATGCCCTTGTTCTTTTACTTTCCTTTTTTTCTTTCTGCAGAATTGTCCTAAATAGGAGAGAAATCTTCTCTGCAAAAGATCCAACAATGCTCACTGTTAGAAAATTGAAGCAGTATTCAGCCTAAATGTCCTGAATTCTCTTCATTGTTTTCTTTTTCTAGGTTTGTGAAAATTACAGTGAGAGGGTCATAATTTAGTTATCTTGATAATACACAACATGATACTCTTAGTCACAAAATACACAGACAGTGGAGTATAAACCAAGACAGAATCCAGATTATTAGCTTTTTTTGTTGCTTTAAGCTTGTCTTTGTGGATTCAACTCTAATCACATAATTCTGGGACCTTCTTACTTCATGTGAAACAGTGACTTCCTAAGCAGCCCAAGCAGCACCAACTCTGTAAGGTGACCAGGAAAATGCAAGACTCATTGGTGAGCTGGTCACTTGTGAGAGGCAAAACCCCTGCATAGTTAAATATCAAGCAGAAGATCAAAATAAAACCATGAATATACACAGAGAGATGGGTAGATCAACTCACATGGTGTCTACAAGGCTCCATGACTAAACATCCAGAGCAGTACTGTAAAGGATTATTAACCCCTGAGAATTTATTTTCTCTAAATCAAGTGTAATAGCAGCTTCCTACTTCCAAAAAGTGTTGGAGACTACAAAATTACCAGCTAGTACTTCAATTCATCTTTTCAAGTTGAAGGTGGCATAGGAGTTCGAAGCACTCTTGCTATTTAAGATGTAATTATCAGAAGCTTAAGGAATGCACTCTGTGGCCTACAGAGAGAGGGGAATTTCAATAAGGAACCCATTAAAGAATTTCTGGTGTTAACAGGTAGTGGCTGAAGAAGTGGCAGACTCCTGGTGATCTTTGGCTTTACACCACTGAGGACATGGACCATTACTTTCCAAATACTAGGATGCATCATTTGATGGAGGACACTGCAGTGACACATATCCAGTCTCAGTGATTATTTACAAGTATCAAATAAGGCCTAGGCATGACAGAGATAAGTAATCATATCTCTTTTTTCATAAATATATATGAATAGATGTAGATGTACTTGATTTTGAGGAAAAAGCACTAAGTGCATCAAATTATTGAACAATCTGAGTGACATTCAGCAGCCAACGTAAGACATAATTTAGCTGATGACCAGTTGTGACTAAATCCTCTGCTGTGTGGTTTACCAGTTGTAAGTACCACCTTCTACATAACAGCACAGAAGGAATTCAACATAGCTATGTTGCCATGATTCTACCAAAAAAAGCACAGTAGTCATTAGAGTTATTTTCAAGAAAAGCTCCAGAGGTTTATAAGCATGCAATTGTTTTATACCCATGGGCCTATTAACCTACCGTTTCTTGCATGATTTATACACAAAACTCAGTGGGAGTTCTGTGAGAAGATTTGCATGTCTAGTTCCCATTAGAGTTAATAGGAGGCATGCATATCAGTGCTTTTTACATGATAGGGAATAACCTTTCTTTGAAGACTTTAATGAAAATTTCCTGTTTATTCTTACTCTACCATATTAAACCCAAAAGACAGTCCAGGTATTTGTTCCATCCTTTATCTTTCTGACTAAAATGTTCTGCTCAGAAAACTCTCATCCCATCTCTTACTTTCTTCTTATTATTATCACTTATTCTTCCGTTCCATATTCATCCCCTCCCAGTTTTCTCTTTCATCACTAGATGGACAGCTTAAGAATCTCCACCAGCACGAAAAACAGCATTGTTCTTTTAATCTCAACAGTGTTATACCCTTTCAAGCCATAGGAAAAGCAAGAAAATGCACTGTTCAGCTTGGTTCTTAAAGCAACAAGTAATAGAGTGGTGCAATTTCTTCCCAAAGAAAGCTTTTATTACAACATGGGTGATACAGCGTTTCAAGAGGAGAGTGGACAAGAACTTGAGAGAGAAACACTTGGAGGGTCATTAGCTAGACAAATCTTACAAGGATCAGAAAATCTCTGACCTGAGTATAATTGATGGCTGAAAGAATACTCAGGAGAAGAATTACACATCATTGACCTTTCTCTCCTTTGGTCACTGTTGGCAACAGGATACTGATCTGAAGCAATCTGCTTGTTTCATATTATGTTGGACCTTCTGGTATTAATCCATGTCTTTATATCACCATATACTGGCCCTCCACATCAGAAGTTTAGTAGATCAAAATCCGCAGGGCTGATGAGGAGGAGAAACTGCCTGCCTATTGCTTCACCCAGTGCCCCGGTGAGGTGCCTCCTACGGGTGGGCTCAGTACAACAGACCATACACAGCTCTCTGTAACTTTTCCTGCTTTTTCTGAAGTTTAAAGGAATAAATAGCACCAGGCTGACCCTAGGAAAGGAGGAGAGAGATAAACACGTTCTCTGGCAGGCTTTCTAGATGAGGAGGGGCAGAAGAATAGGAGCTGACACAGTAAAAACAACTATGAAATTAAGCTGTTAATGTGAGTATGTGCTTTTGTTATTTGTCAGAGACTCAGCCCTGCAAACTGCTTCTGAGGAAGGAATGCCCAAGGAAAATCAATTAGGAGACTGGTGGAAAGTAGTGGTCTTCATCTTATGGAGAGTTTTGCTCAGATCTCAACATGTCTTGTCCAGCATGTTGTTGGCAATTCCCTGAGCAGCTGGCACAGCTAGAATGTAGTAGTTATACGGACTTCATTAAGCAAAGATTACTTCATCAAAACCTTGAGAAAAAGTTATCAGGGCTAGGATTTCCATGACATCTGTTTGACAAAAGCAGGAGAAGACTTCCCTACTAGTTTCAACAGTGGAGGTGAGATGTTTCCTGACTCGGTTGTTTCTGGGAACGGAGCTTCTGTTTTAGCTCCTATTGCGCAACTGTGGTGTGAGGTTTCTTTGTGAAGCTGAACAGATGTTGTGCAGCATCCTAAATATACCATATGTTGCAAAGCAGGGAATGTTTATCCTTAAATGTGTAATTTGCAGAGCAATTTTGAAACCTCTTGGGACAAATGATTCAGCTCTTCAGTGCTCTTGATTGGTGTATATCATCTAGCAGGTAGTACTCTAGCTGGCGTTTGGACTTTGTCTGGGAAGTTTTTGTTGTTCTTACTTATTTGATTTAGTCAGCTTCTTTATCACTTCACAGCACAGTGCATGAATCCTCGGGAAAGGGCTACAGGTTACATAATTTAGAAATACAATGTAGCATAGGATTTGAGGGTGTTTCTCCATGCTTGTTTTGTTATAGTGGTCAATAAAAATACCCCATTTTGACTGTAGATCTTAGAGTGCATACCTGCATCTTCCTCTTTCTCCCTCAGAACTGTTTCCCTTCTTTTCTTCAGAATAATATAAAAGAAACAGATGCTTTGATTTTATTGTTCCCTATAGTATTGCAGAGAGCGTGTGTCTTAAAGCAGTCCTTAAGGTTGTTCCAGCAATTGCAGCTTCCAAAGGATTGCTACTTAAGAAAAGAAACAGTTTTAAATAAAAACAAAAACCCAACTAAACAAAACCCCACACGACCCTCTCCACCAACCAAAAAATTTTAAAAAAAAAAATCCACCTCCATCTAAACAACAAAAAACCAAAAAAAAAAAAAAACCAAAAAAAACCAACAAAACAACACAAGATCCAACTTCTTTTTATGTATTTGGATCCAAAAACGGATGTATAATTCATTGCACCTGTAGTCAATTATCCATTCAAAACAATTACTATTTCACAGTGATTAGCTGATTTGCCAATATGAGAGGCAGCTGGTTTTTCCATGGCCGAGTAGTAAAGCACAATGAAATCTTCTGAGCCCAGATTCTTCTCTTTTTAGAACCACACAGAGAAATAATCTTTCTCCTTCAAAATAAGACTTCATTTTAAAATAAAAAATAGCATTATTTCAGGTTTCAGGTGGAAAGACAGTAGTATTTGATTTGAAGTTCTTTATGTGGAAAGATGTTCTCATTGGAGACTAATTTCTTGACTCTTTCTAATGGACAATATTAAAACATTTGGGATGCTGTGTCCCTTGGTTCCTGGCTTCTGTAACTTTGTCAGTGTTGTCATGAAAACCCTTATCTGTCCCTGCTGTGCTTTTTACACCTTTGGGATTTTTCCTCCCAGCTACCAAGGCCGACCCTTTAGTTGTTGAAATATGAGGAACTGTTGTCCATCTCTTGTGTCTAGTCATAGAATAGTTTGAGTTATAAGGGACCTTTTAAAGGTCATCCAGTTCAAAGGTCCTGGGAAGAGCAGGGATATCTTCCACTAGACCAGGTTGCTCAGAGCCTCTTTCAACCTGACCTTGAATGTTACCAAGAAAGGGGCATCTACCCCCTCTCTGGACAACCTGTATCAATGTTTTACCGCCCTCATTCAAAAAAAAAACAAAAAAACAAAAAACAAAACAAAACAAAACAAAAAATAAAAACCACCTTCTTTCTTGTATGCAGTCTAAATTAACCCTCCTTTATCTTAAAACCATCACCCCTTGTTTCATCACAACAGGCCCTGCTCAAAAGTTTTTCCCCATGGTTCTTACAGGTCTCTTTCAAGTACTGAATGGCTGTAACTTTCTCTTCTCCAGGCTGAACAATCTTAATTTTTTCAGTCTTTCCTCATAGTGACTGATCCATCCCTCTAATGATCTTCATGGCCCTCTTCTGGATTAATTCCAACAGGTCCGTGTTGTTCCTGTGCTGGGACCCCAGAGCTGGATGCAGTTCTCTAGGTGGGGTTTCACAAGAGTGGAGGAGAGGGGCAGAATCATCTCCTTCAATCTGCTGACCACACTACTTTGGATGCAGCCCAGAGCACAGCTGGCTTCATGGGCAAATATTTTAAGAATCATAAGACATTTTTGTTGAAAAACCTGTAAGTTTAAGAAAATAACCTGCTCCTGTTTCCACCTTTAATCATGCTGATATGTGATGGGGTGAACTCCACTAAGTCAATAATAATACACAGAATTAAAACAGATGAAAATAATTTAGAAGGAGAACATAAAAAAGACAAGCTGTAGCTTTTGCATATTTACTTTTATTTTTAAGAGGTGTAGAGTAATTCACTACAGATAAGCATTTGATGGAGTTACAGCTCATAAAAGTGGTTCTCCTTCATCTAATCCTTCTGGATGCATTCTCTGCATGGAATCCACTCTTATTAAAGTTTAGCAATGAGGTTGTAAAGGACAGTTAATGGAGGGAAAGCAACTTCTCCCTCTGTTTGCTTTAACACGGTGGTGCAGCTGTAAGGGTGAATTGTACTTTTGATAGAGATTTCTAGGAATAGTTACTACTTTCCAGGCAAAAGTAAAGCTTTAATTTCTGCTCTTTTCTAAGACTTTGATTATCATCAAATCAGATTAGCCTGTTATAATCTAAGATGCCAACCCCATGGCAACAGCCTCATGTGCTGCTGGAGCAACATTTTTAGGATGTTGAGCTTGGAAGAAAAATAATTGTTGTGATACTTAAGCCTCAATTCAGTTACCTGAGCAGAGGCATCTTGTGCTCAGGCACCATAAGGCATCAAAAAGATGCCTGGATAAGACTAGCATGTTTGATTAAGAGAAAGAAAAACCAACAAAAACCCTAAAACCAGCCCACTGGTTACCCATATCCTTCAGTAGTAGTAGCTAGAGATCAGTCAGAGTACCCTGGGGCATGAACAGAGCATTGAATCAATATTCTGACCTCTCTTAAATGGCTAAACAGTGAAATTGCAGTCAGATAGCTGAGGAAAGATTGCAGCTGACCAAGCAAGCAAAAACAAGAACTAATGTACCTCGTGGTATTTTTCAGAACTGGTAATCAGTATTGTATTTAGTCTTCTATTTGATTTAATTTGACTGTATTTGATTTACTTGTTCAATGAGGCTTTTTCTCCTCTTGCTTCTAAAATTAGAATAAAATAGAATAGAATAGAATAGAATAGAATAGAATAGAATAGAATAGAATAGAATAGAATAGAATAGAATAGAATAGAATACAATACAATACAATACAATACAATACAATACAATACAATACAATACAATACAATACAATACAATACAATACCTAGCAGTGGATTAACTTCAAAGGCTTCTAAAACTGAAATCAATTCACAGACTTTTTAGGTGGTAAAGGAAGTTCTCAAAATTAGTCTGGTAGCCTTGCAAGGGTAAAATGAGAAAAAGTTCTTCAGGAGGAGCTGATTTCCTTCTAGAAGGAAAAGTTCTAGGAGATCTAGAAGGAGCTATCTTAAGAGGCCTTCTAAGTGGGATAATTTGGGGGTTTCCTTTGGAGAAATTAGAAGTATAGTGACATCAAAAAATAATAATATAAAAGCCTTAATAACTTAATAACTAAGCCTTATTTTAAAAAGCATCATAGATTAAATTAAATCATTCATTAATTAATTATCATTTATCAACTCTTTATAAAAAAATAAATATTTATTTACTTTTAAAATACCAAATTTGTGTTTCAGATTTCGCTTCTTCATTTAGTGCAATACGGCTATTCTTAGAACAATTTCTCTCTGTGCAAATCATACAGTAAATCAGCTTTTCAGAGAGGCAATGTACATTCCTTTCTTAATAAGAAAGATGTAATCCACATTTGAATCTCAGCATGGGAGGGTCAGTGGGAGGAAAATGCTCCCTGCCATAGCAAGTACGGGATCCTCAGTACTCAGACAGTTCAAACACCAGGAAGTTGCATGATCTAAACAGTAGAAATCTTTTATCAGTGCTGAGTCCTCATCACAAAAGCTTAAAAGGATGTCTTGCTTTTCCTTTTTTCCTCTTCAACCTCCTACTTGTTTCTCTGATCTGCATCTGAAAGAAGAGCTTGTTCAAAATCATCAAGATATGACAAGAGAGCAGCAGATCTATATCTGAAGCATTATATTCAGTGGATGCACTTTCAGCCTCCTTATAAAGCCAACAAAGGAAAAATTGCACAAAATGTTTTGCAGTGATCATAAGACAAAAATTTTCCACTTCCTTGTTCTTTAGCAAAACTGACAAGAACAAGCAAACCCCCACATGATATAATAGATGCCATTTTCTTCTTTGAAACGTCCTTTTCACATTTCTATATAAAATTTGGACTGTTCAACTTTTGTTGCAGGGTTCAGTGTTAGTATTGTCAATGTCAAGGATTTGTGAACACAAACCAAGCTCAAAAATGGTGCTAAGTTAAAATATGCATACATGTATGCACTCCTCCATGTGCTGACCACAATTTAGGAGCAGTAAATAGTAGGGACACAGTGGGGATTTACTTGGCCCTCTCATTTTAGAACTTCTAAACCCGACTGTTTTATAGGTTTAAGCTTTTCTCATCAATTATGGAGGGTACAAATTTTGCTTTAAAATGAAATCAAACCAATATTCTTATGTGATTTTAACCTTAAGACCCAACTTCAATCTAGTAAAAATGTCTAGAGCTGTCATAAAGTCATGAAGGCTTGTACCCTTCTGAGCAAAGCCCATGTTTTAATCTTGTAGACTCTAATAGTTGCTGATAATAATTCAGTAAAGCTGCATTAGTAGAAAAATAGGGGATAATACAAATAAAGTGAATCATTGAGCAAGATAGTTTGCTACTTGGATGCTTGCAAACATATACATGTACATACTATCCATCTATATGTAGATGAGCATGATGTGAAATTGAGATATATATGAAAGAGCACTAAGGTGTCTAATATTGAAGAAGAATTTCCCTGCTGAGCAGAGGAAGCAAGTTTATTTCCTGGATGTGAGAATTTAATGTCTGGGTGTCATAAGCAAGAGCTTCTCCATCTCTTGAACAAGGGGAGGTAGAAGTGCTAGAAGATATTGGTTAAGGAGGGTGAAGGGCATCCTATGTACAAGACCTTATTGCACAGTACAGCTCAGTTCTTGACTTGTGATTGCAGAGCTTCTTGGATTCTACTAGAAAAAAAACCTGCTTTGGAAAAAACGCAAACATATTTGTTCTTCATTGTATCAAAATTCCTCCATCAATATCCATGAAACATTAGATGTACTTAGGTCTGTGATTTCTATCACAGCTGGTAACATGGAAACACCTGTACCACTTTTGTTTGCATTCCCTTTCCTGTACCTTTTAGGAATATAAAAGGAGGGTTCTGTCTGCATGAGTATCTTGGGAAGCTGTTCTGTGGATGACTTTATTCAATGGCAATCTATGCTTCTGTCCCTGATACTCAGAGCAATTACAGGACAAAATACTGGCTCCAATCATCTTCTTTTCCTAGCAGATTGCATTTTCTTACTACAGTAACTGAACTTTGACCTCTTATCCATTTAAAATGCAGCTGCTGAGTTCTTCTCTTTTGCCTGTTGCTCTGATTCTCTATTTTCTTTTTCACTTCTTTTTTCTTTTCCCCCTCCCATTTCACTTGCTGCTTTAACTTATCCTACTCCTCACTGTACAATCTACCTCACCTTGAAGGTCGTTCACACCATTCTCTCCCTCCCTCCTTGTCTAGTCAAGTCTCTTATCTCGGAACATTAATTTAGCCTGACTACAGTGAGAGAAAGTAATAAAAAATAATTGGCTACTTGCAATACTCCTAATCAAGGTTGTAGTCATGTTTCTTTCTCTTTAGAGCTATAAAGTAATAAAAACAAGTTGCTTTCTGTGAAATGTATTGAAATTCATTGCTAGATAAATATTACACAAAAAATGGAAGTGTAAAAATGTTAAATTTTAACTATTCTAGAGATAATAGGATTCTCACTTCCTAAATACAAGTTCCAATTTAATTGCTGCCCTCACAGCAGAGTTGTCAGAGGCCAGCATTTGTGAGTAACATGGACATTTAACAATATAAATCATAACATCTCTGTTTAGATTGGTGGAGTCATGACTATTGTGAAATATCAACATTTTAATTTCCTGCATTTGTAGGCTTTTAATTTGTGATCATGATACAGCAATAGAAATAAAATTCTGTTTAGATGTTGTCTTTCTAGACAAAGACTTCACTGTCCTTCTAGAGCTGCATGATCAAAGTTGTGTCCAACTTGAACTGACCTTCTGAATTATTCCAGCTGGAGAAGAAATTGGGGGATCAGCTAGTTCTCTTCATAATTGATTTCCTGTTCTTTGGGGTAGACTGTCTCTGTTTTTGTTTCCTTTTTAAGTCCACAAATACTTGTCTTTAAAATGGGATTAATCCAAAAATTCCAACGACATTTTTCCAGACCACAGAGTCAACTCTCTTAGTCAGCAACCAGGCTTACATTTTCTGCATTAGACTGATATCATTAGAGTCTGGTTAGGCCTTCATCTTAGTCTCCTCTTTTTCACTGTTGCTCAATTTTTAGCACTTCTCACACTTTCCTTCACATGAAATAATACTCTGAAATGCTCTTCTTAATGTCAGTCTTCCTTTTGTCCAGCAGACTTGCATCCACCTTTGAAAAATATACCTAACTTCTTTCTTATCCTAAATAAATACACCAGTTTCAATGAGGTTTAAGCCAATCCATAACAGAAACCTAATGCCAATGCTACACCATTCTTACATGGCTGCAATAGTTTGCAATCCTACAAATCTAGGTATAAAATAATTGACATTTTCTATTGATCATAAACTCGATGTTACAACTACAGACTCATATAACTTTATCCTTTCCTTGTCCTGCACCACCCTTCAGTAGCTAGGAGATTTCTCAGTTCACAGAAGTCATATAGAAGGGATTACTTTGCAATTTCAGTTGTATCTAAGTAATCTTTTACAGAAAATACCAAAAATCACTATTTAAGTAGTTGGGAACTATTTTACTGTCCTATAAATCAAAATAGGTGATGAGATTTTAGTCTATTTCGTTGAAAAAAACAATCATTCTAGGGCTGAGACAAAGTATGGGGAATTCATCTGGAAGTGTGTTGTTTTTCAGAAAGATAAAAGACAATGAAATATAGAAAGAAGCCTTGAAATGACCTCATCTCAGAACACAGCAAATTAGTGTCATCCTGAATCCTCTCTGAGCTGTAGCTTTGTTTATGAAGAATGGAACAAGTGGTAACCTTTGGCCTCGTGTTGTGCACTGTCCTCGACTTCTCAGAAGTATAATGTCAAGCCTCCCATTCACTTCATTGGCAGCAGCCAATGGCTCTTTGATGAGGTGATTTCATGAGTTTTGTAATGCTGAGGAGGAGCCAGACTGTGCAAATCTTTCTTACTGTCACATGTAAGTTTCTTGCTGAGTCCATTAGCATGTGCTATTGAATAAGTGAGGAAGTAATGTCATTTGATCCCATGGCTGGAAAAAAGCCTTTCTCAAGATGACAACCATTTGAGAAAACTTAATAGCACTGTGGAAAAATTTAGATTCTGAAATTAGGCGAAATGAATAGACTTCAGCATAACATAGTTGGTTTTACAGACTGATGGTACACTGTGACCTAACCATGATAAGATAATGAATCATCTTTATCCACTTAATCCACTTAAGGATTAACTAATTCTAGTCTTGCATCTTGAGAAACGCTGCTCGAGAGTTACCAGCCTCATTTTGTCTTTTGCATCAAATCCTGCAGGAAAGGAGGGACACATAGAGCTATATCTAAATAATGTCAGGTACAGTAGATGGATCTTGAGCTGTCCTTTCTGCAGTAGATCCATACATAGAATCATAGAATTATTTAGATTGGAAAAAAACCTTAAGATCATTGAGTCTTGCTGCTAACCCAGCACTGCCAAGTCCACCACTAAACCATGTCCCTGAGCACCACATCTACACTACTTTTAGATACCTCCAGGGATGAGGACTCAATCACTTCCCTGAGCAGCCTGTTCCAATGCTTGACAACTGCTTCAGTGAAGAAATTTTTCTTAATATCCAATCTAAACCTCCCCTGGCATAACTTGAAACAGGAGAATTTCCTAATGCTGCCACTGAAATGCTATTTGCACAATATAACATTTTCCTTTTGATTTAGGTATAAAAGATATAAAACTCAAGGCAATGAAAATAGCTTTTACAGTGTTGGTTGTTTTTTATAAGCCCCAGGGAAAAAGAATATCAGAGTTAAGGTTTTCTTCCTTTTTCTTTAAGCCATATTGTTAGTCATAAGAAAAATATGATGGCAACTTGTTATCTTTTGTAACTCTTGCTGTAACACCTACAGAGAACAATGTAAAGCAGGGATGCAGTGACATGCCTTAAATTAGATCTCACTTTAGCAAGCTTTGAGAAGATATTTTATAGCAGCACAATTTCAAAAAGCAATACATTCCCTGGACTTTTTTTTTAATAAATCACGATTTCCAGGGCTGGCAATTCCCAATATCCCCTTTGCTATTATTTTAGCAGCAGTACACCCTTGGATAAAATGTATGCTCCCTGAAAGTGCCCAGATCCTTCTTGCAGTCCAGTCACAGGCTGCACTAGGATACACAGGCCTGTGGGTCCTGCCAGGAACCCCTGCACCACAAGGGGATGTTCCCAGCCACACTCTGCTCTCAGCACACGTCCTGTGGACTGCCATCAAAGTGGGTTTATACAGCAAATACAGTTTTCTCCAGTACAGTTTTGGTACTGATGAACACTCTAAAGTGCTGCTTTAATGCAAACAATAATCACAAACTGTTAGTGTGATGAGGAGGAAAACAAAAAAGAAGTCGAGATTCAATGAGCATGATTTTGTTAGATATGGATTTTCCAACCTCTGTTTAGCAAAAGGTGAAAAGAGTAATGCAGCAGCACAAGCACAATATTTCCAAATGTCATCCTTTTTGCTGAGTTACACATGAACATTTAGGCCTCAAATGAGAGAAGGGTTACTTCCTGTTACTTTTTATTGGTGGATGCAAATGGCTTAGATTCAGCAAGTTATCTGAGCACACAATTGGCCATTGAATTAAATGGGACTTACCCACTTAAAGCTAAATGTGCTCTGCAGAATGAACGCTATAACACTGAGGTATTAAAAATAAATTAGGGTACAGCAGTATGAAAGTTGAGACCATCCACCATCTGAAGTACAGAAAGAATTGAGAAGCAAAGGAACAAATCCAGCATACAATGTTTAATACCTTTAGGCATGATGAGATAATAAGTAGGTTATTGTTTTCTGAGCCATTAAAGGAATGCATTGGTTTTAAGGATGTTCTTATTTCTAGTGAAGTTTTAGTTCTCACAGGAAATACAGACAGGCTCTTCCTATGGCTTGCAATGTGTTTGCTAGAAACAGCCATCTGCTTCTCCTGCTTTCTCCTAAGGGGAATAAATTCCTTACATCTGGCCTGTATAATAGGACTTAGTGTCAGATCCTAGACCCAATGAAGTTAAATGATGTCTTTCCCTTAGTCAGGAAAAAATCAGGATTGTATCGCTTTTATAGCTAACATCTCCTGCTGCTTTTGCTGTTTTTGTTTTGAGTCTTATCCTATTCCAGATAATGGGCAGATGTTGCTACCCATATATCCTTATTTCTAGATTTATGCATAGGAATTCTCTTGCCTTGCTCAGCATAGATGCTCAGTACTACCTATTTTCCGAAGAGCTTTTAAAAACTTTTAATTGTCTGAGTCTTAGGAAGAAAACTGCTTAGAAAATCCCAAAATTTGACAACTAGGAGCTTTCTAGTTTTCCAGTTCCTTTCTTATTTTCTGTTCAGATAATTATTTCTAATTTCTTTAAGCTTTCTTACTATTTTTTTGTTTTGCTATCTCATTCTCTGTGTTTTATCCACTGTTCAGCTCCAGTATCGCAGAAACCTCCCACTATCATTTATTCAACAAAGAACTTACATTTTCTCTACTGAAGACTTAGATTTTGCAGGTCATTTATGCATGTAAATCAGAATATGCCATAGGAAGAGAGGATTTTCCTTTCCTTCCCCAGGATTTTCCTTTCTCCTATAACAGCTTCTGTGGGCAAGACCAGGTCTACATTTTAGTGTAGCAGTAGACCTGAGGAGTTGTTACATTTCTCCTAATTAATATTATAGCAGTTGGTGAAAGATAGAGATGTATGCCTGTCTTAACACAGGAAAAAAAATAATTATTATGTATCTAAGAAGGTTTTGTACCCAGTCAGTACTGTTAGTTGTAGAAGTAAGTGGGGGAATAAAATCAACCAAAACATTACTGAAGTACAGCATAGTGCTCTACAATGCTGTTGCCATGCAGAACATTCTGTGAGTTTCTGTTTTGAACCTGATTGTATATAGTAAAGAATTAGTGGGTTTGGTGAAAACTTTGCTGATTCATGATATGTTTTATATGAAAGGAGGAATAGTAGTAGAGTATGGAACAGCTTGTACATGGTAAAGAAAGGAGTCTCTCTAAAACCCAAAAAAAAAGAGGACCTGCGGCAAAAGTTTATAATTTTGTAGGTGTTTGGGAAAGCAGCGGGAAAGAATGACTGCTTACCCAAGGGAAAGCAAACAGAGCCAGCCTGAGGCAGGCTAAGGCAAAGAAAGTCCTTCTCACAATGTGTTTAACCATCCTTAGTCCAACCTGTTTCAAGTAGGTTTATGTTCTTGAATAAAGTTGATGTTAAAAATGTTAGCAGATGCCTGAATTTGTGGCTTCCCTGATGCAGAGTCAGTGCCTTGAATTAGACCTTGGGAAGGAGCCATCTCAGATTCAGCTTTAAGCCAGGTGATTTGGTAAAACAGGGAGAAGATGATAATTCAAAGCATTGCTGGGGATTTTAGAGCAGTTATAAATGATCAGTGAATTAGGAATGTGTAGTAAATAAACTAATCCAAAGCACTTGAAATCATGAAAATATTTTTCTAATATATCTAGCCTGTACAATCAAGATCAGACTTAATAACATAATGCAGTTATATACAGTTATATGCATATATAACATATACATGTATATATATACGTAACATATGTATATATATGTGTGTGTATATATATACACATATATATACACACATATATATGTATATACATATATATACACATATATATGTATATATAACATATAATATATACATATATATATATGCAGTTGCATACAGTGTTTCCTAAGCAGCAAGGATCCTGAATCTGGTTTTAGGATTGGAAATGAATGCTGCCAGTGTATTGTATTGTTAGTCATTATTGTCACTAGTTCACCTTTTTTAGGACCATCAGATAACTTAGTATATAATCAATTCTCATTATCTAATGAAATCACCTGTAAATTGTTTATTGAATTCAGCAAATTCATCCATAAGTGTTTTGGTGATTATTTTCAGAGAGACAATGGTAATTTGTTTTTAGTCCAGATCTAATTTAATCTCTGAATGTCCCTTGGAACATTCTGCTCCTTCAAGACAATCTCCACTGCAATTATTAACATTTAAATGGTAGTCTGTTATTACTGTAAACAGTAATAAGCATCATCCAGAGAACATTCATTACTACCTTACTCCCTCAATGAATGAATGTAACAGTAAAAGCTCCATACCACTTTTACTTGTGTATTTGCTGCCACAGTTTTTAATTTTTAAATAGCAACATATTACATTTATGATACATATTCAAGGAATATAGAGTTTTAGGTTTGGGTTTCAAGACTACTGTGTGGATATTGACATTAAATATATATATGGGTGTGTGTTGCTGCCTCCTGCATGGAGAGTTCTGTTTCTGATTTTAGTTGGTCTAACCAGTGCTGCTAGAAGTGATTGTGTGTCTATTTTTTCAGGAGATTGGTGTCAACTCTGGTGGTCTGGTTTAGAACATCTACTTAACATCATGGAAAATGAAAGCAGACATCAGGGAGTGTGGTATCTGATGTGAAAGAGATTTTCACTGCATGATGCTAGCAAATGCACAGGATGTGTTCCAAAATAGCTCCTCTCCTCCATTCAGATCCTCTTCACACTTTCTTTAATGTGTTCTTGAATTGAAACCAGTCCCTCCATCCTCTGCAGCAATGCACTGCACTCTCCTTATTCAAATCTCATCTCAAGGTGCTTTGATTTTGAAGAACTCTTAATAATCCCTTAGAAGGGGAAGTATGTAGTGAGTCGGACATTCTACATCTTGTGGAGAGTGCCAGCTTGTGGAAGAGCTACCCAGTGTCAGAGGCACAGGATGTCTTGCAGTAACCCTTACACCTTGGCCTGCATCTGGACTGTCATTTCTACTTTTACCTTTGTGGATAGGAGGGATATCTTTTCTTCTGAAAACACCAAGGCTAGTACCAGTTCCAGAAAATTGGGCTTTTAAATTTCCACATGCTCAGCCAGAATGAGAAGCTTGCTGTGGCAGTCAGCACTGCAGGGTGCAGCCAGCACCAAATGCCTCCAGCTCTGTAACCTCCCTAGTGATCTCTAGTGTCCATTTAGGGATCCAGGTTTATCTCACCCTGCCATCCTCCTCCTCACCACATGACCTCAGTGACAGATTTCTGCCTTATATTCTGTCACCCTGGAGAGTCCTTCTGAAAGCAGGGCACAGGTGTTTCACTCATGGCAAGCACTGCTTAGATGTTTCACATTTCACAGTGTGAAACTCTTCTCTTGGGTATGAGGCTCTGCAGGATCTGGTACCAAAGAAAGTGAGTGGGCAGGATGCATCAGCTCCTTGTTAACCTGCTCAGGGCTCCCTGGAACATTCCCTTCTCCTTCTGCACTACTCATCTGTCTTGCTTCTTATGTCTGAAATGGCTTATAGCTAAGGTGGGAGACTCCTAACACAAGTTACTGATTTCATAAGATAAATGCAGGAAAGTATTAGCACTGAACAGTTCTTTGATCCTTCTGTTGAGTATTGCTACAAACCAGAACAGGTTGTATGGCTATGCTTCTATGCCTTGATACTGTTTCAAAACAGCCACTTCTCCCTCCACTTCAGACATTTTTATTCCAAGCACCTGTTTTTTGAAATAAATGAAAAAAGGTCTAAACTTTCACTCCTACTGGTCATTGGGACTTTTTTTTTTCTTAATATATTTATCTTAGTTATTTCCTGCCCTTCTAGAAAAACATTTGAGTCTTCTACCCTGAAAAGGACTTAAAAGAAAGTATCTTCCTATAGAAAACATATTGGTGACAATTTTTTCATGGAGTTGAGTCAACTAACACAAAAGAACAAGACAAAGTTTTAAAAAACCCCTTTAAATTTTAAATTTAAAAAATGGTACTTGAAAATAAACCCGGAATACAAAGGGACATGGTATGTGAAAAGGTGAGGAAGGCAGAGATTTTTGGTTTATATAAGAAAATCATGTTTCTTAAGATAAAATGGCATTGCTTTCTGTTTTCAGTAACACATAATAGATGTTTAGGGCCACGGAATCATAGAATAGGCTGACTTGGGAGAGACCCACGAGGATCATCAAGCCCATGAATGCTGTTTCCATACAGGGTAACCAAAAAGTTAAACCTTATATTTGTGAGCATTGTTCAAACACCTTTTGAATAGTGATAAGCTTGGAGCCTTAGCCACTTCCCTAGGGAGTTTGTTCCAGTGCTTGACCTCCCTTCTCAGTGAACCTTTTCCTAATATCCCATCTGAACTTCCCCTGAAGCAACTCTAACCTGTTCCCTCATGTCCTACCACTGGACACCAGAGAAGAGATGGGCACTTCCCTCTCTGCCTGCCCACGTGAAGATATTGTAGGCAGCAAGAAGGCCACCCTTGGTCTCCTCTTTCTGTGCTGAGCAAATCTAGTGTCCTTTAGATAGTAGGGCCAGATTAATTTGTGTTGTGAGTTCCAAAAGCTTTCAACAAGGAAGTATTTGGCCTTTCACATTTAGCATTTTACTAATCAAAATACAATAAAAATGTTGGGTTTTTTCCAATTAAATAGATAAATAATATTAATACAATGAAAGTAATTTACATTTATATAACACTTCTCATTGACAAAGGATCTCAAAACAATTTATTGATAGTCATAGAAATTTCTAAATAGCAGTACTATTTTTGATTATTTCTGCTTAAATATGTGTCTTTTTAATCACCAGTACTTCAGGCTAAAGTATATTAACTGTGTCATTCTCCAATCTACAGCCTTAAAAATGATGAACTAAATTTGTAACCTCCTACTGTGCTAGCTGTGTCCTTACTGGAATGAGTAATCCCACTGAATTCAATGAAGCTACTCATGCAAGTGTTCAGAAGTGTATTAAAATATTGTGCAGCCTAGATCTATTCGTGTCTGGGGCAATTCCATCTTTTTTAAATTTAGTAAACCATGATTTAACCCCAAGAGAATGTTAGCTCATTTTTCTTCTGGAACTAACAGAAAAATTAAATCCTGAAAGGAGGAAGACTCTGCTCAGAGCCACATCAGTCTCGTGGCAAAAGTGGTGCTTCTGACTTGCTGTACAGAAACAAGAATTATTTTGCAGACTCACCTGTCCTCAAATAAGGAACCTCAGGTCTCCTGTATGCTCTTATTACAAAGTATCATCAGGTGTTGAAACTTTTTATGTGCATATTGTACATGTAGATGAAGAAGGAGTTAGACACTCAATTTACTTTTGGGAAAGTTTCTCTTCAGGGTTTCTGCACAGGTCTGAAGCACAAGAGAGGCAGTTCCACCAGAAATATATGGATGAACAGGAGTCTTCCTTGCTCCCCATCAGCTATAATAACTGCTTGTAAAAACAGAAAGGTTAGAACCTAAATAGTGTGGAAAAATTGTCACTAGTTCATTCAGATGGAAGCAGGAAATGGTACTTTTTGCTTTAATAAGTGTTTTAAAACAAAAATTCAAATTTAACTTTGCAATTGAACCATTATACATGTTTTAATCTCTCTCTGTATAAAGTTGTTGAATGTGTTCAGAAATTAAATGAGTACCTCACCATGAAGGCACTGTGGCAGGAAACAGCCAGAACATTTATGGGCATTGCTGTCATCTTTCAGGGCTGCTAATCATGTTTTTCAAGGATCTATCAGTTCTGCATTTTCAGAGAGTATTTTCCCTTTTAACTCATCCCAGACACCAGAGAGCTGTTATGGAGCCCCTGGTGCACAGGGTCACCTTCGTGAACAGACTGCATTCTGACTTCAAACACCCTGATTTCCGTGCCCCTGCCCTACGTGCCAGCCCTCCCAGAGCCAATTTAGTCTCTTATTCACATACTTCATGTTTGCTAAATTCAGCAAAACTCTTCTGGATTTGCAATCCAGAGCAGCATTTCATTAATTTGTTTTGCAGGAGAAATTGCTTGAAGTAGGAATAGATTTTACACTGATACTTTTCCATGTGTCCTACAAACCTAATCATTGTTAGGGATGTGCCTTGCTAATGACTACTAAAGGAATTGGCATTGCTGTGTGTAGGATCTTGTTCTGGATCAAAATTAGAGAGAATATTTGTGTGAGGTGTCTTCCTATGGGAAACGTGGAAATGAGAGGCTCTGAGTGATTTTTCAAAGAAGAGACTGTCTTCCAAAGAAATAAAGGAGAGTGGTAGTGAAAGAAAAGCTGAAAGGAAATTAGTATATTAAGAATTATTATGAACTGAACCAGATGACTGGCAATACTCCTCCATTTGATTGTAGCTCATCATCAAGTTGAAACATTATGTTTTACCCTTTCCAAACCCTAATTAGAGATAGCAAACCCCTTCTTTTCTTCATGTAAATTCCTCTTTTCAATTGCTGCTTCTATACCACTTCTCTCTCCTGAGGAGGGCTGCAGAAACTGGAAGCCCCTTTATGTCCTTAATATGCAGGTGAGGTACTATATGGAGGCATCAAATTACTAATGCAGAGCTAAGAACAAGATGATTCATTCATTCTTAGCCTTCCTAGTTCTGCACAACTATCTGATCAAGGTGATATTCAAGGAGGATAGTTTTACAGCATAAGAATAATTTTTATGTAACTTTTTTTCAAACATTTTGTATTTTAATGCTGATGCTAATTTTTGCAGGAGTACATGTGCTTTGAAAAATAAGGTGGTGAAGTGAATCCTTCACGAAATCTCCTTCATCTCTCACAAGCATCAGGAGAAGTCCCCAAAGCTGGAAACCAGTTTGATTTCTTGTGTTCTGTGCATTAAGGTACAGACAGGGGAAACAAATAGAACACACTGCAGAGACCCCTGAGCTAATGCCCAAAGATCTGGCTCCAAAATTGGGACCAGACCTCACCTGATGGGTGTGTGCCTCCATTTCATGCTGCACTTGAACTAACTCCCTCTTCTGTGAGGCAGTGGTACTAGAAAAAGATGGCTGCAGCAGTCATGGCTTTTATTTCAGCCCTGTGTGTGCCACATCGTGCTTCATAGATTTATTGGCTCTTCTGGAGACAGCTGCAGATGTAGGCATCTAATCCATCATGTCACTGGATACATCCTAAAGGTTTTCCACAGAAAACAAGTCTTGCCACAGAGTTTATGGAAACCAAAATCAGACCACGGAAGCTGAGAGATACTTACGGGATGGAAGTATTTAACTAGCTTTTTGAAGCTATAAGAATTTCTTACTGGAAAGCTTATTGCATGAGAGTGGGATTAAAAGGACATTGTCTTTCAAGGAAAAGGCAGAGACAAATGAGTCAAAACAAAATGATAGATTACACAGACAAGGACAAGATGCTTTTGTCTGGTGATATAGAGGAATGGCACTAGGGAGCATAGAGCACTGGAATAAGACAACCTCTACAGTTGGGTTTTTTCCTTATTACAGGCATGAACAAATAAAAAGTGTTAAGTGGACTTGAAGAAAAAGCATAATAGGAGTGTCAGAAGTATGTTGGGATATGATAGTTCCCTGGTGTGTGCTTATTCCATTTTACTGTGTGAATTAAACCTACAGCTCAATTTTTGGGAGTTGTAAACATTAATTGACGTGCCAGTTTGTAGATCAGCCATAGTGTTTTTATGATGCACAGGAGAAGTTACGATGGAATTAACTCTCATGCAGTGAATTGGGAAGAGGAGATGGGTTAAGTATATCATTTCATGAGAGCTGTGCAGCTGCACAAAGCCTATATGGCTCAAGCATAATCTTTTTTATTGGCTTTTAAAAGCAAAAGAAAGAAAGAAATCAGTGTTTTGAATTGGCAAAGTGTCTTCTTAAGGGCCCTTAAATTATTTGTTTTATTTGGTTTGTATCTGTAGAAGACTAAACAATCCATTTTGGATTTTGGTACCTGTTTTCTCATTTCTACTTCTTATTAGGAAAAGTTCATATTAACCGAGTGAGAAGTGCACAGTAGCCAGGATTTTGATGTTTCCACAATAAAGAATACCTTAGGAATGATGAACCAATTGTAGAACTACAGTGAACTTTGACTCCAGAACATTTGCAATAGCACAAATATGGAAACACAATTTTCGAAATATTTTGAACCTGTATAACCAGATATACCTCTGGGTTGTTCCTGATGTGGCATATGCAACTGATTTAGTACAAATTATTATAATAAAGGCCACTTACAGTTGAAGAATGTCACTAGAATAGTTATAGACCAGATCAAAGGTATTCTCTACAGCATCAGAATGGTGGTCAAGATGACTTTTTTAAAATGCTTAGTTTGGCTCTAAAAATAAAAATTTAAAAAAAAAAAACTGTTTATGCTTTTAATTTTCTTATTAGCCACTAGTTAAAGGCATTATTTCCTACATATTTTTTTTCCTTTCTTAAACTAGCTTCATCTTGTTATATTTAATGTAATTATAATCCTTTTTACTCCATGCATTTGTCAGAGGATGCAAGCATTTTCATACTAATAGCCTGTGCAATGTTAAATAATCCATTCCAGGCATAGCACAGTTAATCTTTCCCTGTTTCTGGCAGAATTAATGGTAAGAACCATTTTGCTACAGTTGAGTATAAATTCCTATCTGGGAATATAATTACTGTCTGACAAGATATTAGGCAAATATTGAATACTGTGCTGAGAATGAAGCCTTCTAAACAGCTTCTAAATTTACATAAACCATACTAATTAATTAATTTTCTGCTAAAAATACAACATGCGCATCTGTGTTCAGTATAAAATTTTTCAGTCTGGTAGCATCTTGGAAAGATGGTAGTGGAAACTGTCAAAAAACAGCAAAGAATTCCAAGACCCTCGTCAGTCAACTGCAGCAAACTGGATCAGAGAGCAGAAGCTCTCCCTGCCACTGTGGCCAGTCCTGCCAGGCATCTGGCTTTTCAACCTGAGCCAGCAAGGAGGAGAAGCATGAAGAAACCTTAAAAAATATTTTTAAATCACCAGGGATTTCTGAGTCTGCAACAGATTTTTAACACTTTGTATGGTGCCTGTTGTTAAACAGTGAGCCCAAGAGTAAGGTTTAGTATTCTTGTTGCAGCTGTATGTGTCAGGATCCTGAAAGGTGTTAAGTTCCCTTCCTCTACAGCAAGAAGCTTGCAAGTCATAGCACTGTGGGGAAAGCAGCACAAGCAGAGCCTCTGAATGTTTTGTTAGGATGTGATTTCGCAGCTCCCAGTGGTGCTACAGTACAGCAACAGGACTGTGTCCCACAGTCCATTTCCAAATTTAGGAGCAACTAGGCAGATGATCAAAAGATAAACTGGGCAGAGAAAATGTGCTTAGATGTCTTTTTACACATAAATGATGTGGTGTATAAGGCAAACAAAGTGTGAAACAGGGACCGGAGATCACTTTATCACAGTGGGTCAAAAATATCTCAGAGCTTCTGCCCTTCTTACCTTTAAAATATTTCTTTACATGGCTTGTATCCTTGAAACAGACTTTAAAGTTATCTGAAAATGCCGTGTGACAAGAAGTGAATTTACCATATTACCATTAATGGTTGAAGCCTGCTGGCCATCAAGAACCCACAGGAGGCACAGCCAAGTGTCACTGCACTGCCAGACTCACTTTCTTCTCATTCCTTTGAAAGGAAAAAAGGAGAGGCATCAGACAAATCTGCTCTGCTTCAGTGATTCACAACTTCCCAGAGCCCACAGGCATTGTTAGGAACATAGCACTAGTTAGATCAGGGTTTCTTTGGGCTTCAGCATGCACCAAAAGACTCAGGACAGATTTAGCTTTGTTTAGAGCAAATCTTTCTGCCACAAATGGCACATGGCAGATATGTCATAGGGATTTTTCATTGTAATGGACTCCCAACCTAGAGTTTTTGAGGTAATATTTGTCCATCTCTGCCAACAACCATTCTTCTAGATGAGCCTTTGAGGATATATAAATATTTATTTATTTTGTAATCTGAACAATGTACCTTTTGTTTCTGGATCACCTTTTAATTGTCTGGTTTCAGTTTCTAACTGATGCCTCACCTGCATGTCTCTAATCTTTCCTCTGTCTACGTGAAGACTTCCCTTATTTTGAGACCAAATTTGACCATATTATTTGCCTGTAATCTGTCAGTGATATTTTCTTGTGTGTCAGGATTTGTGCTAAATGGGTTGTGGGTGGACTCGATATTTTGCAGGGCTTTGGTTACATCTGATTGAGTTTAAAAGGCAGTTTAAAAAAAATTAGTTCATTCTTATGTTGTTAACAGTATGCACCTCATTCTCCATCTGAAATCTGGATTGCCTGTGGGGTTTTTTTTCATGAACTAGCATATTTGTGTGCTTTAAAAGTGGTAGACAGGCTGGAGGATTCAGTTCAGAAGGTAAATTGCAGTTAGTGACGACACTTGCAGAACCAAAATGTAGTTCTGAACTTTTAGAAAATATTTTCACTGGTTCTTTTTTGCTTCCTTGAAGTTCTGGGAGGACAATAACCCAATTAAGAAAGTAAAACAACTTCATTTTAATGTCAAACACTATGATCTGGAACAGCTTCTGTGACAGAGGAAGGAGACAAAGCCACCCAACTTAGTATGTGATCATTGTATTCAGTGATCTGTCTCTGTAGGGTAGGGTGAAGAAGTAGGGTCAATTCTGCACAAGAGGTATAGGCATCAAATGGGGCTCTTCAAATAAACTCTTCTCCTCAAACAACTTAATTGATCCCAAAATCGACAGGCATCCGAAAAGCTTATACGCACACAAGTGCATGTTGCCTTCACTTGTCATTATATTGGACTTCTCCCTGGAGCTGCTTTGGGGGTGGGGTGGGTTGTGGGATTTTTTTTCATTAGTTTGGGTCTTTTTGTTTGTTTGTTTTTTGTGGGGGGGGATTTTGGGTTTTTGTGTGTGTGTGTGTTTTTTGGGGTTTTTTTTTGGTTTTTNGGGGGATTTTGGGTTTTTGTGTGTGTGTGTGTTTTTTGGGGTTTTTTTTTGGTTTTTTTTTTTTGAGAGGGGATCTTGATTTGGGGTTTAGGTGGCTATTTTTTCGTTATATGCTAGAGCATACAGAATTTTGTGCATTCACTTCACTTTGATCTAATGTGAATAGAAAGATACCAGACTATAAAATTACCAGTTGTTTGGTTGATTGAAAAGAAAAGGAAAAAAAAAAAAGTAAAAGAACAAAAATAGTGTCAGGCTGTCTATTACAGTTCCTGTAGTGAGGTTTCAATTTAGGCTTGTCTGATATAAGGAGAGATTCACACTTATTGAAAGCTAATAAGCCAGCCTGATGCCAGTTTTGGATTAGACTTGAACAGAGTTTCAAGTTGGATGGGAAGACACTGAGGATGAAGAAAATCAAATAATAAAGTAATTACTGTCTGTGTTCTGGTATCATCTTGGCAGCACAATATTTTTTGGAACATCGGCTGTGGAAATTCTCTGCAAAAGATTTTTCTTATTGTCACCTCACTTCAGGGACTAGAGTCTATAGATGGATAGGTAGAACAATACTTCCTTCTCACATGGCATATGCTTAGCTGGAAGTGGACAGTGACTGTCATTTCCTACAGGGACTGTGGTGACACTTCACCTTCCTGTTAAACAGATACTTTCATGTTCTCACTAGCACGGAAGGGTTAGATGGGTGGCTGGAAACATCTGTAAAAAAGGATAAACTTAATAAAAGCATTGAGTTGGCCTAAGTTCACGTCATCTGGAGAGTTAGAAGAGAAGAAAAGGGCTTGCCATGACTGCATTTCAACATAATATCACAACCCAACAACTTTGAAATTATTCTGAAAGGGGTATGTCAACCAGAGCTAGTATGAAAATTTAAAAAAATGTTGGAGGCAAAAGTGTTCCCTCTAGTGTCTCATTGAAATTTATTTGGTAATGTCTGATGAAACACTGAAGCATAGATGTAGCAAAACCATTTTTCTATTTTTAAAATTTTCAGGGACTTCTTTATTAGCCTTATAATGGCATGGTCTTCACTTCCCCTGCTCTTCTTTCCTTGTCTTGCCTCATAACATTGATGTATCTTCCCTCTTACACTTGGGCAGACTCTAGTACAAACTTTGGAGATGAAAAATTTGCCTGCTAGAAAGTTCTCTGTGGGAAAAGATGAACTTCAAGATTTTCAGTGAGATGAATGGAAAGAAGTAGGTTAACAGAATCCCATCACTCCAGACAGCAGATCAATGGAGCACAGGGAAAATCAAGGTGTGTTGGGGTGTGCCCAATGCTTGTCAGACTGTAAGGGGACTCTGAAAAGAGGGTGTAGAAAGGAAGGGTGTGAAGAACTTTGAACTGTTGCTGCCATGAGGCCACAGGAGACCCTGCACTATCATGGAAAATGGTGAGGACCCAACCCTAAATATACCTTTACAGTATTTTTCAGTCTTTCATTTCAGCTGACACAGTTCATAACATTTTATTCTCAGAAAGGCATTGTTATTTGCTCTTTCTATCTGATTCACTGTAAGAACTAAGGATGAAATAGACTTTCTGAAGACAAAAGCCCTGTTTTTCTGCAATCTCCAATCCTGATGGCACAGTCTTACAATTATTTATTTTCTGAGGTCCCATCTCTTTTGGTGCAAATGAGCAGCAGTGAGTGAAAAAAGATAGTCTTGTGAATGCCTGCCATTCTTTGAAATATGGAACTGAGAAACATTTGCAGAAATCAACATTATTTATGATCACCTGTAGAAACCCATTTTGTGTGTTTCTAATGAATTTGATCTATTTTTCTCTATGATCCTTTTTTTACTGGTAGAACTGACAGTTTTAAACAATTTTAAATTAACAGATCAAGAAATAGGTAGAATAAATAGAATGTCCTGTGTACAAATGCTGATCCTGCTTCTTTTACTAAAGCAAAAGACCTTCATAATTCATTCATGCCTTCACAGTCATGACTTATGGAGCTTTTATACTCATGGGAGAAACATAATACCCACCCTTCATGGGTGAAATATTCTGTATGGGCTGGGGATTTATTCTCCACTGGTCTCACTCTTAAAGATCTGATGAGCAGTGCTTTTCAAGGGTTAGATTTCTTTACAGAAATTAGATCACTCCAGATCACTGACAAACTGTAACAGTTTCACTGTTCCAGATTATCCTGACTTTACAGCTTTATTCCATATTTTTTTTATGCTCACATTGAAGATGAAATACCAAGACATTTTGTATGGCAGTTAGCTGAGGACGCTGTACACAACTGTTTCTGGACAAAGGTGTCACTGAGTACAGTGTTAACAGGAAGACATGAATTGAGAGCTGATCTGCAGGTACTCTGAGGAAGAGACTCTCATTAATAGTTTGGGCCAGCAAGTTTGGGTCAGCACCTCGAGGCAGGTTCCACTGAGCTGAACTGTCTGCTCTGTGTGGCTGATGTAAAAAATCTCATAAAAGATTTTGAATGAACTATTTCAGAATGGTAATTTTGCTAGAATAAAGACAAGTAAAGCAGTCAGATGTCTATCAAGGACTTATGAGTAGTACCAGCACAATTTGTTTATGTGTAATTGGAATGGTTTAACCCCAGACAGCAGCCAAGCCCCACACAGCCCTTCCCTCCCTCCCCACCAGTGGGATTGAGGTGAGAAGTGGAATGGTAAAATCAAGAAGACTTGCAAGTTAAATTAAAGGCAGTTTAATACTGCAAAAGCCACACACGAACAAGCAAAACAGGGAAATAATAACCATAATCATAACCATAATTCTCTGCTTCCCATGGCAGGCAGGTGCTCAGCCATCAGGACAGCAGGGCCCCATCACATGTAATTCTTACTTGGGAAGACAAACACCATCACTGCAAACATCCCTCCCTTCTCTTTCTTCACCCCACTTTTTATATGGAGCGTGATGACACATGGTCTGGAATATTCCTGTGGTCAGATGGGGTCACCTGTCCTGCCTGTGTCTCCCAAATTCCCATCCAGCCCCAGCCCTCTCAGCAGTGTGGCAGAACTAAAGCAGAAAAGGCCTTGGCTCTGTGCAAGCCCTGCTCAGCAATAACAAAAACATCTCTGTGTTATCAGCCCTGTGCTCAGCACAAACACAAAACACAGCTCTGCAGCAGCCACTGGGAAGAAAATTAACCCTGCCCCAGCCAGAGCCAGCACAGTGGTGTAGCCCTTTGCCTGCTGGCAGGATGTATGAGTGGGTGCTGTTCAGACTCATGCATGAGGGAGCAGGGCACCAGGACAGGGGTGTGATACAGTTTACAGCCCATGGCTCAAATCCAATGCTCTCACTCAGACTCCAGTGTTGACAACACAGTCACCTGCACACTGTGAAATTATGTTCATGCATTTCTAGGCACTCATATGTGTTTTAAAAAAAATTCAGTCTAAGGAATGAATACACAGAACTGTGTAGGGACATGTAGATGCAAATATGTGAAGAGTGGATGTAAAGTCAAAATACTGATTTTTGTGAAATATTACTGAAAGCAATAGATGCTCTTCAGAAATTGAAGATTTTGGGCAACTTCTTTGTGCCTCAGTTTACACTTGCATACCAAAATTTATTAATGGTATTTTCAGACATGTTTTACAGCTTACATAATATTCTCATCATTTTCAGATAAGTTCTGGTGAACTTACTTGTACAAATTGTGGGACAAATATATCAGAAATCTTGCATAAAATGTTTGAGTCTAAAAGAGAGATTAAACAGTGTCATTATTCTGATAATACAGAGTTGAAACTTTTTATCGCTTTGGAAAAAATTTATTTTATCTGCTTTAGTTCTGTTTCTCACTTTACTGCTGGCAAAAATGTATTGTGTAATATCTCATTAGATAATTACGTGCTGGCAATATAATCAATTAATTTAAAATCTTCTGCAAAATCTTCCAGAAGTAACGCACTTACAGTGTAAAATTTTATGTGGCTAGTATTATTAAGTTACTGTATTTTAAACAGATTGCATGGATATGATTATTTCATTAAACTACCAATTGTTCTTGTGTGTATGTGTGCTGGCAAGGAAATAATCAGATAATGGATACTAAGGCCACCCTCTGAATTGCACACTACTCCTCAGCTATCTAACCTGTAATTTTAATGCAACATTTTCTCCTTCACTAGCACACTCTGCAGTTATATTTAAATTATAGCTAAATTATGCAAAAGTCAGAAAATTCCGAAATGAAACGTTAGGTAAAAGTGGCAGTTCTTTCCTTGCGTATAATTAAAATAAATTTTTACGATTAGAGGACTGTTCCAAAGAAGAGAAAAAGGTGAGAAAGAGCAACTTGAGGTTTTGATTCTTCTTGTGCATCATCAGCAAGAAGACTTACTAATTTCTTTGTAGTGACACCTGTCTGCTGTCACCCTTAACTGGTAAGGTGCTACAAATGCTGAAATGTCATAAATCTGAAGACCCAGAGTTTCATGGGTGGGAATGGACTCAGTCTCTGGAGCCTTTATTTTCAAAAGACACTTGTTAGGTGAGTCCTTGGTCCTTTTGTAGGGGTTTGTGGTTGATTTTGATCTGGTTTTTAGGGCAGACTGAGTGCTTATGTGTGAAGAAGAATGTGGTGGTTTCATGTTTCTTGTGATGCAGGAAGAGGATGAGAGCTGGGATTCACTGTGGCTGCAGAGCAGGGAGGAAGGGATGTCCCTTGGGGAGGACAGTCTGACTGCCCATTCCACAGGCTTACAGTGTGCCAAAGTGCAAGGAGACTGTTCAGAGTGCTCCAGGCACAACAGTTTATTTAGACAGGAGTAGGAGGAAGAAATTACACATGGAAGAGTAGAAAGAAAAGGAGACAAAAGTGATGGGGTAGAATATAGATCCTCAACGTGTAAAATAAAACACCAGAACAGTTTTCTTTGTTCTCTTCACAATTTTAAAATGTTTTTAAAATTACTTAGAAAAGGCTATGTAAAATATGACATGGAGAAAGCATTATCAATAATGTACTGGGCAAACACTGACAACAACTAAGGCTGGTCCTCATCTAGAAAGTCTCATTATTTTTTCATGGCAAAAAAGGGGCGTAAAGAAAATGCACTTATGTAGCAAAAATAGAAATGTCATAAGAAAGGGAAAGGGAAAGGGAAAGGGAAAGGGAAAGGGAAAGGGAAAGGGAAAGAGAAATTTCCTGTTCTCCTGCTTATTGATGAAACATTTGCTTAACAGCAGGGACAACTGAAGTTAGTATCATATTTTTTGTCAAGTTAAGTGGCTTTTGTTAAGGAAAGGTCTTTTGGCTCAAGGAAGCCAAGACTTAAGCAAAGGTAGAGACTGAGCACCACTCCCACCATTCAGATGACAGTCAAAGCAAATTTTTGAGGTGGAAGCTGGAACAGGGATGTAGGATGATGGAGCAGGGTTGCCACCTCTGTTCTCTCTCTTCTATCTTTGTTTTATGTTCCTGTGTCTCCTGCCTCTAGAAATATTGAGCACATTTTTACACAATCTATAATTTAACAGTAGTCAAACACCATTTCTTAACAGAAACAAGAGCAGCCTATGAAAATAATTGCATCTGAGTTTTCTACAACATCTCTGATTTTTTTTCCTTAAAAATTGAAGTCAGTTGTTGCTGGAAGCAGGGAATGAAGAAAACACGATCTTGTGACAGCTGGTTACACTTTGGTTCACATAAAGTGCTCTTAATCCTTGCAGCAGCACTGAGAAGTGCACATTAAAGAAATGGACTGCATTATATGTAGGACTAGTAGGTAGGATTGTAGCTGAGATTTCTCAGCACTTCCTTTTATTATAATAATAGCTTTGATTTCCCTAATTACCTATAACTTTGTTCAAATGTAATCCTGTGGATTGACACTTAATGTTGTCACGTTAAGCACATACATCAGCTGGAGTTATTGAGCAGAAATTTTCAGCAGCAACAGTTCAGGCAGTTCCAACAAGAGGAGGAATTTTTTTCAGTGCCATTTTTAAGTTTTATTGGAGTTCCTTTTCAAAATGAGCATATACATAGAAAGGAATCTAACTGAGCCTGCCCTTGCAACCCTTTTTTTGTCTTTTTACAGCTGCTGAGCATTTGACTTTCAACCTTAACGTTGTTGTCTAGTACTTCATGTTGGAGATACTGTGTAATTTCACAGTGAGTTCCTGCAAAAACATAGATATGATCTGAATGTACAGCACACAAATCTCAGAGCAATGAAACCATCCAATGCTTTTAAAGGGAACCTTGGATTATTTCTGCATTTCTCCTGATTTCCTTATAATAAATATTAATATATCTCTTAATACATCTATCTGTGCATTAAAATCTGTTCCTTTTCATTACAGCATAGGGCCTGTGCAACCATTCCTGCTGTTTCTTGTCCCAGTTTTGGCTGACATCTGTACATTAGATCATCGGGGAAAAAGCAAAATAAATTGACTTCAGATGCTTTTTAAAGTATTAGGTTATCACTGGAAAGCAGTTTTCTCTTCACTTTTCACTCATGCCTATCTCTTTGATGATTTTGCTAATAATTTTGTTTCTTTTCAAGATTGGAGTGTTTCCTCAGCCATCTTCCCTTGACAAAGCAAATGGTACAGAATCTAAACATGAATTTTTCTGTGTTTTGTGCCAAGAATACTGGAACACCATTCCAGATCAACCTCCTGGAAGTCAGACAAAATATCAGAATAAATTACCAAACCTTCACTGGCCATGGAAATTTTGCTTGGTCCAAGATTGTGTCTTGGCTCTGGCTTCAGAAAAACATTCTTTCTCCAGCTAGAGGATGGAAAGTGTATATCTTTTACCAAGGCAGATAGGTCAGAGTCGAATGTCTATATCTCCTGGCTACTGGTATTGCAAGAATTTTTTTAAAATACTGTGCAGATAGTATTGACAAACTATATATACAAATATAATAATTTAACAATCACATTGATTACATATGTCCAAAGTTTGGCTGATCAGGCTCTTCCTAAGCTTGGTTTGAATGATTAGAAAATATTTATTATTCTTTTTTCAGATAAAAATGAGGCAGAAGTGTTGTTGAACACTTAGGAGTGTATGAATGTAGAATGAAAACCCCTCAGATCATCCAAGTTCTCTGCCATTAACTTTGACACCCTAATCTGATGAATTTTCCTGTATAAAAGGCTGAGATACAATTTTTTGAAAGAACCATATTTTAAACACTCTATGAGAAACTTTGGCAAAAATATTGCTTATAATTCCTTGCTTCTCTTTGCCAACTAATGTATTGAGAAACACAGAATAAAGAGTGAAGTATCAGAAGGATATAAATCCTTGGAAAGATGTAATGCAAGAAAGACATTTTCAAGCACTTCTTAAACTAAGGTCTCCAAAAGTCATGAATAATGAGCAATGGTCTTTGAACAGAGCCCATGTGTGTATTGAGAGTAGAAGAATTGGTGGATTTTCTCTAAAGTTTTTTTGCAAAAATGCTCAGGAAGAAAGAGGTGATCAAACCTCTTCCCAGAGTTTGTATGATTAGACTGTATAGTCAACACTAGATCTACTAGAATCAGCAATGACAGAATTGCCCTTGGGATTTCACCATTAACACTTATTCCCCTCTTAAGATTTTGTTTTCAGGAAGGGAGCAGCAGTGTATTTTATGGAAGGAAATTGTGAAAACTGGAGTTTCAGATATGCTATCTACACGAGCTGTAGCAGTAAGGCACTAAAGTAACCACAGAAGGGAACAAAAGTCTAGAGGCAAAATGGCATAAAAGCTGAACCAAGAAAAGAGGCAATAAAATGAGTGGGGTGTAGTACTGGATTTGAGCATTTCTTTGTTCCGTCCTTCTTGCTAAACACACAATTACCAATCTTAGAGACTGAGCTGTGTTAATCAAAAAGAGGTGGTGGTTAGTAGCAGCTTAGCAGTTGTGTGTAAATAGAGTTTTAGATATTAAATGACAATTAAAGGCTGTTAAAAAGCAAATTACCAAGTGATGAACTAAGCCTCATGAGGCCTGGAAGGAAAGTAGTAAAGCTGAATTTAGCCACAAACCACTAACTACAAACAAACTACTGGCAGCATGCCTGCTTCCTAAAACACCTTATTAACACCCTGTCTTTAACTCCTTTAAAACTCATAGTAGAAACTCACAGAGAACTATAAAAAATAGTGAAACCTCTCACCTTCTGAAACCAGCAAATCTGGAAAATGCTTTTCATTTTAAAAGGAAAATAGCAATCTAAAAACTGGATTATTAATTTAAATTTCATTACTACCTTATATGCTTAAGCTCAAACGTCACCTGAGCAGTCTTGACAATTTTTGGGTCATCTTCTAGTAAAAACCCAGCCTAACATGTAGCTGATGACAATGAGTGACAACCAAGACAAGAGGGAAGTAACTCTGCCAGAGCACCTAAGCCAAAGGAGTGTCCTGGATGTCCCAGAGTGACTAAGGATTTTGCTGTGATGGTGTGGATCTTGTGGTGTTTTCTCACTCATCTTGCTCATTTTTTGGGCTGGGAATGGCCATGGGAGGCTCCTAGTGGGGATCCCTCAGTCAGGGGAGTCTGTGGGAATGCCTGTCTGTGGTTGTGGGAATGTCCCACAGCAATGCAGTTGAGTCTCTTCCCCCCAGAGACAGAGGGGAGAGGTGAAGCCATGGTTCTCTGATGAGATAATGATGTTCCATGCTTCTCACAGGTCCTGGAGTCATCCTACCTTCCCTCCATTTCATAACTGAAGCTCCTATGTTGAAAACTTAATTGTCAGGAGAGATTCAGGGGAAAGAGGGGCAGTCTTAGGAATTACACATCCCTGTCTATTGACAGGAGGAATCTAGGGGACCATGAATGAAATACTTCTGATAAGTGCCTAGGTGAAACAAACCCAGACCTGCTAGCTGAGAGCACTCCAACCAGGAACCAGACTCTGCATGCATTTCTCTTTGCCTGCATAAAGGGGCACAATTAAGTATTTTAGGTGCAGTATCATGTCTTAAACCATTCTGGTAAGTATTCCACATTGGCTTTTTTTCAAAGGCCCAAATTATCTTCAAGCCTAGCTCTACTACCCACTGCAGCTTCTCTTGGATCCAAAATCACAGAGCATAACATTTTAAAAAAGCAAAAAGAAGAAAGCTATGCATTGGTGCTTAAAATTGAATGTCATTTTTACTTACAAACACTATCAGGTGTTGAGCAGGAAAAAAACCCTCCTGTATCAGGATAATAAGTGTGGTAGGGACAGAAAATAAATGTGAACAATGCTTACGCTTGCCCAACAATTTTTGTGTCAAAGTCCATTCCCCACACAAGCTCTCTCATTCCCTCACATGTGATTCCCTGTTTCTGTTCCTGCTTGACTTCCAACCTCATCCCCTTTTTGATAAGGTCCTGCTTTCTTCTGCCCACCTTGTTCTAGCATTTTCTGATTCTGATCTTATCGGAAAATGTGCTCGCTATAAGGACACATTGTAGCTGTTTTTAAAGATTTAATGAACAGAAGTTGATAAGGACAATAACAGAAGATGCACAAACTACAGAGGACACTATAATTTTGCCTCTTTTCTTGTTTTATTATGGCCTCACTATTTTTTTCTGTCACTGTAGAGTACCCCAGAGGCTCATAATGTCCATCCTTTATAGAATTTAAGAAACATTCACTGCCTGTTTCTAAAGGGAGAAAAAGAGGCTTTTTTTTTTTTCTTTTAAGTTGTCAGTGTTATTAGAAAGAACTAATCACATAACCCTGGAAATAGAAGACCTCTATTGCAGTAGTGAATCAGGAACAGGAAAAAGGTACTTCAGTATACTGTCCCCTGCACACTTTACAGAGGTGCTTTTTTCTCATTTGCAGAGAAAGTCTATTAAAAGATGATGACTCGATACGAAGAAGAGCCTTCCCCTTTAGGATATGGATTAAGATCACCAATTTATTTCTATGCTGGGCATTCAACAAATCTCAGCATCACAATGTAGTGATTCAGTCCTATCTGAGCTTCCATTTGGCACCTGGTCACCTTCCTAGTCCCTGCAGAATACACCTCATTTAAATTTTGTCAATTTTCTTCTTACTGCAGACTTTCATTAGTTTATTCTTTATCTGCCCTGAAGTGTGTAATGATAATAGTGTTGCTTAGATAGCTCCTTTCATTCCAAAGTGCTTTACAAACATTAACTAATTAATGGAGAAGGCAGAGTATCAAATAATGAATCTTTCAATCTATTGGTGAACTGATATAGACAGATAATATGATTTGTTCTCTATGAGTAGTTCAGAGGTGGACATTAAATTAAAGTGCTAGCCAATTTGACTGTCACTGATGATGACAGAGGGAAAAAAAAATTAGTTTATATCTTTCCTACATGAGGCATCTTTTTTCATTTGAATTCATGCTTCAATCTTTCATTTAAAATTAGTTCCATTGAATGGGATGCCAGAAGAACAATAAACTGATTTTCACAGAAATGGAGAAATTAAGAGCCACACAATTATTTCCAAATCATCAAAATCTATGGATTTTACATTTCAACTGAAGAAATAGTTTAATACAATTTTGAAATTTTTATGCTATTTCATGCTCTACAAAAATCTATTTGTATATACAATCATGATGTTTAGTGTAAACATATCACTTTTTGGTTAATAATATTAGTTTAGCTTGAGCTTTTTTATCTTGGGTTTCATTGACCACCAACCATCATTTTCTACTGAGGAGCAACAGAAACTGCCAATTTATAATGAAGGTTTGAGACATATGATCAAAGCTGGGGAAAAAACATGTTGGTGCTGTGATATTGCAGCAAAAGAGTGATCTCTAGTCTTCCCTTTCAAAAAATTTATTTTCTTATTCATGCTGTAATAGGAGGAAAAATCAGAGACTATCAAGCTGTGTTTCTTGTGGTGGACATATTTACACATATTCAGGAAAAACTGAAGGACTTGGTAGACCAGCACAAGAATGTGCAACTTTTTGTCTCCCAGAGTTACAGCATGTCTGTGCTGGTTAACCAAGCTGAAACCATGCAAGGGCTGCTTAGTGGTGCAGTCTTGTTCTTAGTCCAGAGGTAATTCTACTTGGAATAGGTTTTTGCCCTATTCAAATGTGTGTCTATAACAGCCAAAGTTGGAATAGGTCATGGAAAAGACATGAATCATTCTGCTAGTGTAAAAACAGTGGGAAGGAACCACAAATCTTCTTTAAAGAACCCAAACCCACAACCACATTTGGTATGAATTAAAATATGGGCTCCCATTACTCACAGCTGATGGCAACTTTTAGCTGAGTGTCTGAATTCGAAAGGCACAGAGGACATTAGCACCAAGTATTTATCCAAATACTATTCCTGCAAGAATGGTTTCAGCAAGTGGCACTAGGTATGGGTAAGTCAAGCTTCTGCTTGGGGCAGAATGTAGGTCACCACCTGCTTTACCTACCACATAGCCCTGCAAAGCCAAGGGTTTGTGGAATGGCAACTACTCCCAAGGATAGGTCTTCTTCTAGAAGCAGTAACTGGTGATCTAATTCCATCCACCTGCTCCCTTAGCTATCCCAGTAAGAAGTTTTTTCAGTGTCCTTCCTTCCCCCTCTTTCCCAGCTCTATCCCTTCTCCCTTTTATGCCCTAGTTGTGAACAGAGCAGCATGGTACCTGCCCCATTGTGCCAAAATGATCACAAAAGCTTGAGCCAGCCCTGGTTATTCATTAGTTGCTTTCTGTCACTCTGATTTTAAAGGGATTCAGCCCTCCAGCCATGGATCAGGAGCTGTACCATGTAATTCATGTGGCCAAACTCACCTCAGTGAACAACGGCACACTGACTGAGCAGAATAACTTAGCAAATATTTGTGAATAGAGAATATCTTCCATAGTCAGGATCTCATTAGCCTGACAGAGTTTAAGAAGCATTTGGACAATGCTCTTGGGCACATGCTGTGACTCTTGGGGATGGTCTTGTGCAGGGCTTCAAAGGAGTCAAAGATCCTTGAGGGTCCATTCCAACTCAGCTTATTCTGTGGTTCTGTGATACTGCAAATATGATTTATAATGATTCTCCTCTGCAGTAAGCAGCTGAGTCACTTTGAGATTTCTCCATAGGTATAGCCTCTTTGGAATGGTAGGGAGGTCTACGAAGAGCAGTCCTTGTTTAATCTCTATTTCATATCTGACACAGTAGATTTCAGACTTCACGACAGTATATCCATCATATTACCAGGAGATTCTAACTGCAGGCAAAATTCAGTTTTAGAAATAAATCCTTCTACTACCTCATCTTTGCTATCTAATAATGAAGAAAAGTCTGAAACAATCTCAAGCTTAAGCCAAAAAAATTTTATTCCAAAAATTTACCCAGAAAACTTCTCTAAATTCTTTTTATCCAGCCGGGGTGGGAGGGAGGGAGGCAAGAGGTGTCTGATTTAATTCTTGATTTATTTGCAAATTGCTTGAAAAACAAGTTTATGCATATTAATTACATTTCTAATGAAAAATATTTGCAGTTGCACCTGTTTTCATGCCAAAGTATAAACTGGGCTTGCAAAGCTAATATATCTATAATTTGGAAAGTGTTGACACAACCCTTTTGATGGGATACATATGGCTGGAGGAACAAATGCTGTCTGTCACATGGGGATTTTTCCATTAGGCTGTACAGGACACACAGTGGCTGGGGCTGGTTGCTCCTGGGGAACCCCAGGTTAAAGCAGCCTGTGTGAGTGCAGGTGATGGTGGAAATGTCTCATAGTAACACAACAGAGTAATTTCATCTCAGTAAGGATTAACTGGAAAAAAAATGCTGATAAAAGTCCCCTAGTTTATGTACACAAAGACTTGCCATGTGTGTTTGCTTGCTGTTTCTCAGGGTTTTTTCATGAAAACAGGGGGTTTTGAAATATGTCATCAGTGTTGATCTAGTACCTGACTTGGTTTTTATTGGCAAAATAGCCCATGTGATACCACAGATAGGAGCTGTCACAGGTCAAAACCTGATCCTAGCAAAATTTAGAGGATGGAAAGAACATTATGCAGATAGTTTGTTCCTATGGGTATCTCTAAGCAATACACTTGATTTTTACTGCTATGGTGTGATTTGAGTTTTTCAAATCTTGTTTGCTTTTGTTATCTAAAAGAAAATTTAAAGTAAAATGCTTAAATTAATTTTAAGTGTTTATTTCTGCTTCATTAAAGTGTTTATTCAGTGCCACAATTTAGTCTTCACTGAGCTTGTAATGCATCTTGTATAGAATTGCCAGAACCATAATATAACATTAGCAAATCTAATGCTAAATGGTGCTTGTTAATGGTTGAAATTATAGTTTAGATCCTGAGAGTATAAAAGCATCATGAGATCCTTTGCACTTGGATATGGGGTTTGGAATTCATATTAATGTTGATGAAATTTATGCTTGGGTATCTGGGAGAAAATATCCATTGTGAAACTGAATGTCTCGTAGCTGTGCTTTGCACAAAGCAAAAAGCTCAAACGCTTCCCGCCCATTGCAAGCTTCACTCAAGGCACTGTAATTACAGTAATTATTGGCATTGTAAAGTACTACTTATTTTTAGTAGGTGTAATTGCCAAGGATGCCTCTTTTTAAAATTCTTTGAACTGCTTTGTCTGTCAGTAAGCACAGACACTGCCAGATTTTTTTTTCCTAATTGAGAAAAATAAATCAGTCATCAAAGTCAAAATTCTTCAGAATAGTGGAGTCACAGTTCATGCTGAGAAGGGACTTGCTCCCTCAGCAGTGATTGATTTTAATATGTCTGCTCATGAAGTAAGATACTGTTCTAACACGTGAACAAGTCTGTGACAAGCAATTGTGACAAGTGGTGTTCGAAGCTTACCCTGTCACCAGGATTCAGCTCACATCATGCTTACAGGGATAGCCAGAGCTTTCTAAAGATCAGTCCCTGAAAGGGAAGCACCCTGTTTTCTTTGCAGCAGCCTTGTTTGTTTCCTTCCCTGCAAGAAACTCCAATTTATGCAGCTTTATGGGTAAAGTTGAACAAAATGCAAAAAGAACAAAGGAAATATCTAGGCACAAGAATGACTTTTGGTTGAACAAATGGATTTTCACCTTGCAAAATCTAACAGAAGCATTGTGATTTTCTGTAACATTTAAATACTAACACACAGAGAAACAAGAAAAAAACAGCTAAGTGAAAAATATATGAAATTATTTACACCAGATAGCCCAAACCCCAGGGGCCTTGTGAGGAGAGAAACAGTGAACAAATCTAAAAAGCATAAAAAACTCTTTCCTACTGAGCTACAATTCATTTTGAAAAACAGAAAAACATTAGGTTGCAACAAATTTTTCTAAAGGAAGTAGCTATAAAAAATACATTTAAAATGGAAAGAGTGGAATCCTCATTATTCCTACTTTGTGGGTCTGGATCCATCACAGTGTTATCTCCCTCAGCAGATGTGGTGGGGCTAGTGGGTGGCACGGTCAACAGTGTTTTGTTGTATCCAAATCCAGGTCCAAAACATTCAAATGCAGACTATCAATTCCTCACATTTCAAGTCTGCCACCTATGGCAGAGTAGCTATAGAACATTGCACATTTTTACTAAGTCCTCTGCATGGAGTCAAATTTTCTTGACTCTCAAGAAGCTAGGCCTATCCCAAAAAGAAGAAGATTCATCTTTAAATAAAGAGGTCTGGCTAAGAACTAATTGATTAAATTGCCATATACAACATAAGGAGATTAGCAGTACCCTGATTTTCTACCACAGGAATTCATCTGACTTCTAACAAACACCTCCTACATTTTCTGTATTCTAGTGAATATATCTATTCAAAAGAGGCACAGCTGTTTGGTGGGGAAGGACACCAGGTTGCAGAGCACAGACAGCAGTACAGATTGTCTTGAACTGAGAAAGTTTAAGGGATTTACAGAGAAGTCTTGGAGAAAGAAATAACAAAAGTCACAGTGAATAGACAGCAAGAGTTTTCTGGGGAATAGGCATTTACCAGCTCTGATTTCCTCCCCTGTTTATCTCCTTTTTAAAAGTTTAAGCACGTAGAATGACCAAGGCTGTCTAGAGAGGGTGGGTTGGCCTCTAGCATGGAGCAGATGAGAAATTCAGCTGCCTGTAGTATTAGAAAAGGCAGTCTTCACTAGTTGCAGGTCCATGTGGAAGCAGTGATTTGGTACATGATGCTCTGCAAGGACAGCTTTCAGGTGAGAAGGACTGGCTCCTGCAAATGAAATCATTCGATTTGTTCAGTGCAGTCGCTTCTGTCACCACTCTCTGCAAGTTCTACCAAGCATTCATTGACACAGCAGAATACATTTTCAGCTACACTGATGAAATCAGCACTCAATGCAGATTTCAGAACATCTAGTTTCAGTGTGCACTGAGTATGAAGGTACTTTTTTTCATCACTTGTTCCTGTTCGGAGGTTTAGATTAATTTTTTTTCTTGTAGTTGATATAGTTTTTTTTGTTGTGGTTAGTTGTCCTCAGAGGAAAAAAAATCTGTCTCAGCTAATATGGGTGCTAATATGCGAGAAGAGTTAGTCCTGAAGCAGCCATGTAGGCTGACAGACTAGGATCCTCTTTGTTATTGTGCTCTACATCTGATTTAATATCCACATCTCACTGGAAACACAAATACAGATAATGAGGAGGCAAATGGCAAACTCACTTGTGTTGATATCTCTGCTTCCTGATGATTCCTCATGCAGGATTTTCCATGGTAGTGTTTACAGCTCAAATAAAACTGTAGGAAATAATACAAGTACACTAAGGCACTAAAAGGGATGGTCAACAAGTAAGAGCTCAGCATGTGTGCATTTTAATGAGGTGTTAATCGAAAACAGGGTGAAGGTAAAGGGCAAACTCAGAGAGGGGGCTTGGATTTGTTGGAAATCAGAACCACCTAAATGCTGGGCTCTCTAATACAGAACAAGGACAAATTCAATTCTAGTTATTCCCACTTCAGGCTGTTTTATAGTTCTTTGGGTTGGAACATTTGTAATAGATTTACTAGGAGCTATTACTCCAAATTCAAGAAACCAGATAAGTAGTATTTAATTGCTGAAGCAAGACCATTCACGTATTTATATATAGAAAATGCTTATATATATATATAAAATGCATATATAATACAGTCACGTATTTATATATAGAAAATGCAGCAAGCAACATATTCATTATGACCATGTCTCATTCTTTAATCCTCCAGTTAAACTGAAAAATTTGTCTTGTGGTCTGTTCCCAAATCACATCACAAAACACTGAAGTAATTTTATATCCTTTCTCTCCTGAAAAAGTGTGGCAGCACTCTACTTCCACATTTCAAGTGTTTCAACAAAGGAGAAAGTCATATCAAATGTTCTCAGAAGAGTTACTTTATCTCCATATTCACTATTCAGGCTTGAAAGCAAACCCTTTTTTGGCTGCCTCACAGAATAAAATACTAAAGACAGGTCTTTGATTTCCTACTTTAAATAGAAAACAAAAGCACTGTTTTTAGAAAGCTAAATCATTTTTTTACTCTGATACTTCATTAGGCTCACTAGAGGCTTGTGTCTGTCTCAATTTTCAAAGCACTGCAAGAGATTTTAGTTTTGTAATTCCTCTTTGACTGAATCCCTTATTCCCTGCTTGGAAATGTAGTAAAGCTGAAATGTCAGTCCTGTAATAACTGGGAATATTCTTGGGGTTTTTTCCTTGCAAAACTAGTGTGCATATAGCCAATTATATATTTTTGAAGTGCTGTTAATCTGCACCTGTAACTTGAAGCAAAGCATTGAAATCTTTTTGCAGGGGGTACTTATTTTTAACCAAAGTGGAACTCTCTTCCACATTTGCTCATTTAGTGATAAAACTGGCCCACAGACTGTGTAGCTGCAGAAGGTCTGCACTAGTGGGCACTTGCCTTATGACTGGGAGAAGGGGAATCCCTGAGTGGCAAAAAGCCAACATGAACATGTTGTTGCTCCATGATCTCCATGGCAATAACACCCTTAAATAGAAATTGTGGCCAAACTAAACATAGCAACCCTCTCAGAGTTATTGCCCCCCCATACTAACTGACTAGAGCATCTCAAAACTCTGTTCATAGCAGAGGTAAAAAGCCCTTCATGGCCATTAGTTAGGGAGGGTGCAAGACTCCTTGTGATCCCAAGATCAAATCTGTCCCTTTATTGTGTCCCGAGCATGAGCAGGTCAAAAAACAACTACTTTCAGCTTGAACAAAAATGCCACAATGCCACAAGGTGGGCTGGGCTTCATGTAAGCCTCTTCCAGCTGGAAGGCATCCCAGACCCCCAGCATTCCCAGGCCAAGTGGCTGCTCAGTATGGCCTCTGACACCTTGTCTCTCCACTGGGGCACCTGAATTTCCTACTGGCTTGCTCAGAATTGCTCTGCTTCCACAGAGCACCACACAGGCTGGTGATCTACCACCTTAACACCGAGTCTGGTGCTCCTTTTTGTTCATTGTGGATGAAATCCAAAGAAATTGCAGAGAAATGTAATATGGTTCAATAGATATTACACCAAACCCCCGCGGAACTTAATAGAAAAAAAATCTTTTTCATAATGATTGTTGACCTGCCTTGAAGAATTCTCTTGTTAAAATGTTATTCCCTGTTAAATTTCTTCAGATTCAGGAAATTATTCTGAAGTTGCTATTTTCTACAAGAACTGATAGCACTTACTAATAACAACAAAGGTGAGAATCAACAAGCAAAAGAATATGGATATATATGCCAGCAGGAAAAAAAGTCAAGCAAAATGCGGGATGGTTCATATGTCTTCTCTTGTACATTATTCCTACACCCATATCATGTAGTCCTTGGCCTACACTCTACCTTAGGCACAGTCTCTGAATGTACTGTGTTGTTAAGAAGTGACGTGGAAGCAAACTTCATTTGTTCATTCCTCTACAGTCAATGCCTTATTTTATTTAAACAGCTTTTTTTTTTTTTTTTTTTTTTTTAATGTACTTTCTCTAATCTGAAATTTCAATATTACCAGTTTGGCCAACAACTGGGCCAGGTCCAGCTACTCTGAACACTGAATTTCTGTCATTATACTCACCTACAACAAGCAAAAATCTGGCATGCCAGGATCTGCTCCAGCTAAGAAGGGGTTGATCAACAATAGATTTTGCCTTTCAAAAACGGACAAAAAAAATCCACAAAACATGGTAAAGTAATAATTACACAGAAGTGGTTTGCAAATGATAATGTCTGATTGAATACCTCCTTTGCTGGAGATTCAAATGCTATGGTAACAGACAAAAAGCCTAATGTATTTTGACTAATCAGAATTGATGTTAATTAAAGATGAGTTCAAGATAACAACTTCTCATTACTATGTGATAGCTACAAAGAGATTGTTCTACCTCCAGGTAAAATAAGCAATTAGATAACTTCTGTTTTTAAGGATTTCTTTTTTACGTCTTATCTCATTCTCTCTTCTTTTCCTGACATCAAAATATTAATATATAAATGTCTGATTTTTATTGCTGCTCAGTTAGATGGATGTTTTTTAGTGGTTCTCAGACTGAATTATTCTCTCACTTCAGTGGAATTATATTTTCCTGTTGCTCTAAGGGGACCATAGCTTATTGGCTAAAAAAAAATTAAAAATAGAGATACTAAGAATAAACCCTTGGGTTACCACTTGAAAATGCAATGTGAAGTAAAGGCAGAGTATAATCTCTAATAGAAGTGGTAGAGCTTTCTTTAGAAAGTGAAAACAATTTTTTTCCTCCTAGTCATTTGACTGCCCTAATAGGAATGATAAAAACCCCATTTGAAAGGTGCTTCTTGTTTCTGCAGATACAAAAAGGCAAGAAGACAAAGGCTCTCTGAAAAATCATGCCACCAGCAATGGTGGTTTCAGTATCATCACTTATATTTCTCATTTATAAGGATAAAAGGAAAAACACAGCCCCTCTAAATCCTACGTACTTGTGACCTGGCATCATAAAACTGGCAAGGAAAAGAGAACAGGCTTCACTTCAATGACTAGTTCCACCAGACTTCTTCTTTTTTTTCTATCTTTCCTTACTTGGACACTAGATTTTTTTAAAGTCCATGAACTGCAAGTATTAGGAAAAGCAGCCAGTGCCACCATGAACTCGTAATCATCCTTAACAATTGAAGGACATTGATTTAAATCTTGCCTTTCCATGTGCCATTCATCAGAACTCTGCTGATACAAGGGCAGACTGGAGCCACTCTGTGGAATTAAGTTCTTTTGAAAGAAGCATTTAGAAATGGTGGTTTGACGATACGAGAGGTTTAACAAATGCTTACATTCTATGAGCATGTACAGTCGTCAGAGCTAAGCAAACCAAATCAGACTGATACTCATTGGAATGGAAGTTTCACTGGAAACTAGGCTTACAAATATTTTGGAAAATGCAGATCAAGACTTAAATAGGCAGGATGAACTTTGAGAGAAACTGTGCTGGATTTTCAACATAGAGTTCCTTGATGGAGAAACACTTGTAAAAAAATACAAGGATTGCCAGGACACTATTACTACGCAGAATACAGTCGCTTGGTTTAAGTGGTTATTTTGAAACTCAAGATTTATTCAAACCCAGAAATACCAGGTGATACTGAAGTTGCACAAGTACTTATGAAATAAAGCCAAAGGTTGGCTGCTACAGTGCACAAGAAAAACAAAAACACCAGAATGAGAAGTTGCCGTAAATCACTTGCAAAGAAAAAAACCAATGAGTTTAACTACTCCTACCTGTTCTTATTCATATAAAACTGTTCCTTATGCCCTGCCTTTCACTGTTTTATTTTGCTTTGCTGTAATCGCTTCTAGAAAGCTCAAATAAGCAGAGCCTCACAAAGCCCATACCATCTATTACTAATGGCTGGAGAGAAATTGGTTTAGAGATTATTAATTTGTTTAAGAACTGAATGAAGTGAAGCACCAAAACACTAATGGAAATGTAGTTTGTATTAACTGTGGAATTGCAATAATGCGTCTTTGAATATAGAATTTAGATTAGAATTAGGTGCACTCACATGCAAAAGGGAAAATATGTCTATGTTATCTGTAGGGATATAATAAGGAAACATTTGCATTAAAGAAATTAATGAGTTTACATTGTGTGACTGTGTTCCTGGTGTTCCAGGATACAGCTATATGGAACTAAATAGCAAATATACTGTTCTCTAAAAGTAGAATTTGTTGCCACCTGAAATAAATGGAAAATGTTCCTTAACTACTGTCAACAGAAGGCCAATGGTGTACAGCTGAGACGTTGAACACACATGAATTCTCCAGCCAGATCTTTGTAACGTCTCACAAAATTGGGCCATATTAGTTGGGTATCAACATTTCTGTTTCAAACTAATTTCTGGGTCACTTTTTAGCAAGGACAGATGTGTAGGCCATTCCAAATTGACTGATGTGATAGCTTTTTAAGTTTTGCAAATTTAACTCATTTAGAGAAAGTAGAAACTAGTGTGTGGGAGGCATTTGGTGCCATTTAGGGATTCCCAAAGCACTTGAGAAACTTAAAAATAATTTAATTATCCCGTATCACACTGGTTTCCCTCCTGAGCTCCTGGGAACTCTACAGTTACCATCTGTGTTCATCTCAGAATAGTTAAGACCTATGACTAGGAAATCCTTGGTTTTATGTGAGGTTTCTGTTTTAGCACATAAATTACTGCCATAGATTGAAAACCTAATGGAAGTCTTTTCAGCCTTCAACAATACTAAGTACCAAGGAAAAATTATCATCTTTGATGGGGGGGCAAGTGTAAATTTTAGGTTACAGTCATTACTTGATTGGGAGAAAAAATAATTAGTGCCACAGACTGTGCTGAGACCTTTAGAACAAACAAAAATAGTTGGCTTTAATGATAAAGCTAAAGCAAGAGAAGGGTACTTAGAAAAAGGTGAATTAAGGTGCTGTTGGAAACCTCATTAGTGAGAAAAAGTCAGAGAATGAAATGGAAATAACAGTCCACTAATAACTTCCTTAAGTTACTTAGGTGAAAGAGAAAATTATTTTCAGTGTATTTCTTTATGAAAGAACAGATAAAGCAATATATCCCAATTTCAATAGTCTGTTTGGTTCATAATATATTTTTCTGATTCCAGATCAGGCCTTTCAGGAAAGAGCAGCAGATACCCTGGTGCTTCTGTCTGACCACTTCTGGCAAGACTCAGAGCATCAGCAAGGCCACTCTGCCTCGTGAGTGCGTTGTGAGAAAGGAGCTGTGGCTGCTCCATGTGAAGTACAGGGTCTGGAACTGGTTCATCACAGCAGCTGGTGGCAACTCCAACAACACGCTGCTGGTAAGAAAATGAGAATACCCTGACTGAGCTGTGATATCCAAGGAGTTTCTGGAGTCTGCTACTAAGGATTGTTCCTGGATAAGTGCTCTGACTGACAGCTTCATACCCAGATAGGTGATGTCATTCTGTCCAACCATTGGGTTTAGATTATTTTTCCAAAGTTTACAATCTTAGCAATTTCTCTCTCTCTCTCTTTTTTTTTTTCTTTCTCTTGAGCATCTTTCTCTTTCTTTTTCCTGTCAGTTTTGGGTACAAGAAATGATTCACCTTCCTTTTTCCTTGTGACTGTCCACATCGAGTGAAGCAAGTAGAAATGGAATAACTATTTTTTTAAAATAGAAGGATTTTTACTGATATTTATTTAGAAGCAAACATATTTTTCACAACATTGTCACAAACATACTGCATAATTTCCCTTTTCACATTATCGCTCCCAAGAATTTCTTGGATACAACAAGAGGTTGTTGAAAGCACTGAAGCCAATAGCAAGGTTGGGCAGTAGAACAGACCACAGGTGAACACCATTATAAAGGATTATAAGTGAACTCTGAAACTGGTCTCACAAACCAAGAAACAGAGCACAACTATAATCCTCATATCTATTTTGTGTTTCCATGTGGCAATAAAACTTATGAAAGTTGTATAAAACTACATCCAATGTAGCTTGTGGTTAGCCAAATATGCAGTAATGTGGTTGGTAAAATCAAGAATAACCCCTCCAAACTGGCCAAGAAGCCCACTACATTGGAAGGACTTGGGGGTCATATGTAAAAGGAAACTAGACCAAATGTCTCATTAAAGGGAAAATGTAATAGTGGGAGGAAAAAGCAATATGACTTCAGCCTGACTTTTAGTTATGATTTTTTTTTAATGTAATAATCAGAATAGGACTGTGGAAACAACTCTGTAATCACAGCCATGATCTCAGGCGAACCACTTTTCTTCTGAAGTTCTGGCATTTCTACCTGTAAGATCTGAGAAACACCTAGAAATTTACAGGGGAAGGGGTGTTACATATCACATCTAGATGATGCTATTCAGAAGGGCTTGATCTATTGGCAATATGTGGTTCTTCATACATTAGTGTAGCTCCTTCTGAGACTAAAATTAAACTAAAACCAGCAGTTCAGATTTTAGTAATTTTCTCCAAAATTCAAGGGTCAGGAAGCTTTAAATTTGAACATGCAACTGCAATTTAGAGCCGGGGGAACCTAAAGGGAAGAGAAATCCTTTGAATTTACAAGTAACATAGATGTCAGTGGCTGTGATTTTGGCCCGCTGTTAAAGTTATTCAGGGTGCACAGAGCACCTTATCTGCTCTCCTAGGAATTAATTGTCAAATTACATTAAAGATATTCTCCAATATTTTGTGGTGGGAAGATTTGCCAGACTTCTCTCTACTTTCACCCTTAGTTCTGACCATCTCTAACAACTTTCAGCTTTTAGAGGAATAGGGAAGACATTTCGAAATGTTGATACTTACATTTCTCTGTCAAAGCCTTGCAGTGCCAAGCAGAAGTGATACCACAGAGCTCTTCTCTTGTCCTCTCCTGTTGCACTTTCTGAGAAGCTGCTGCTACCAAATGTCCCCCTGTTAAAGGGGCCCACTGCCATTCAATTAAGATCAGGGGAATTAAGCTATAGGACCTGGTAGCTGTCTGTATCAGGGCCCTGCACTATCCCTTCTTTGGTCCTATGCCAGCCACGCTGCACAGCTGATGTCTGCCTGGGGCTCCAAAATGCTGGACATGTTTACAGAAGCATCTCTTCCAAACCTTTGTCACACAGGGCTGCTGAGCAAGCATGAAAGAAAAGAAGGTGACTCTGACTGGTGCCAATCAGAGTCCAATACGGAAAAAACTCCATGGGAAATTTCGAAAGGGTGGTGAGAAGGAAGCTTAGGATGAACATTTGGTTTTGCTGCTGTTGCTGAAGTTATAAAAAGCCCCCTAGTCTTAGTCTTTGGGTGTACGGTGGGAATTCAGCAGTCTATTCATCCAGCTGAATTAAATTGTTAAGCTCTGCTGATTTCAGGAAAATCAATGAAGATGTGACAATTTGCCTTGGCTGATGAGATGGCCTGGGATACCACTTGCAATGCTGAGTGGGAATTTTGTCTGCTGACAAAGAGCTGTCAGCATTGCAGAGTATTGCAAGATTCATTGCATGTCACTTAATGAGATGGTAGGGAGGAAAGGAGACACCAGAAAGTACTGGCTGTGGGCAGAAGGCCAGAAGCAGTTCTTTTCAATGCCATATCCATTAAAAGAAAAGGGAAAAAAAACCATCTGTAGCAACTAAATTGGTATAATAAAGTCAGCAGATGAAAGCAAAAAGATCAGAAGAAAAGAAACACAAAACAGAAAAATGTAACTGAAGAAGTTTAAATGTGCTTTTTATTGCTGTAAGTTTGCAGTGGAATAAGAGGTACAGGAAAACATTTTATTAAAAAAATATAAAGAATGGAGACTGTTTCCTCCTCATGCAAGGGAATTGCTCACAGAAGGAAGCTGGGATTGTAGTAGAGGGTTTTCCTCTGCACTTCCAGCTCTGAGGGAAAGATCCCATGAAAAGTGAGACCAGGGCATGGTTGGTGCGGGAAAATCCCCAAGGAGGTTCCATGATTTCCAGTAGTTCTGGGGTTTTGTTGTCTTTAGAGTGATATTTTTAAAAATGAGTTTCCAAATACTTTTTGGGAACAACTTCATGGCACATTTCGTAAACATGTTGAACCTCATGTCCTGGCAAAATTCCAGTTTGGGTGGTTGCATCTGCATTGGGCAATTACATCTGCATAGCTCAGCTACAGATATCTTCCACTGCACAGGAAGAATCCTGCACACAAGCTGCTGACCTCGACTTAAAAAACAACCCACAAGCTTGTGTATTGCTAAATGGCATTTTAATTTTCACCCCAACAGTGGTACAATCAGGCTGACTGTGTTGCAGTGGACTAATCACTAAAAGTACTCCCTTTGCAGGGTACTTTTGCATTCTCCAGGATAACAAGTTGCAGAAATGTATGCTGCTTCACAATGACAAGAGTGCATGTGTTAGGGAAGGTAAAGAAAAGAGAAGTAGGAAAGGTTAAAGCTACAGGAGAGAGAGACTGAAAGAGAAATGACAAGGGAAAAATTCATTGCACACATTCAATGTCACATTCAAGCTACTACAAATAGTTTGTGATATTGCTATTACAAAAAAAAATTACTGAAGCCTCACATAAAATTTAGTTTCTCTATTTTATTTTAAGGTTTTTAATATACCACTATGTATTGTGCTTAAAATACAGAAGCAGAACTTTTCTTTCTATTACTCAAACACAAGTAATGCTTGATGGCTGTTGTGAAATTCCAGTGTGTCTTCTTTAAAAAGGTGACATTCGAATGCACAATACCTCGTTGAAGTTCAGTCCAGCTAGCACTGAAATTTTCTCAAAGAATTTTTAAATATACCAGGCTTGGGAACATGTCTACTCAATTAATTTAATTAATGTGGAGGAAATGCACTTATTTATGAAACATGGGGAGTTTGGTTATAAATAGCGAATTGCATTTTCACAACTGACATCATCAATAGAAGAGATACATTGTGGTCAGTAGAAATGGTACTGCTTCAGTCACTGTCAGTTTAACCCACTGATCACTGACAAGCTGATGTATCATTCCAAAAGAAACAAAAGGAGCACAGAAGTAATAAAATCTGAACAAAAGTTGTTTAAAAACCTGTGTATTGCATGGGACACTTTTATTTGGGAGGACTGCTGAAGAACAGGACTATACAAAAAACATGACTTGGTAAAATACAGTTTTGATGTGTAATTATTTGCAATTATTGCAAAGCCAGAACCAAGCATCTCCTCTTGTAATATAAAGAAATCCAAATAACAAAAGCCTCTCAATATAAATAGACTATTTGCACTTAATTCATTTAAGCCCAGCCTACCCATCTTATTTGGTTCCAGAAAATGTAATCAGCCTTCCAGAGTAGTCACATGCTTTCTCTGTGGCAACTTTAGCCACTAATCTATTGTTTATAATTAAGGAGGGGCAGATCAACTCCTATTTCTCCCCTTTTATCACTGTGCTATCAAATGCAAGTGATGCACGTGTTTTTGTTTTTCATGACTACACATCAGAGCACCCCTAACCTCATCAGGTGAGTAAAAATCTGATTTGTGGATCTTGTTGTGCTGCGTGGGCAGAAGCAGCTTCTGGCTAACTGAGCTCTGACAAGACCGAGGAAATCTTGGATGTGTGGAAGACCTTTGGAGAGCCTGAATTGCTGTCAGACAGGATTACATGTATCTGAGAATATCAGGTATCTCCACATCTTTGAAGGTTTAGCCTCAATAAATTTTTTTATATGGGGCCTAATTAGCCAATTAGCCTAATTATAAATTGCAGAGATATAGAAACTATCCTAATTCAATAGATTGTGCAATGCTTAATTAAGATCACGGCTTTTATGTAGTATGCATAGTCATAGACCCAAATGCATTCTGCCTTATTGTAAATAATTTAGGAGTGCAGACTCTGTGTTCATTAAAGAATGGAAAGTAGGCATTCTCAGAGATAACTCATACCTTAATGGGGCTCAGTTATGTTCTGGAGGTGCCCATAGCCTTGGGCAATAGGGGGTTCCTCTATATTTGTATACTTAAAGTACTTGACTTAGGTGAGACTCTTAAGCCACAATTTTAAAGCCAGAAGGAAGAAATATGTTCAGCCAGTGGATCTGCAGTGCAACCGCAGCCACAGAATTTCTCCAAGTATCATCACTTCTGTGCCAAGCCTTCCTCTGGAATTGGAGCCTATCTCTTAAAAAGATCAGCTGGGGAAGCTGCCTATTTAAAACCAGGATATTCAGTTTTACTATTATAGCTCCAGCATATTTCCTAAAATTGTTGGAATGCCAGATGCCACTTTGGTGAACTCCAGATGGTGGAACTTTAATCAGCAGTGAGATGTGATTTACTAGAAATGCTCCTCTACAGCAAAAGTAGCTCTCAGGCTTCTTCTTTTTTTGAAGTATTTTGGGTTGCTGTTCAGACCATGTCTTTAAATTTTATTCACTGTACAGATTTCTGATAAGTATCATTATTGCAAAAAAGTACCACAGATCTAAATTCTGCTTGCAATGTGCTATGGTGAGAAGTACAAATCTTTATCATAAGGATTGCCTGAGAGTCTAAAACATCAGACATGTAACCTTTTTTTTAGGCTGAAAGCCTACTTATGCTTGGTGTAAGCACAATAAAATACTTGCCTTCACTTTTAAATGTCAGGGCATTGTTTCATGTGGCAACAGCATGGCTAGTTTAAAACATCTGCATAAGGACCAAGTTCTCTGGTTTGCTTGGTTTTGTGCTGTCTTTAGCTTCCCGGCTGAGCTTCCTGCATTGATGAGAGAGCACAAAATCAAAGGCAACTCTGTACATATTTTCCCTCTCCAGCCCACTCACAGGAGCAAAGCAGTGGACAGAGAGACCATAAAATAATACACTGCTATCCCCATCCATCCTGTATTCTCTGTGATCACATCTATCACCTTTATTCAAAGAGACTGAGTTCCTGGAAGGAACCCAAAAGATTTGAGTGCATTTTTCTATTGTGGAAGCCTTCTATATTTCTTCTTTCAACTAGAAGTGCAACTAGATAATGGTATGTCCTATTTCCTCTGTGGGCCTCAGGAATAACATGAATTTTGTGTGATATAGAAAGATAAAGTGGAAGGACGCAGAGAGCTGGTGTGGTTCCCTGGTTATGCCTCCATAGAGCCTATTTGTTTAACCACAGTTGCTTTCTTTTTTTTTTTTAAACTTATAAATCTGTGAACATTGTCCAGAAGATACAAGTCATCAGTGGTGAGAATTTTAACAACATGTGAAAATAACTAGAAATAATTTGGGGCTGGAGAAGACAGTTACAGCAAAGAAATCATACTCTACAGCTCAAAAAAAAACTATAAAGATGCAAAGCCAAAGCCATCCTTGGAGTAGCTATAACTTGGAGTGCCTTGGAGTTACCTCCACCATAAATTCCAGCGCTCACACTTTTGCTCTCACAGGCTGTGCCTGCCATGCAGTGCTGATTGTAATGTGGCTCGTTCACCTTTCAAGTCCATTAAGCAGAGAACATGGGTGCCCAAAAATCTGGCCTGTTTTTAAAATGGGTCCTGAGCTCTGTGCTGCCACAGCTGCCCAGGGTATTAGCAACAACAGCTTTATTGCAGGATTAGACAAGGCCACAGAACAACTCACTACCAGAAGTAGCTGCAGTAACAGCTGCATATGTCTGACATAGATTTTTGGAGAGTGTAGGAGGCACTACATCAGAGGCCTGCTGTCCTGCTGACCTCATGTCCCCTCCAGGCACACTGAAGCTGTGTCCCCACTTGACAGCACACCTATAAAAACCAGCTGGGTTAGAAATATAGCTGAGGTCAACCCATCATACTCATGGGTTAAAAGCAATTGATTCCCCCATTTCTCTCTCTCTTCATTTCTCCTGGATAAATAATAAGTCGTGTTACAGGGAGAAATTCAACATATTGATTTGGTCTTACCCAATTTTTGTTTTCACTCCCCCTCAGTTATGGGGGTCAGTGAGCAGAAAATACATTGAAAGAAGAAGCAGCAGACAATGGTCAGGTCAGAGGATCACTATTTGGACTGAACTCTCTGAGTCTCTTCCTCTCCACCAACAGAATCGTATGACATCTTTCATCCTCAAAGATCTTGTTCCTGAGTGCCTTGTAAAACTTGACCTGCCTCCCTAAGAATGACTTCATGCTCTGCTGAAACACAGCTCTTCTGAAACTGCAAAGTGCTGCCTGCCAGGGGGCATATTGCAACAGGAATAAAGCAGAAATTTATACTGGGTTGTCTGAGGTGTTCCAAGAGGCACTTGGGTCAAGATTTTGCGACTGAATCCCCATTCAAGCAAAAAGGTTGATGGGATAATTAAAGACAAGATGATATCAGTTTTACACCTCATCTTAAGAGTGGCATCAGTCCCATCCTTTTTTAAGATATAATTAAGTTAATTCACTACTCACTAATAATTGTTGATATCCTAATTCTGCCAGGACCTGCAATTTTTTAAGGTTTTCTTGGAAGTTACTGATTCTAACATTAGCCCTTCTCCAGTTATCCTTTGCACATTGATAAAATCAGCTTTCAGGAACAATATGGTAAAAGCGGACTTTCTTTGTGCTGTGTATCTTCTGCTGCTACACCAGTAACCAACCATTTATCACATAATCAGATCCTTGCTGAACTATATGGCATCTGTGATCAAATGAATGATGAATAAATTCAGAATGCAATTTCAGCTAGTCTATTTTTTGTTCATATTTCGTTCCTAGTAGATTTGAGTCTTTTTGACCTTGTGAAAAATAGCTGCATCTGAACCAAAAATGTGGGTTTTTTCTAGATAACGGACTATGCCAGCTTCTATTTCTTTTGGAATTCAATAGAAACTGTTTGCTATATCAGGTCATTTTCTACATCCTTATTTACTTTTTCTTCCTTTCAGACTATATTCTTTGATATAGCTAAGCTCCAATCTTTGCTCATATCTCCTGGCTCCAGAAACTCTTTTTTGATTTCCATTGTCTTCTGTGTGGAAGTAACTCTCACTATCACTATCACTATTTAGTTTTCCACTCATGTAGCTATGAGCTAACAAATTACACCAATTTCTTGAGGCCTTCTGAGCTAAGTGAATTTGGCTCAATATTTCTCAGCTATCAGCCCTTTCATTATTGTTAGGGAATGCTTCAGTGATATTTATTTGTCATTCTGGTAATGCAAGTTCTTTTGCTTCGATGCTGAGACTTTGAAACCTGAATTCCTGACAACGTAGAGCTTCCTTCAGAAAACGCCTAATTAAAATGTGTTAATTCAGTGACCCTTGGTCACTTGCAGCCCCTGAGAACATCCCCAATGGATGTCTGGTTTTGTTGTATGTCAGCCTTCATCTAAGGAAAAATGTGTTGCGTATGCAAGGCGTGCAAGGGGTGGTGTGGAGCTTTACACAGGGCAACAACTCTGCATTCCAAATCTTCATGACTACAGGGTGGTCTCTGTGAGCCCTGGGAAAGATACAGACTGCTTCTTCCCCAGGGCAGGGCCGATGAGCTTTGTGCAGCAGCTTATAAAACATTTTCTGCAGCTTCCTTAATGGACTGACTTGCCTATTTACCTATATTGTGTGCACATCCATAAACATTGGTTTTCCAAAACAGTGTTTTGGCGGAAGTGAACAGCATCAGATGGAGACTTGAAATGCTTGACAGAATTCCCTGGGGCAGAAACAGCAGATGTGGAGAGGGAGAAATTTCAGCAAGGCACAAAGGAAGACTGGGCAAGCATTTTTGGGAAAACAGAGCAGTCTGAGCTAACCAGGGGAGCCAGGGATGGATACAGTTTCTTAGCAGAGGAGAACCCTCCTGTGAATTTCCTGCAGATTGTCCTTAGCTTCCATAATTCTTGGCCTTTCTGTTGGGTTCTGTCATCCATTCTGTTCCCTCATTAAGTCCTCAACTGCCTCTGCTTTTCTCCAGGTCTTCTCATTCACTTCCCACCAATATTTTCATTTCTGTTTTTCTTCAGCGTAGGATCTCACCACATTTCCTCTACCTCTGATTTTCTCCGTTGCTATTGTTGCTGTACTTTCTTGTGTAGTTCCTGTCTTTTCCTCTCAATTCCTCATCATATTTTTTGCCCTGTTAAAGAGGGGTAGTGACACTGCTCATGACACTGTTGCTGTCTCAATCCCTTTAGGACTGATGGAAGCCCACAGAGCCCTCTGGTGCCTGTTTTGAGCTTCAGTACGAAAGCATGCACTTGCTGGAAGCCCAGTCAGATAAGAAGAAGCAGGTAAGAGCAGGAGGAGTGAGCATCCTCCTGAGTGACAAACCAGGTGCATAATCATTGCCAGGTCTTCACCAGGCTTTGAACATAAGGCTACAGATAGCTCCAGCTTCAGTCACACTTTCAGTGAATACTCTTTGGTGGTGAAGATGGACAGACAGCTCCACCACAGTTGCATCACACAAAAGATGTAGAGAGGACAGAGCCTATCATGTTGAAGCCATTTTTCTATGACACAAAATAGCTAATCACTCCCTGCCCTCTCTAGCACAGAGCGGAGATTTCAAGAACCAGGTTAGGGCAATCCATAAACTGTTTGAACTTCATGAAGGTCAGTGTCAGACAAAGCATTTTGCAAGCATTAAACGTGACTCACTGGAAACTTAGGCTGACAGTACAAGCTGTGGTAAGGCAGAAGAGCTGAACCCAAGCCAAAAGATAAAGACATCACTGTCTGATCAGCCAATGTACCATATGTTGGTGAAAATATCTCCTGAGGTGTTTCCCCCCAGAGTTTGCTTGAAGAGAGTGAGCTGTTTTCTGCCACTGCATGACATCTTGCACTGCATGTCTAAGCTGTGACTCCTGAGATTTTTCATCATAATGCCTCTTTTACAGTATGTGACTGCTTGTAAATTGAACCTTAGAAAAGATACATTCAGTGGTGTGACCCCTCCAGATTTATTAGATTTAACTCCTGCACAGCAAGACATGTTCTACAGGCAAATTAGAAGAGTAACTTGGTGCAATGCACAACGACCAGCTAGATATGCTGAAAGATGATGTGCTCTTCAACTGACTTTTCCCAGGAATATTCTGAGTAGATCACTAGGTTATATTTCTGCACCATCATAGAAAAGTTTAGAAAGGAGAAAAAGGCAGTCTAATCGATCATAAAGGGAGAAGAACTGTAAATAATCAATCATGTGGGTTGGGGTTTTTTTCCATTGCTAGTCTGTAAGAGGTTAGAAATGATAATATTGGCTTGTTACCTGTTGTTTTAAAGAATACATGTTTGATTTTTCTGATAGAGAGTTGGTGCTAGTTTAGGATGATGTATTATTACATTATTTTACAAGAAACTAAGAAGAATATTTTAAACAAAAGGTAAATTTGTAAGGCAGCATCATAATATAAAAAAACTTATCTAAAAGTAAGATAACTCCTTCACAGATTACAGTTACATTAAAATTTACAGCATCTTACCAAATACTACACTGCAAACTGTGTTCAGCAAAGTTTGCTCTTTTTAATGCCACTTTTTAACTATTTGAATGTCTTCAAATGCAGGCATTGATAGACATTCACCCTATTAGTTGTTTCATCAGGAGGTAAGGCTGAAAAAAATTAATACACTTTTAAGGACTGGTCTCATTTGAAATAAATTGTGTATGTTTTACTATATGTTAACAATACAAGTAGTCGACACAGCTTATTTTATCTTGTGTCTTCAAGCAAAAATAAAGCTATTCCTATGACCTCTGGGAGTGGATTGCAAGTCCAACCTTACTGATACACTCCAGTTTACCATCCTATGCCCAAAATTAAGAAAAAAAATTGACCTTTGAGATTCTTTCTTCTGTCTCTTAGAAATGGTGACAGGCTGTCTCTGTACATTGTAGATTGCTGGATATTTGGATCCAGGAGAAGTACTCCTGGGGACAGCAGTTTTAGTTCAGTCTTGAAAGGAATGGGAGATCTCTTTGTTTCCAGAGGAGTGGCTGCATGGATAAAGCAGGGCTGCAGATCAAATAGATGGAACAAAAAATGAGATGATGTATTTCAAATTGCACAATGGTATAATAGTGGGGAGGTGCCAAGCTCTCTTTGGAAAGTGATTTCAGATGTTTCCTACCCAGAACAATACAGATTTTGGAGACTTCATTTAAAAGCAATCACAAGTCAAAAGGTCACCATGTAAACTGACTAATTGGTCGCTGGCCAGATGGAAACCTCTGCTTAGTTCATTTCAAGGACAAGTTGCTGCTGGATAATGTATGGCAGATGGGGATCCAGGGGAGTTTACTTTCATGAGTCACATTGCTGTGAGGGCTATGTACCTCTTTGTACTGGGGGTCAAGCCAGATCTTGTCTTTCTCATCTAAAGGACAGTCATGTGCCCCATGTTAAAACAAGGAAGGAGAGGAGTACAAATCAAAAGCAGAGGTCTCACCACAGATTCTATTTCCTCAAACTGAAATATCATATGTTTGCTGTCAAGGTACAGTATAGGTGTAACCCTTTACGTTCTCCTGGAAGGCATGTGATAATCTTCATCTAACATTTTGTCACTGTCTCCACAACACACCACATTAATGGAAACATCTTTCCAGAACTAATCCAAAACATGATTTATTATTTCCCTATCTCTGATTCCTCCTAAAGGCGCATTTCTATTAGGAAATTTTCAGACCTGAATGATAGCTTACTAAGGAATAAACCCTAGAAGATTGTATTTGTAAGAAGGGGTAATTAGTATAGCTTGTAAATAATTTTAATAATACTAAAAAGAAAGATTATTGCATTATCTGAGGTTTCAAAGAAGCTCCACTCATTCCTATCTTGAGCATGGACTTTTTAGTTGCATTTCCTTTCATATTCATTGTGCATCCTTCAGATTAGTGTACATCTTCATTTGGTAAGGTCTTAAGAATATCTCCTCTTTTCTGCTTTTTCTTTGCTGTGGAAGTACATTCTGTAGCTTCAGGCAAAATGAGTGATCTGCTCTTTGGCTTTCAGAGCTTTGTGAGATTGCTTTTCAATTCTGTTGTGGTTTCCAGTATCCTAGGAACAAAGAGACACTAGTGTTTGAAACATCAAAATTTATCATTTAGTCTTAGTTAAAATGCAAAAATCTAGGATTTGCCAGGTAAAGAACAGTGTGGCCTTTATTTTGTTAAAATCCAGTTTACTAAAGTACAGGATTGTCCCACATGCCTGTGTCCAGAAAGCTCTCTCACATAAATTGCACGCCCATTTGGCAATGTTTCTTCCTAATATGAATCCTTATTTTATGGGGTATTCTAATCCCATTTTCGTTCTGTACAAAAGGCTCTCTACAATGCTAGGTAGCTAAATGCTGCCATAAATGATGCCAGGTAGCCATGCTGTGCATGCTCTGTGCAGGTGGCAGCTCTGGGCACAGCACCTTATGTTTACATTGCAGAATAGGACTTCCATAAATATTTTTCTGTCGTGATTGAGGTTGTAAATATATTGATATTTATTGATATGGAACTGGGTGAAAAGCTAGAGATAATGTAAGGAGGCAGCTGCCAATATGGGTTGCTATGGATATAATGTTTGATCTATTTCTTTGGAATAGACCACACCCAAAGGTAGCTGAGTTAACTAACTTCTGCAATAATAAAGAAAGTTTCATATTGTTTAAACCTAGATGCAATCATGACTAAATCAAGCATGAAAGGAAAGGGAGTAAAATCTAAAGAGAAGCAGAAATACTTTTTTTTTTTTCCTGAAAATGTTGCTCAGCAAATTAAGATCTTAAATTGAAAACTTGAATCCTTTCGCAAAAAAAAAAAAAAAAAAAAAAAAAATTAGAAAAGCCTCAGTGGTTCCATAGACTTTTTTCCAACTAAAAAATAAATATTTTGTAAAATTTAAAATGGGATGAACATTTCAAAATTTGTCATTTTTTAGATCCTAGCTCTGCAATCATAACCATGAATTAAAATTGCAATGAATTCTAGCAGCAGTAAGAATCACTATTTACAACTATGAAGCTCTAAAGACTTTAATTCCTCTAAAAAGCAGGATTTTACAGAATATGCACAAATAAGATGTTTCATTCAGCATCAGCAAACTTTGTTGTTTGAGGTTTTTTTATATTTTACAATGTGCTTACTCATAAAGGTAATGAAAAACATCCTTTCCAAGTCAAGAATAAACAACCTACAAAGTTAGTACTGAGACAGACACCCTGTAAAGGCTAAGAGCTAAGCCCAGGGGAAAAGAATTCAATGCTTAGCTAGCTAGAGGAAGGGGGAAAACAAATACAATTCAGTCAAACCAGGAAGAGATAAAAATAGATAGGAAAGCTAAAACAGAGGAAACTATTTTCACTCTGATCATTTCAACACAATCTTGATCCCTGTGGTTATGAGATTGCCTTAAAAGTTGTGAGTTGAACTTTTTTAAAACTGTAAAGAATTCCTTCTTTTTATGTTGTTACCTTATTCCCAAGCTTTCAGGAGTGATACCTTGCAGATTTTCCCTGAAAACACGAGGTCAGAAATTTACTTTAAGAATAAAAAATGCATTAGAAGTTATCCTGTAATCCCATGACAAAGAGGAAGCATTAATGGTACTTCTGCCTGAAACTTTCTCCCAGCTGGAATTGGTGGTCCTGTGTTTTCAAGGGCAGCTGTCCCTGCAATTCTGCAGCCCAAGGTGAGACCCAAACCCACCAAAAGATTGCTGTTCTGCAGAGTGGCCACAGCACAAAGCCTGATTTCTTTGAAGCAGGATATGGCCAAAAAAAAAAAAAAAAAAGGCTTTGCAGTGAGGCAGCATGTGGCTTTTCCAGGTTCTCCAGGAAGTGTGGAACAGACCCCTCTGACACTGCTGTACCTGTGAGCTACCCTGGGTCCCCCCTTGTCAGCATTTGTGTTGGTTCTGAGCTCTGCACACGAGTATCTGACTGTAGTTTGCAACACAGAACAATAAAACACAGCTAAAACCAATTTAACCTTGTCCCACACAGCACATAAACCCCCCACTGATCTGTCTCTTTTGGCAATATTTTTGGTCTTGTGGGGAACTTTCCATGTTGGACTGTGCAAAAGGGTCAGTGGCCTCAACTTGTCCTGTACCAGAGCAGAGCAGGAAAAGGAAATTGATGGACTGAACAGCAAAAAAAGCTTTACAGTACTTTAAAACCAGCTTCCATCATGTGATGGGCTCCTTTGGCTCCATATTGATTTGATTGTGTTATCTTCAGGAAAGCATCTGTTTTAATTTACAGTTAAATCTCCAAAGGCTTCAATCCTGAGTCACAAATCCACCCCCATCCCCTCAAAATGAACAAAGGTAATATTAATCTCAAACACAGAAAGCAAATGAGTGAATGGAAAAAAACACAAACATGCAATGACTCTTTGATTTAGAGCTACTTCATCCAAAATCCAAAAATCTTTCTTTGCCGTCACCCCTAGGTCTTTGCTGTCTCACTGTTGTTTTACTAAGAGTAAGCATTAGCTAGAGATTTTGATCAGATTTGGGAGAAAGTTAACTGGGGTGTGATCCAAAATTGTTCAGGAAATTCAATTTTGTAGATGCCAAAACTCATTTGAATCTGTTAGAATACAGTTTTGGATGGAAACATAGATGGAGAATTAAACAGTTCAAAGTTTTCTTTAAAAAAAAAAGGCTCTTGTTCTGTAATGGATCTATTTGTTCAAAACCAAAATATGAGAGAAAATATCAACAACCATAAACCAGAGTACAACCTCTAAAGAAACACTGCTAGGACTAAAAAAAAAATATATTTTATTCAGCCCAAGAGTATATTTCCAGGTTAGTGATTGTGGCTGTTGAAGAAAGTAGTCATAATTTCTGGTTTAGGACAACCCAAATAAAAATTAATGTGAGATTCTTCAGGTTAGCAGCAAACCTAGCAAAACCATCATTCACATGGATATGTTTTTCTTGACTTTTATTATAGTGATATGTTTTATCTGTACAGCATGCAGGCTGTTATTCTAATAACTGTTGTTATGCCTGAAAACATCTTACACCTCCTGATTCTGAAATTTTCCTATGCAAAGAAAATTGGTATTTTCATAGTTTAGGCTTGTTTTGTGATCTAATCTACCCTTTTCTGCTGACTGGCTTCAGATTTTCAGGGTAATTTCACCCACAGCTTTGAATGCCTTGGGTCCATGATACTGTGCCTGTTTCTCAAGCCTGGCTAGCCTCAGCACCAGTCTCACTCCAGTGGGTTCTTGCTGCTCAGCAGCATCAGCGTGGTGAAGGCAGGAGGATGAAAGGAGGGACCCCAGAGAAGCTGGGTCACATGAGTTTATTGGAACTCCTGTGTGGAGTCCTCACCTCGGGTGTCAGCATCTCCAGAGACCACGACTGAACCTCCGGGGGGACCTTTTAACGGGGGCTGTAACACAGGGGGGGTTCAACCAAGGACAAATAGGGTTTAATGGGGAGGTGGCTCATATCACAAACAAACATATGAAACAACCATACACTGAATATTAGAAGGTGACAATCAGGATTCTGCCCAATCACTCGATGCCTCTCTCAAAATCCTCCAGAAGTGGGGAGAGACTCCCAAAATGATGGACAAGAACAGGAGGTTACTTGCCAAGTGATGGGCAGATAACTGTCTCTGGGAGAAAAACTTAGGGAGAACACAGAACCAATCACAGAACTGTCACTGGGGAGAAGACAGGGATAAACCAAAAGTGGGTTACAGAAAGGGTACAAGGAACAAACCATTTTACAAAAGAACATTAACTCATGAATTAAACTTAAATTGAAAAATGCACTCCCACAAGTCCAGGCAGAAGAATGAAGGCAAATGTCTGAATTTTGGCACAGAGCCTTCATCTGTGCTTCAAACTGCAAAGCCTTTATGAGCCCTAAGGATAATTTCAAGAAATGGTCTCCCAGTATGGATATACTGGCCCTCCAAGAGGCTTGTGGTCTTTGAAAGATGAGCACAGTGAAGCTGTTAGAGGAAGATAAAGAAAAATATAAGCTATGTGTGTGACACTGAGGCACAGTCAGACAGGGGCTCCAAGAAGGGGCACTCTGAGCTAATTTGCAGCATGCCAGTTGAAACACAGCATGGTGCAATTGAAGACTTTGCTTCCTCAAAATAAAGTCAAATATTGGTGTTAAAAGACTCAGCATAGAGGAAGAGAGAGTGGGATGGAAGAGCCTGAGGAAACCTCTGCCAGCTATGGGTTGCTGGACTGTCCTATCAAGCAGTAAAGCCATCTCAGCTGCTGGCATGTTCATCTGTCTTCCAAAAGCCAAACTGATGAAAAAAACAAACTGCTTTTCTTTCCTTCTGCTGGTGTTTCTGTTGAAATTGCAAATGTTTTCCAAAGTACAGATACAGAAGATTTGCAGTTGGGTACAGCTGTTGACAACTCCTTTCCCAAGTAATGAAGTCTAACAAAGGCAGTGCCTGCTGCTGACCAGAGCCCACTTAGCAGGCCGACAGCTGAAATCTGTGCAGCAACTCTTTTTATGACACACCAAACAAGCCAGGGCACTTTCAGCCTGGGAACAAGGGAATAAAATATTGATTTAGTTATGGCAAAATAGTAAGACAAGCCAGGCTGTATCTCCCTACAAACTGCCAATCTGCCATCTGCTACCCTTTCGTTTTTTCCCTCGCACCACTGATGCAAGGAGTGTCCAAACTTCAGCACATGTTTTGCAAACAGCAGTGCCCAGTGGGCTGTTGCTGTAGGTCTGCCATCAGCGTCAGACCTGTTCCAGCCTACTTAACCATTTAATTTGGTAAATGTCAATATGGCCTCTTTGTTCTCCTCGGCACCATATGCTATCCGATTAAAAGTCAATCAGGTTTCTCTCAGCTCCTCTTTCTTTCAGGAAGATTCTTGGCAGCTGACAGCACCCCCTGGGGATCTTAGGTAAAGGAAGAGCTGTGCTCTGTGGAAGTGCTGCAGTTATTGTAGGCATTGCAGCTCTGCTCCAGGAACACTGATTATGATGTGGGTATCATTGCACAGCTCACGGTGCACACATGTGATGGAAACACATGCATGCCCTGCAAGGTGGGCAAGGGGAAGAGTTCAGAGATGAGATAGAAAGTACAAGGATGGGTATGAAACTGTGGAATTTTGTTCTTAAATCAGATAATAAGAAGGACACGAGATTTGTTCACACAAAAGTGCTTAAGTGTTTTATTCATTTCCCCCTAGACTACAATTAAAGAAGTTACACAAAACAATTTTGATTGGGCAAAAGTCAAAGGTTGATGAAGACTAGAGGTGAAAAGGGAGGAACAAAATTAAAAAAGAAAGGGACAACAATAGTTCCCAGTATCTTGCTCTTAGAGAGATTGCTCACAAATATTCAAGATAGAAATGTCTCCCATACAAATTCTGTGTTGCTTTACTCCTCTTGCTCATATGAATGCTCTGTGCACACATTTCTTATTCTTTGAGGGCCATTAATTTACCTTCTCTTATTCATGGTCCTCTGAATCATCCGGTTTGATTTTCAAGTAGGAGCAGGCTGGAGTGCATACAAGGCAGAGGAAAAGACAGGGTTTATTTGTGGAATGGCACAGGGATTTAGTTGAAAACACAACAGTATTTGACAGGAGAAAGGCAGCCTTAAATCCTGTTTCTGGCAGAGCCACTGACCTCCTGAATAACCTCAACCAAACCTCACCTGTCTGATCAGTTGCCCTATGTGCTGTGACCCTGTCAGAGCTGTTCCAAGGAGCCAGTTCACTCACAATTGCTCTCCAGCTGCGTGTTTGCCTAATCCAGCATTCAGTCCATGTGGCAAAGTTCATCTTGGACTTTACTTCCCTTCACACTGGAAATGAAAACCTTCTCTTTCTCCCTACAGGGTTTCTCTTTGCAGGGGAGAATGTCTGTAAGAGATTTTTTTCCCTATAGGTAGAAGTGATGACATGACAGGGAGCAGTTCTCTGCTCACAAGAGTGCTCTGGGGGCCCTGCCAGGGCACCATGTGCTGGCTGCCTGCAAGAGATGGGGAGAAAAGCAGTGATGAACACAGGGGACAGACCTGACTCAGCTCACCTGTCAGTCTGCTCCAGCCCTGCTTTAAACTTCACCCACCATAGGACCCAGCCCAAGGTCAGCCTTACAGCCCATGTGTGCTGGGGCTTGATCAAAGACAAAACACTCAGGTCTGCAGTTACATTTGGAAAATGGCTTTTCAGTGGTTTTGTAATAGGAGCAGTGGGGAACTGGTTATAAAGATCTAGTTTTTCCCTTCCTGCTGTATTGAATTTGCTCATGAACAGTGTTTTTTTCTTTTTAACTTGCCAGTTTGGAAAATGCAGTTCAGCTCTGTGTCATCACAACTGTGCTGACAGCTTCCAGCTGAAAACAGGGCTCTGAACTCCTGCTTCAGGAACTGGATCTTACACCCCAAGCTGAGTCATGAAGTTCTAGACAGTGTACTGTGAACATAGTGGTGGCTGCCAAGTCTGCTGGCTTCTTACTATGAGGATTAAAGTAGGTGTCACTTTATGATTCCTGATGAAGCACTGGGCAGCATTAGTGTGTCTTGGAAGGAATTTTGACATTTAGCTTCTATAAAGGCAGTTTCATATGAGAATTGTTACTTGAAGACTTGTTGTTGTTGTTAATTCCTACTTCTGGGGAATAACCCAAATCTGTATATTTGGGTTATTATTATTTTTCTTCATTATTCTATTTTTTCCATGCCCTTCTTTATACATCTCATCTTTTGGACTGCTCTTTTCAGGGAAAGACTAATGTCTCTACATTAAAATACTAAGCAATCAAGAGGACTGATCAGATTACAGAACTTTGGATCCCATCACAGTGAATTGTTTGCTATTAATTATTAGTAAATGATAGGTTACAAAATGTTATGCTCAAAATATAGAACAGAAAATTTGTGTTATTCATTAATGGATTATTTATATTAAACATGCTCTAGAAATTTAACAGTCATTATTCAGGCCAAGATTTGAAAGTTGCTAGGTAGCCCATGTCACGCCATTAATCTGAAATGTAACAACAGGGGCTCTCTACCCAGGTTGTTAACTTATATGTCCCTGAAAAACATTGTCTTGGGATGGTACCAGATTCTCTTGCTGCTTGCACAAGAAAAAAGAGCTACATACGTGCCAGTCCTAAAAAGTTGAAATGAAATCTTGTCCTTCTTTTTCCAGGGCAGGCATCTTACACAGTTGGGTTGAAGCAACTACAATTATAAAGTGGTAAAATATGAGCTTTTTGATCTTCTGAATGTTGAGCAAGCCAAAAAAGCTGTCCTTGTACTTCTGTCATGGTCACTGCAACTCAGAGCTGAGTGACATTGGTGTGGGTTTGCAGAAGAGTGTTGTGCTCCCTCTCAGCCTCATGCCAGAGCTGTCACTCTATCACCACTGAGAGCTGTTTCATTCACTTCAGGGAGATGGACTGTGCTGCCTTCTGCCTCCTACAACAGCTTTATTGGCTCTGACTAAGGCACTTTCTCACTTGGTAGTTAGTGTAAACTGAGGGGCTAAGGGGAGAAGAGTGACTAAAAAGGTCAGGAGGCAGGATTAAGAGCTGCTTCTATGAATGAATTGAGTGGGAAATTAGAACTGCAGCTAACGTGTTGGAGGAGAACACTGATGCAGCACACATGGAGCTGGTCTTCCCCTTCTCAGAATTAAGTGCTTGCCACTGACCAGCCACAATTAAACTCTCTGGTCTTTGATGAATAGAGATGCTGTGGTTTGTGCTAAAATTATTCTGCTTTGGCCACAATGAGAGGATGAAACTAGATAATCACAGAATGCAACATTAACCAGCAAGACAAAAATGGATAGTCAATTTAGTGCAAAGCTTAGTGGTTCATTATTTCATATCACCAGGCTCTTCAAAAGAAATTACAGCATTTACTCAGTAGAAACTGGAGCTTGCCTGGTTGCAACTCTCCTAGATATTCTTCACCTCAAGAGGGGTGTTTATATGTGCATTTTCTTTTGACAAATGAGTCAAATTGAACATCCTAAGGAATTGATAGATTTTGATACTTTCCATGTGCTTTTAAAATACAGTCAGTAGCTAACAGAGAATCTGCAGACACCCTAAAACTTAGGGGCTTGACTGAATCTAGGTTAAATTAAACATATTTATTAAAGATGAGAACCCATGTACATAACATCCAAAGCTAAGCCAAGAAGGAAGAATGTCTGGAGTTCAGAGAAAAGGACTACATTTGTCCCTGGGCAGGGCATTCTCATCTCAAGGACAGTTGTAGCAACAAACCTGATTTAAACTAGGACAGTTTGCAGCTCTGGCCACAGCCCTTGATTAAGGACTGAATCACTACTGCGAGACAGAGGCCATGAATCTGTTTCTGCCTCTTCATTTGGTATTTTTCAGTAGATGGAGTAAGGCTTGGTTATTTTCTGTATTACCACAGTAATGCTCTGACATCTCTGTGAAAACTCTGGCTATGCTTCTGCACTTTCACTGAGACAGCTACAGCTAAACCAGAAATGGGGGAGTGCTGAGAGAAGGAAGGGAGGAAGGGATGAGTAAAAAAAGGAGGAATGAGGGGAGGAATGAGGGGAGGAAGGAAGGAAGGAAGGAAGGAAGGAAGGAAGGAAGGAAGGAAGGAAGGAAGGATTGGTTCCCAGTTTCAGCAGCTTCAGTCTAATCCACTGAAGGGAGCACTTATTGTCAGATGTGTCCAAAAGCACATGACTGGGACAGGTACAGGTTACTTGTCCTATTTCTGCCTCACATTTCAACATGTGTGACCTTTGCTGTGACTCATGGGGATTGTAACGAGCTCTGCCTGGGAGGGAAAACAAGATCTCACTTGAGGGATGAATATTTACTCAGCTGGCAAATGCAGGTTTAAAGAGAAGAAAACCTCACCCCATCACACCACTCTTTTTTTGTCTGTCTGAACCTGCCCCGTGGCTCAGTCTGACTCCACACAATCCCCGAGGCAGCTGGCATCATCCCTGACAGCAAGCTGTTGTTCTGCTGAACCTCCAGCAGTGGCTGCCTATTTTTTGGCCTGACTGTCCCAGCAGCACATCCAAAGGCTTCAATGAGAAAGCCTAAATTCAAACAGCCCCTGTTCAGCTCAGTCTTGGCAGCATCTGTTCTGTGCACAGGAGGTGATTCCAGTGCCTGTGCCGAGACCGACAAGTGCCCTGATGAAAAGCAGGAGGGTTTCTTAGGAGAAACCTCTGCAGCAGCAGGGAGTGGAGCTGGGTGATGCCAGGAAGCACACAGCAAAGGACACTGGATGTGGCTGCCCTTACTGGCTCTGAAATCAGTCTCTCTCAAGAGGGCCACGTGCTGCAGCGTTTCACTCTGGCCTTAATTGTGGGCTTTGCTTGATGCTTCTGCTTACCTTCCAGAAATGTTGACAAATGGCTTGTGCTTGTAAGTGAGCATGGCCATGCACTTTCTTAGTTCATTTTACCCTCCTCAACCCGCTCCTGAAATTTTAAGACATTTTTTATCCACTTGCTGGGCAACTTGATCAGTCACAGGTCTCCAACGGGATGACAGAGTGTGCAACTGAGGCAAAGAATTAAATGACATTTTTGTACCTTTTTCCTTCAACTTGCATTACTCCACCTTTTTTCTTTACAATGCCACTGTTTGCAAAGCATCAGCATTTTTTGCTCTTTTTTTTCTGACCTGTGGATACTGCACACTGTGTGATGCATTACTCTCTCCACATTTTTGGTCATCTTATTGGGATTCATAACTCCTTACTATGAAAAACTCTTTTACACTTTTTTTGGCATTTAAAAGGGGCATCAAACCTAGCAAAAATGAGGAACAGTTCAGTGTAAGGGAATGATTTGAGAGGCACCCTCAGAAATATGAAAGGGGCATGTGGTATTCAGCTTGTTACAACCTGTCTGGTTTCTGAAGCAGGAAAGATGTTAAAGCAGGATTGAACTTACCCTGTCTAACACCCACTGCTCAACCCAGATGGAAACTCTCATCTCCTCCACTCTTTTCATCCTCCCCACCCCATTAATGCATTATTGTTATTTGGAAAGATCCTACTCCTTGGTAGGAAGTGAAATGAGGGGATATAAATAGGGAAGGGAAATGGTATGGAAGAAAGTTCTTCAGAAAATGTATGCCCTCTGTACAATGACTATAATGTATCATTAGGGTCTTGGTTTCTTATTTCCATAAGTGTAGACACTTAAATTTTTTCTAAGGCAACATGATACAGCTGGTTCTGCCTAGAAATTAGTTTTTCCCAAGTCAATAGAAACTGAGCAGTAATAACCTTAATTAACATTTGCATAATTGTGATTAGTAACTTACAAAGAAACTGTTGTAGTAACATTTTAAAAGATTATTTAGCAGTTATTGAATTATGTTTTATTTAATTTTTTTTAAGTCACAGGGAGCAGCATCCAGGAGGTGTCTAGTTGATTAGTAATTAAACATATTAAGTAGCTGTAAGCTGAAGTAATTAAGAGAAGTTTGAGCACTGTCTAGGTCAAGCAAGATCTACAAGAAGGCCAAGTGTTTCCTGAGAAGCCCAGCTAAAACATCAATGCTGTCCAGCTTGAAACTCAATTTGGGGTTGTTCGTCACTGTTCACTGATGGTTTCATATGCTTATTCTCAAGAAGTGCTCCTGGAGCACTAATGCCTAATTCAATTAGATGGTACAGTTCATTATTTACTGCTCAGCTTCAGCAGTGCTATGAGAATTGGGGCCTAGGATAACTCTTTTTTCAATGTCAAATTACCTCAAGTGTCAGTTGTGATGGATTCAGGACTAACTTCCGACCAAGATTAAAGCTCCATGACTTTGCCCTGTGCTTGCTTTGAATTTTAATGTGGATGATCAGAAAGAAGCTAGCAAAGGGGAAGTGAGTAGTGAACCTGAAGGGAGAACCTGAAGACTCCTCTGGAAGACCAAAAGAAAGTAGTTGTGATTAACAATCAGCAGCAGGTTACCAGAGACCAGAAACAAGGACAATAAGTCTCCTAATAAGACGCTGTGAGAAGTATCAGCTCTGATTTTTATTTTGAAGTTTGAAAGCACTGAGATGATGGTGCTGAAAAATGCAGACCATTTTAAAAAGAGAGAGATCTGTATTTTGGCCCTGCAGAACCCAGAATATATCACAATTTTAAAAAGATCAGGAGGAAAAAATACAGAAACCAAATGAAAAACAATGAGTGTCAAACGTGATAAGGAAGTTCATTTCATTCCCTGAACTCAAGGGTTTGGTTAGAGAAACACTTACGCATAAACGTGGAGTACTGAACTGTTTCTCCATCATTTAGAGACACTGCAGCAAAGAAATATTTCAGTGCTGTAGGAGTTATTAATGGACTGATATTTCTGCTAGTCCTGCTGAAGAACTTTCAGCAAATGAGACTTTACAGAAAGAAAATCAAAAAATAATGATAGAACTGTTTCCCTTAAAGCTGCCCACCTTTGGACTGATGACAGTTTATCTGTACTTACAATCTGATGCATGTTCTTCACATTCAGCCTTCTAGTCTTTATTCTACCTTTATCTTTTCTGGGCTTGTTTGCTTGTTTTCTTCTTTCCTCTCAGCATCACAATGATCTATGGGATTGCACATTGTCAGAGAAGTCCTCATCACTGGCTGCACCCAACTTCTCTGCCATCCCAACAATCTTTACTCTTGTTCCGCTGGTTTTGTTTGTCCTCAGATATTTTTTGGTCCCATTAGGAAAATATTGATCTTTCTGGTCCCAGCATGCTAAGTTATTCTCATATTTGTAAGTTGGAAGTGACAAATGGTGTATGCTTGTATAATTTTTAAGACTCATTCTTTCCTAGATTGCACATCTCTAAACTTGAACTTACTTTTTGCTTTGTCAACAAGCTGAAAATGAGACAGCTTATCTGAGGGGATGAATTATTAACCCTTTCAAACACTAAGAGCATCAGCTAATGAAAATTGTATTTTAGAGATCTTTAAGAAGTAAGGTTTTATAGATGTCTGTTACATGTTAACACAACTTGGTTTTCAGTTAAATTGACTGAAGAAAAGTGACTGAAATATGAACTAGAAACACAGAATATTTATAAGTCATTAACAAGCTCCTAAGCTAAAAAAAAGAAAAAAACCCCTAAATTATGTGACTTGAAAATGAACCACATTAGGGTATAACAGATCATTGTGTGCAATGATTACTAAATGCTTCAATGTTAGACTAGATCATCCAAAATATTGTTTCATTTAAGCATATAGGAGACCCACAGCTCTTTTTATTGCATGCTTTTGCTAGGCTTCTGTGTGTCCCAACTGTGAATTTTGACTGCACATTAGGTATGGAATAATCCAATTTTGCACAGCAAAACTTGGCAGACTCAAATGAGTTTTCCTGATTTAAACACAAGATGTTTCAGTTTTGCACAGATTTCACATCAGACTTGAAAATTCTTTTTAGGGCAAAAGCTTCACCAAAACCAGACTGGATTTTTCTGAAGCTAGTCACCAATCCATTAAAGCTGATAATCAGGAGAAAGTACAGAAAAAGCACAGCAAAATCAAAAAAATGTACCACATCATTGGAACAAATAAGAGAACAACGGCTTCTATTGACAGATGCTTTTTTACTGGAAAAATCCTTTTTTGGGGAGGGCTGGATAGCACAGAGCCTTCCTGTAAAGGCAAAGCCTAGCTGCTGTTAATCCTGGCCTTTGGCAGCTGAAAATCTGTGCTCTGGGTCTGTTCAGCCCACTCCTTTTTGAGAGCAATGGCAAAGATGATAAATTTCTACTCTGCTGCATCCCCAGTTTGCAGTAATCAGACACCTTCAGAGATTCCTCCTGCAGCAACATCACTTCAGCATTCACTGAGCCAGAAATGCCAGGGAAATCTGGTGGAATAATGTTTTCTGCCTTAAGCAAGTCCCTCTTCATGAGCTGGGCAAGTTGGTTCTATTCTTCTTCTAAGTGGCAGGAGCTAAACTGGGCATCAACACACTGCAGCCAGTGCTGGGGTTTGGCAGCATCACTCCCTCCAAACCCTGGCCTTGTGGGAGCTGCTTCCCCTGCAGTTCAGCACTTCCCTTTGGAGTCTGGGAGACTGATGGGCAAGAAAAAAAGGTGGCTGGCACGGCTCCTCCAGCTCTATCCACCTGTGCTCATAAATCCATCTCACAAATCTATCTCAGTATATTTACTGGAGCTGTGAAGCCTGTTAGTGTTGGGGATTGCTCATTAGCTTACATTCACAATTATCCCTAAGGAAGGGAGGACTACAGCCTCTGCTTTCAGCATGAAAATTGAGTAAAGTTTGGAGCTACTGCTACACCAAATCACTGAATGCCAGGCTGTCATTACTGCAGTTGGTTTTCAGAATACCATTTTAATTGAACTAATTGTCACAGACTTCAACAGGTATTTTGAGGTTTTAATGAACACTTATAAGAATTTTAATCATGCTCCAATTGAAGGAAATACCAAAAATGCTTCAATGGCTTTGCGTCACTACACACAGTGCAGAAAATTTATTTCTCTTGTGTAACTAAATAATGATATAGATCTGCAGCTCATACAATGGAAAGCATTAAATTCAGGTACTCATGACTCATTCTATTTGGAATATTTTAGACAAATAGAGCCTCAATTCAAAAACAGATAAAGCAAATTAATAGCTAATTTAGGACGTTACCAAGAATAACATCATGAAGACACAGAAGATGGAAGCACCACATTTCATTCTGATACCAAATGAGAAAAGCTGCAAGCACCAGCCCTGCTTCTACAAAATCCTCCTGACAGAGCACCTGTGCAAAGGCAGAGAGAAACTCTGTCCTGCACTTACTAAAGAGAGTGTGTCTAACTCAGTCACAATAATTAGGACTCCAAATGAATTAATTGTAATAATCTTACTGATTTCAGCAGGATTATTTATCAGATCAGTAGCCAGTATGTGCAAACAAAGGAATGTGCTGCCCGGAGGAGGTAATATGAATAGCAAAAATGATTAGATCTGGTTTTCAATGGGGTTTTATTTTGCACCTACAGAGGGAAGCATTCAGCCTATTCCTTTTTTGACCTGGCCAGGTGTTACTTTTTGCCTGCTCTGCACACTATTGTGCAGTGTGCTGAATCAGGGCTGTCTCACCATTCATAATGTCAGAACGTGTAGGACAGTAGTTGTTGCTCTAGAGAAACAGATTTTTTCAACTATAACTTGCAGCTACCAAAAAGCTAAATGTGGAATTCCCATGCTGAGGCATAGGGTACCCTTAAGTATCTGGGAGCTGATGCAGGGCACACAGATATGACCTGTGCCTTTCTGGAGTGGCAGCTTGAGGCCAGGCAGGGTGCTCTAGAAATAGATCCCCAGTGTAAAATGGACTAAACACTCTCATTTAGCCACCTGAGCCTCTCTCCTCAAGTACATTTCTATGCTTTCCGTTTTCTAGTAGCACTAAAAGAGACTGCAGATGCAATCAGCTCTCCTCAGCAGAAAAATGTGTGAAAAAAAGGTAATGGCAGGTTTCACATATGTTGCTTTAGCTAGAACATCTAGAGAGGGGAAAAATGTAAGCTAACTTAGCCAAGCTTTCAAGGAATGTGTAGTGGATAATCTAGTGAGCTAGTGAGGAATATACTGTCCAATATATCCAAGGGCAATAAAGACGTAATAAAGGCCAATAAACAAGATCTAAAAGCAGTCATCTGGCCCTTCTCACAGACTCACCAGGATCAAATTTCTAACAGATGTTGGCATAACATGTCCTTTATAAACAGCTTTTGCACAGACGGAACCCTCAGTTTTCCCAAGAAAGTCATTCAAGTGTGTCTCTACTGTTTACATTCCAGCGCTCTCATTTTCTTTATTAACTTCCCTTGCTGTAGTTTAAACCCATTATATCTCGTCTTAGTCCCACTGGCAGTAGGTTTTTACATATGTGAGGCTTACTTATGTGGCATCTTCCCACTTCTGTAATAAATTAAATTGTGTCACTTCCTTTCTTTTAGTTTTTTTTTCTGCTTCTAGACCATGTATTCTAAACTGCTGATAACACTTCATGCTTTCATGTGGCTGCTGTTTGGCTACAGAAGCCCTGACTCTTCTCAGTCTCACCTTTTACTCCTCAATGAATGCTTTGCAAAGTATTCGAGGCTGATCCTAGCCCTCAGTGCCTTCATCAATTGAATGAGCGGCATCAGAACAGCCAGGTATTAGTTATGTGACTTATGCTGACTGTCCCAAGGGTTTCACCTGGTAACTGCCATCAAGAAAAAAGGTCAAAAAAAAAGATCAGCTGATGAAAACTGAGCAGAAATGATAGAAAAATCTGTAGTAATGGACATTCTTTTATACTCATTGTGAACCACAGTTGATATCAAAGTTCAGATTTGATTCTTGACATTGTTTGAACTTCAAAAGATGTGAACCTTTTTTTCAGTATGAAAGGAAGGCTTCCAAGGTTTCCTGTAGTTCTGCTCAAAGAAATCCCTTCCTTTTTCATTCAGTTAAATATTTGAGTCTTTTTATTTGACCTTGGTCTCTCGTTCTTAGTGAAACACAGAGCAGTGAGGAGCAGTAAAACTATTGCGGGGTTACTTCTCTCTCTCCTGGAAACTAAACATCACTGTCAACTCATTCTAGTGCATTCACCTCTAAAGGGCCATCAGTTTCTGACAACATTAATTTTTCAGACTCTAAAAATTAAGTTTTTAATTAAAAAGGAGACTTTTCTAAACCAGAACAGCACCATCTTGCTGTATCTACAGCAGAAATACACAGTAGCTCAGAGAAATGTGAACTACCCTCATTTAACTCTGCCCACCACTGGCAAGGGCAAGTCAAAATTCAATATAAGACTGTGTAAATATTCTCTGGGTAGGAGAGGGACAGCAGGAGGAAACAGCATTGCAATTCCTGACAAATCTGGACTAATAAACCATCATTATTTTGTCCATGAACTCTCACAGCAGACATGAGAGTTCAAAGATGTCAGTGTACCTGGCCACTAGTTTCCAAACTGGATGGGTAGGAAAATTCTCTGAATGGATCACTTTAGCAACTGAGTAATTTCAAGGATTTGTTCCTCTGGTATAGATAGTGATTGGTGTCTTGGAGCTGCAACAAATTATGAGAATTAAACATTTTTTCCACATCCCAGCATGATGAAATAGAGAATAGATTGATGATTTTATGATTGATAGATAGATTGAATATATAATAATCTATGTATGGTGCATACCTTTAAAAATGTCTCCTTAGCGAACTATCACCAAAGAGACAAAGGGTCATATTAACTTCTGGCATCCCACTTGTTCAGACCAACTGGAGTGATATTTGCATCTCTTCCAGATGAGATCTGAAAGCTGAAAAATTGTGATAGGTAAGAGAGCATTGTTGAAATAGCTAAATTCTGTACTAGGCACTTTAAAAGCATCCAAATGGCTTATTTTTCAGCTGTGAAATAGAAGTCTTTTCCACTGTTCTGGAAACATGGGATTCAAGGTGACTTCACAGGGTGTTAATGGACGAATGATCTGCACCCTGCTAACAATATTTCATGAGCAATGATGTAGCAAATAATATAGCCTATTACACTGTGCCACCAGATGCCATCTGAAAAACACATTGCTAGCTTAACATCCCAGATTTAATCAACTTTCCACAGAAATGACACTGATGCTGAGTGTAAAAGACAGTGTGTCCTGAGCCCTGACTAGCAGCTCCTTGGATGTGGCAGTAATGCTGTCCCTTTTCTAGTACCTCTATCACCAGTTGAATTTCTGATGGCTAATGAATGGTGATGGCATTAATCCTCCCTTCAACACATACAGACACCCATATGAATGGGGCACCTGTTTCAGTACAGGGCACCTTGGATATCCTCAGCACCACTTGGACCCATCTCCCTTTTGGGTTCAAAAGGTAAACAAGAGAAGGAATGAAGCTGAGGACAAAATACACTGTCTTCAGAATATACTTCCTTTTGCCTTCTCAGTTGCTAGACACTCTCACAAGCCTTTCATTGCAAATCACTTCTCCTGGAGCACCATTAGAGTGATGAACGTTTTAAATGGAGTGAATCTATTCTGCAGAAGAATAGTTGTGATGACATGCATGCTCAAGTTTGTCCCCAGGGACTTGCAGACTAAAATTAAAGGGACAGACTAACTAGGACATGAAAGGAATTTGCTCCAAATAAATTGGCAAGTGATTTGTTTGAACTTCAAAATATATTTTTAAAGGTCAAGGCCTTGCTGCTTATTTATTTTGTTTATCAATAGGCACTGTTGTTGATTTCCACCAAAATAAATTTGCACAACCAGCATCAGGAAAAATATATCCTGTAATACCTACTCTACTGGCTAAGGGGAAAATTCTTAAATAAAAGTCTAGGCTCTCTGCTTAGACCTTGCCTAGGGTGAGTGTTACATAGAAAATAACAAACTTTAATGACATTTTAATGGAAGAAAATGAAAACTTGTCTCTCATCTACCAATGGCAGTTCAGCCATTGGTAACTGTTGTAATTGTATTCTTTTGAAGTTGTATTACATCAGTATGAGTAAAAAGAGATGTATGTTGCCCTGAGCTATCTGGAGATAGGTAATGCAAATAGCAGTGCCAATAATAGTTAGTTACTGATGATGGGCAGAAATTAATAGAAATTCAGGCAGAAAGAGGTGAAGAGGACAGCTGAGGAAAAGATAACTATAAGCAATTTATAAATTCTGAATTACATCTTACAGAACACAGTGCATTTTCTCTTCAATTTATTTTAAGGGTTTTTTTGTCATTTTCTTTATCTTTCTTTTTCCTATGTATATATATAATTAAAACCATGTATGTTTAGAAATACATACACATAAATAAACCATATATATATGGTTTTCATTTTAAATGAAGATTTTGAACAGAAAGAGGAAAAAGCAGTAAAGAAAATAGTGACTCCATCTTCCTTTTTCCATAACCTATATCTCAGAAGTTTGAGAAGTATGAAACATCAGTGTGAAGATTTTCTGGAGGGCTGACAAATACAGTGGCAGGCATGCAATTCCCTCAACAAACTCTGTCATTGCTCCTGCCTTCTCTCCCCATTTAGATGCCAGTAGGCTTTACTTCTCTAAGGGAGCCAGTTGCACAGAGTCATAAGGTTTTTCTGTCCATTTTAACACGTAAAATGAGCAGCAAGAGAGATTTTATCTTGGAGGGGTCTATCCCTTTGCCCCACTCCTCTTTCAACTCAAGCTTGGTGACCACTCAGTTTTGGCCTGCCTTTTGTTCCAGTTCCCTGAAAACTTTCACACTCATACAGTTAACTTTTTCTCTTCACCAATAAAACAGAACAGGAAGACTTTCAGAAGCAGCCAGGAAGGCAATATTTTCCCCACTCAATTAAATTTCCCTTGGCATTTTCTCTCTCTGCACCTCTCAGTGCCCACGCAACCTATTCCCCTGCAGGGCTCAGCTTGAGCAGCCGCCTGCCAATGCAGAAAAACTGCATTTGGTCTGCAGCAGGAGGGCTCAGCACTCAGTACTTTTCCTAACACTTGACTGGGAAAATTGGCTGGGGAGCCAGAGACCTGATGCAAGGAGTGAATACAAGGCATGAGCAGAAACCTCCTTGTTTTAACACCTGGAGACGAAGCACACACCAAGGAAGAGCGGGTTATTGAAAGACTTCTCCAGAGGGGTTCTGCCCCATCCTGACCTTTCCCTCCTGCACTACTCTTTAGTTATATATTGTCATTCTACCTCCTGTGAAATGACAGTGCCTTGTCATGCACTGATAGCACCAGCATCCCTGTGGGAAAAGAGCAGGACTGAAGCTATACAGCAGGTCCTGCCTGGCAGGAGGTCACTTTCATTCACAGCTTGGTGGGGCCATGAACACTGCTAGCTCATCTTCTTTCTTTCAAGTTAGCATTTTGACAGGCAGTGGGCAAATAACTGCAATACCTGTGTTTCCTTTAATGTAAAGAGAGGAATGATGGTAATTCTCTCCACTGAGAAGCATATTATAAAGACTAATTAGCCCCTGTCAGTAAAGAAGAAAATGTCTGCAGAAGGGCCAAGCACAATACACTAATGTTACTGAATTGGTGCTTAAGCTAACAGCTCTTTGCTCACTGTATTTTTGCAGAGGAAGTAGAAGGGACAGGTGTCTAGTCAATCACTTTGATTCCAAAATTAGTTCATTTGTCCTTTACTTGCTGGATGAGCTCTCAGCTCTTTCCCGTCATTCTCCAAAGTTTCCCACAGGCCACGTTTGCAGTGTGAACTGCAGGGAGTGCAACCTGATATTTCTCAGAGTCACACCAGGTTACATAAAAGCAAGTCCTATCCTGGCAGTCCCTCAGTCCTGGGCCAGCTGCAGGCACCTCTGTGGTGGCTCAGCTCTGTGCATGACACCAGACTAACCCTGGTCCACCCTTTCCCTGAACTCAGCCTCAGCACACATGAACAAGTGAAATGTTTTCTCTGAGTTCTGAGACATGTGAAATTCTTCCAGATCTCTTAATTCTGCTTTGCCCCGTGTCTCACAGTAGGTCTTTTTAACTCCTGTCTCTAAATGAGGCAGAACTTCCCAGCCACAGGCAGTTCATTTAAATATAAATATAAAAGCTGTGCTGGAGGAAATGGTTTCTGCTCAGCTATTTGGTTATGAAATCAAATCATTTCTCTGCTGTTTTCAAATTGGTGGCTAACGGACAGTAACAGTGAAAAAGGGAGACTGCAGGGCTGGGTTTACCTGAATTAAAGACATTCATTCCTCTGTGTGCTAAAGCCTATATTGAAAGTAGTGTGTTTTCAATTATGACCTGATCTTACGGATTTTTTTATTCTTTGATCTCTAGAATACCAGAGAGAAAAGCCCTTAACCCTCAGGAAATTGTAACATGTAGAATTATACACCAATACTATCAATTATTCTTTCTTATGTTCACAAATAATAACAAAGGGATGAATTGATGGGTAAGAGCTCTACTTCAGACAACAGGAAAGACCAGCTACAAATAAAAAGAAAGGAATGTATTAAGGAATTGGCTAGCTGTGCTTCCCTGAAACACAGCAACAGGTGCTGAAAGCACAGGAATCCAATAGTGATTTCTGATCTCTGACGTCACAGAAAAAATCTCAATGACTTGTCTTTTGAGTGAAAGAATGGTTCCTGTTCTTTCTCAGAGGAAGTCAAAGGGCAGCCAAAACATCAGTATTTTCTTCAATGTCCAAATGTTCTTGTGCTTTCAAACTTAAGCCACAACAATGAGCTCCTTCCTCCACCATAATTTGGATTTTGGAAGGAGCAATGCAATGTTAGAAGCACAAAAACTGTGTGTTAGAGTCCCCTAGTTCCTAGTCCTCTTATCTTGAGCTGCCTCATCACAAACTTCCTCACCTTTTCTCGTGTACAAGTCACTCTTTTCTATGAGATGTCTAAAATTCTTTTTTTCACCTTGTGAGAAATAATTAATTCTCCTAAATACATTCTCTTTTATCTAAATGTCGATACCCTGCAGGGACTCACAAAAGCACATATGTGCATTCTCCCTGCATCTTAACGCTTTGCAGCCTTGCAAACCTTTGCTCTTTCCCATCTGAAGCCTAGGTTAGCACACATAGGGGATCTGTGCAAAACTCTCTGGTTGTGGGATGTTGGCTTCTTTTATCCAGCTGCTGGAGCCACTTGCAGGAAGCTAAGTGTTAAGGATTTTTCTCATATTATTTTTCTATATAAACTTCACTGAGTTTGCCACAGGGATGATAGTCATTTGCTACTGGGAATTAAAGGTGAGCAGAAAGGTATAAAGGTATAAAAAAAGCTTTGTGTTATACAACATCCTGTGAATCTATGACCCAAATAACCTAAAGTGAATAAGAAGATTGCAAATAAACATATCACACAGTAGATGAGTACGGATGATGTGGGTATTGTCTTGCTGCTGAAATTTCCATCTGTGAGCTATAAGACGACCCTTCCTGAATTTACAGTGCAATAATTTTTTTGAACAAGAATTGTTTCAATCTTTGTAAACATTTTGCAGCTTAGGTGTATGAACACTGGACAAATCAAGACTGGATAGGAAAATTGGAAGTTGGAGGTGCTGAGTTGCCTTTTCCCTTCCACAACCTCTGGCACTAACACTGGCTGTGATCTAGATTTCGGTCCATTATGAAAAGGGATTTATCTTTATTCCTTATGGTTTCTTGGACATATCAATTTCATTTCTACTCACTTAACATGTCTATAGTTCCTATTTCTATTACTGTCCTCATAATCTCTGGTCCATCTTCTGCACTCTTCCCAAAACAGACAGCTTTCAGTCTACCTTTTGTCTGCCCCTTATGCCTGGAGTAACTAAGGGAAGAGTAATTTATGTTACATACCAGTGGTTTAAAGCTATGCTCCTAGAACATCAGCAGAAAAAGTAATAAAAGCCACAGGGAGAAAAAAAAAGAGGTAAATAGGTAAAGGCCATTTATACTTACCTACAAGCCATGAGTCAATACCATAGTGATTATGAAACAGGGTTTAATCATACTTTGCTTTATGGCTATTTCTTTCTTTATATTATGCTATAAGTTGTTTTGCTATAGTCTATTCGAGTGGCTGTGTCTATGTTGGAGTGTGTATCTCTGGTTTTTAGGATCTGTAGTAATGCAATCCTTTGGGAAGAGTTAAGGTATGCAACCTGTTTGTAATAAACAAATCCTCAGCTTAATTTGCTAGTTCTGTATTCTTGCTTTAAAGATCTAAACAGAGCCTCAGATGCAGTAAACTTGTGTTTCACTCATTGCCTCTTACAGGAGATGAATGTTGTATTCAGAGGAGGATTCAGACTTCATTTAGACCCTGCTTCATGGTCAGTGGTTATAATTGTCTGAAAAGGCAGCAGTGGGCATTAACCAGAGTCATACTGATACTGCAAGTAGCCAAGTATATTCTGTCTTGGATTTGTCACTGTACTCACACAGGCTGCATTGTAACAGTATTTAGTTTCACCGGATCTAATTGCAATTATATGTTGTTCAAGAAAATGTCTTTTTCATTTCTTCCATGCAGGGTTTCTTCAGTACTTCAGATTTCATTTCCCCTTTACCACCTAACTAAAAAAGAAAACAACTCTATGAAATGAACTCTAGTTCAAAGTTTCAGAGATTGTGTGTTTCATTTGTATGTTTTCTGTTTCTTATGTCATTTTGATTCCAGACATCCAAGACATTTTAACTGTGGAATGGGAAAAACATCTGGACTGGAAAAGTGTTGTGGGAGATAATCAAATCCTGGTAAAGGTAATAACAGAACAGCTGATACTCATTAAATGTAAATTTACTAAAGCTATTTAAGAGGAGAACATTAAACTGAAAGAGGAGAGACAGATCACAGGATAATCCCATGGAATCATTTTTTTAACGGTCTGTTTTCCTTCAAGTTTGACGAACTGGCATTGTCTGTCTTAAACGCTCTGCTGTAACTTGCATGTCATTGCATACTACATGTTCTAATCTGCTCTCAATCTCAAATATATTTGTACCAGTGCTTTTTACAACAGGACTGTAGCCAGATTTTTAACAGAATGTAGCATTTAAAGATTAATCTATTTGGTTACCTAAAATTGTAGTGAAGTGGTTTGGGAGATTGGCCCAGAAAACTTCTTTCCCAACGAAAAAAAATTATACTGCTCCAAAATAATTTAATAAACCCCAAACAAACAAACAAAAAAACAAACAAAAACAAACAAACAAAGCAAGCCTGGGCTTTTCCAAACATCTGTATATGTGTGTAAAGACCCACATATGGAATATTTTCAAGCATTTAACCTATTGGTCCTCAAGTATATACATACCTGAAGGAAGGGTGCAAAGAGGACAGAGCCAGGCTATTTTTGGTGGTGCCCAGTGACAGGACACGAGGTGATGGGCACAAACTGAAACACAGGAGGTTCCCTCTGAACATCAGGAAACACTTTCTGCCTGTGAGGGTGATTGAGCACTGGCACAGCTTGTCCAGAGAGGCTCTGGAATCTCTCTCCTTGGAGATATTCAAAAGCCCTCTAGACATGGTTCTGGGCAACTGGAGCTAGGTGACCCTGCTTGAGCAGTGTAGTTGGACCAGATGACTTCTGGGGGTCCCTCCCTACTTCAGCCTTCCCATGAATGGGCTTGGAAGCAAACCTACCAGCACTCTTTCAGTCTGCTCTTCCATGGCACCACCTGGACCTTCTTATAAGGTCCGGGACAGGTTAAAAAACTCACAGACAAGTAAGAAAATAGTTTTCTGCCCACTTGGACAGATGCCTCACCAAAGCTTGGCAGAAAAAGTCTTTTGCCAAGTAACTTTCTAGAATAACTGTATACTTTTATCCTTCTAATTGCTTACTTGTCTGTGTCAGCACAATATCCTACGGACAGAAATTTTTACTTCCTTTTATCTTTTCTTCCTCAAAAAGAAATCTAGGCTCTTGACCTCTGGCACATGTTCTGCAATATCTCTGTTCAGTTCTTTGCCAAAAGCTTCCTGTGTGACAGAGGTTATGTTGCTTTATTCAAGCAATAATCCACAATGTTCCCAGTGATTTCAATGCATCTGAGGAGTTTTAGGCTTTACCATTTGTCTCATTTCCTTATTTGTGAAATATAGCTAACAATACTTTCCTTTGACTGCCCTTTATGCATCTTCTCCATATAGAAAATAATCTTTGTGGTAGACACAGTCTCTCACTATATGTTTGATGATGCCTGTCACAATAGGTCATTCATCTTGGCTGGGAAGCCCCTAAGAGTCACTGCCATACAGTGGAAGTAGGGAGGAACTCCACTCACACCTCTGGGTTTTCTTAAATGAAAGATGGAATACTTCACCCAGAAATACAGGAGACCAAAACTTAAATAGTATACTGCTTTTGAGGGAAGAAAAATCTGCACATTTCATCCTGAGGTTTGTGGGTCTGGGCAAGAGATTACATTTCTAAAAAGTAAAAGCTTAGGAAAAGAATGGGGTAGCCTCAACAAATAACAGTAATAATAGAAAGTGTAATAATTATTGCGACTGACAGCTGAAATGGCTCATTCTTTTTTTGCAATATCGGCCTGCATTATTAGAAACTATCTCCAAAACCAGTTCTTGCACATAATAGTGAAATCTAACACTGCTCAGCAGCAGTTTGTCACAAATTCCAGGGGAATGCTGTCTGCACGTGACCTAATATTTTGCACTGTTTGGTGAAAGCAATTCCCTTGAAGAGGAATAGAAAAAGAAAATGAGAAGGGGTTCCACAACTCATCTCAAGTTTCTTTTGGTGACTGTCTTCCATTTCTTTTTCATGAGGTCTTTGACAAGCAGCAGCAGTTATAAGATTTTAATTTCCTGGAACATTTCTTGCCAGGGTAAGAGCTAAGGGTTGTTTTTTATCCATTTTTTCCCCCCTGTTTTTCCTTTTAAGATTGATCTGCAGCATGTCCAGAGGAGAGATTCATGACCTACTTTTCCCAAAATGAATATTGAGCTTTGTGTACTTTCTGGTATTTGGTAGGACATTGTTATCAGAAATCTTGGGCCAGTTGTGTCAGCCTTCCCATTGCAGAACAGCAATGCAAGGTGTAATTCAAGTTGAGGAAGGTGAGGAAGAAATCCCATTATCATCTTTGAGGAGTAAGAGATTTTTTGAGTGTCAGCATGCAGGTTTGTGTACCTTCAGTAAGTAAATAAAATCCAAATTAAAACAAAGAGACAAGGTCAAGAGTGTCATTTGTCAGCCATTTGCTGAAATGAACCCATGTGCATTGCTTAATCAGGGCCAAAAAAACAAGTGGAGGCAGAACATACAAAAACTTGGGAGATGTGGGGAAAGTTCATGTGAAACCTCTCCATATTAGAGACAGTTAGGACAATTAGAGACCGAGACTAATCACTTCTGTAAGACTCACTAGCCCTCCTTGCCTTCAGTAGCTTTCCATCGCTTGTGAACCAAGGGATGAGTGGAGAGCACAGCATCCCAGCAATTTGTCTGTGCTGTTTAAGAACATCCCCCACCCGGAGCCGTCCGTCAGATGGCTGGGCAGCGGCTGTGACATTTCGTGTTTAATTATATCCATACATCAATAGTGCTGACATTTCGGAGAGCTATCACCTCAGGATAAGCTAGGTCTAAAAGTAATCTGTCCTAAAAGTTTTCTGTCCTTCTCCATCTGCCCTGAAAAATAAAGCTGCGTGAGTCAGATTTTTAAACAGAGATAGTATTTAGAGAGAGGTACAGAGCTCAGAGATCTCCATTTGAGAGCCCATAAGCATCCAATTCCCACTGCAACCCGTGGTGACCTGAGAATTTCTTTCAGAGCCTAACTTCAGCTGTGAAGTTCCCTTTCGAAATCACAAAGGAGAAAGAGAAAGAGAAAGGGTGGTCCCATAGTGCAAAATGCTTGAATCTGCTTTGACTGCCTGCCATTCTGGAGCCAATCCAAATAAATAAGTTACACTGGCCAGGAAGATGTTCAAAGGCAGGTTTGTCTCAGTAGCCTGTGCATGCCTTGGCTGCTGACCCCAGCTGGTGAGAAGCCAGCCCCATGCAGCCACCCCTGCAAAGCAGTGACACTCCTGCTCGGGCTGTTCCACTGCTGCCCACTCAAACCAGCACCATCAGCCAAAGCCAGAGGTCCAATCTCTGGGCTCTGAAGCACCAACAAATGTGCTGTCAGAAGGAAAAAGCAGGAAGCGTCTTAACGAAGCAAAAACAAAATGTGGGCAAAGCAGCCTGCTAGGGGATTGCAGATGCAAAATGCAGCAGTCTTTGCTCCAAGCACACAGAAACTCAGACAGCAACATCATACAGGATGTAAATGGGAGTCTGCCATTTCTCACTAGGTAAAAGAAAAACTTTAGTTGTCTTATTTACATTTTTACTCCTTTTTGCACATGTTTTCCATGGCATACAATATCTTGGGAAGGAAAGGTATTTCCTTGTGTTTCCTACTTGAAAGCAGGAGCTAGAAGCAATTCAGAGGACCCCATTTACCCACAGGATCACAGGCTCTGCTCTCACCTGTAACACCTGTAACTCTAACACAAGTGTAAAGAGTGGCACGCATAAAGGAGCACAAAAAACCCTGTTTCTCAGGTCATGGTGTGAACAGGAACAGGATAGAGGTGTTGCAGACTGTTAGCAAGTTAATCTCTTCTTTGATATCCATAAATAACTGAGGATTTCCAGGCTACGTAAGGACACTGACCACTCACTGAGATGTCTTACAGCCCACTGACTGGGGGACAAAAGCACTGGGAACTGATGGTGCTTCCCATCACAGTTTTTCCTTCTTGCTCTTCTTGAGTACCAGTGATGGGCACAAACAGGGCACAGACAAACCTCAAGTTAGACCCAGTTTTTTCCTCCACTGCTGTCTCCACCAGAGCTTTGGCTGACTGCTGAATTTTCATTCTGTGCCTTCCAAACCTTCCATTAGACACTTGAACCAATATTTTTAAAGATTAAAATCATAACATTTCATCTGAGATACACAGAAATAGTTCATTGTTTTTTAAAAACAAAAACAAAACTTCTTACTTCATTTTCTATCAAATGTCACTCAAGGTAGTAATTTTTTAATAACTAAAATACGTTTGTAAAAGCCTCTACATCATATTTATATTATTCACTGTGGCAGACAGTCTCATTAAAGGGAATTTTTCTTCTCTATTGAAGCTTATACAGAACCATAGACTCATAGAAATGTAAGGGTTACAAGGGTCCTTAAAGATTATTTAATCCCAAACCCTCACTTACACGGAGTTATATATTATATGTAAATATATAGATATATTTCTTTATTTACCACAGGGTAAGTATTTTCTGGGCTACACCCTGAAAGCTGAGGTCATATTTCCTGTTTCTGGCCATACAAAACCAAAAAGACTCCTCTGCAGTGTTCTGAGGGTAGTTCTCCTCAGCAGAGCCATTGCTACAGTGTTTTCCAAACAACTCAACCATACCAATGGGCTTCAACCTAGAAATGGATTGTGTTTTTATGTACTTTGGGGGAGATGAAGAAAGTTGCTGTGTTTAGCCACTGGAGCTGACTCATGCTCACCTACACAGCCTGGCTCAGTGATCCTTGCAGGGGAGGATGAGGCTCCTGCAGGCAGTCTGTAAAGAAACATGCTTTAGACAGAGGAAGTGCACTGCAGGCTTACACAAGCACTCATATATCTACTCGAGGATATTGAAAATGCACTGAGGATACTTTCCTACAGCCATTTGTTGCTCTTATATTGCTCCTGTCCACACTGACTTCGTGCCAAATTCAACCAACAGTTTTCAAGTGTTTTGAACTGTTCCTTTTGAATCTAAATAATTGAGGAAAAATGTCTACTTATTCTGATTCTTACAACATCCAGGTCCATGTTATAAGTACTTTTTTAAATACCTTTTATATCACTCTTCTGGTGGCTTGATTTTCTTGGTGGTTATTTTTTTGGGGGTGGGGGAGGTTGGTGGTTTGATTTTTGTTTGATTGTTTGTTTGTTTGTTTGGGGGTTTTTTTGTTGTTGTTTTTTAGTTTTGTTTTTGGGGGGTTTTTTGGGGTTTTTTTTTCAGAACCACGATGGACTGGCTGGAAAATAAAAATTGCTGAAGGGCATGTTCCATCACACTTTAGGCAGCTGCACACAAAACTGATGGAAAATTACCTTTCCAAGGTGAACTCAGTTTAATTCCTAATTTGCTGAAAAGAAAGGCACTTCGAGCTTGAAGAACTTGGGAGGATCATAGAAGTGGAAAGAAATTTTCTGACGAACCTCATAGTAACAAAATTTCCCACAGCTTGTTAGTTCATTAATAATTTTTTTGACATTCTTTGGAAAGCGAACAGAAATGAACATCAACAGGTTTTAAAAATTACAACTTAGAAACCAGAATTTTCTCGGTGTGGGCTTTTTACACAGAACAAATTTGGTAGCGTGTGTTTTGAGCAGATGAGATGCACCCTGAGGAGCACCATGATTTGTTTAGATGGTTTTGACAGTGAGAAGCTTAGCTAGAAAGAAGGGGAGGAAATTTGAGGAATTAAGTCCAAGAGAATAGGAAAAAATACTGGACAGACTGATTATAGCATAGCTTGGCCATTAGGTCTCTCAAAATGCTGAGGATACTTCTTCACTTCCCTGTTCTTCCCCTGCTCTCCCAGCTCCTGATGAACAGAAGGACCTGCTTGTACCTTGTGTGCTAAATTGCAGACGTAAGTGCTTTGTTTTCCCAGTGACTCCTCTCTTTAAGCCTCTAGAGAGGACTTCTGAGTTTAGATCTGTCCTCAGGATTCCTGAGATCACAACATTTCTTTTTAACATTTTTGTTGTATCACTGCTAATTTCCCTGTTCACTCTTAGATCAATTCTCTTATTCTCTTTCAGCCACCTTGAGTGACATCTCTTGCCTTCCCTCATTCCCTTGCATTTCTTCCTACCTTGATAAAAAGTACAGAAATTTAAGGTGGAAGTCTGATTTTTCTTTTTTTCTCCATCTCCATATCTTGCTTTTTAGTTTATCCCAGGGTACATCTAACATATTGATCAAGAGTTGGTCTACGTCAAACTTTCATTACACAAAATGATCAGAGCAGTTGCTGTCAGGCAAGCATCAAACATCTTGTCTGTACTTTATGTTGTTCTACTCTAGCTTTTTCTGATAAATGCAGTGCTGACTTCTTCAGGTACAAAGGTAGGTACTGCATTCACACAGGACATCTGTCTTTATCTCGTGGGCTTATGAAATATCATGAGAATTTATCTCATGGATATTATGACTTCATTGTTAGCCTCTCTCATTCAGTCTTTCATTTTCTGTCATGATGGGTTTTGCAAACCCAAATCATTTGCCACTGACTTTGTTTTTTATTCTGAGTGACTTATGTTCTCAGTGCATCTCTTAAATTTTAGGGCAACATAGTGTTTATCATAGAGAATAAATGATTTAAATCACTGTTGACACTGTCACTTTTACATCGTTATAAATACCTTGATTCCAAAGGATTCAGGCTGCGTGATGAACTCCAATAAATCTCTTCCTTAATATTGTCAGAGCCTGAAATGGAAATGTCTGCAGTAAGGAAAAGACAGAATTGTTAAGGTGTCATACTTATCTATTTGAAATAAATGGTGAGTTTTTTAATCTTTGCCATCAGGAATGATAAACGATTCTGCAGTTGCTTATTATAGTGCTGCACTGAAGCCCTCCTGGAATCTCTCTTCAGTTGGGCAGAATTATTAGGGCAGGCCAGTGAGGAGTATTTTGATGTAGAGGGTTAGAATCCATGGTAAATAAATCTATGTTTGCCCTGTCCTCAGTGTTCTGAGTTGCTGCAAGGGTAGGGGAAGGTTCTCATTGAAGCCAAGACCACTTCATATTATGTTGACAGGGAAAAGTGTTCTGAAAGTAGGACTGAATCATGCCTAAACTCCCTTTGAGTGGTCCTTTTTTATATATATTCTGAAATAGCTTAATCTGGCCTCAGTGATCAGATTCAAGGAAATACAGTGTTAATAAAAATAAATGCCATTTTTCATTTTTGCTGTGGATGTTTGTGTCTTATATATGTGTCTCATATAGTATTTTAGTACTTGTGAAGGATTTTTAGTAGAAATCAATGAACATTAGTAATGATAGAGTAATATAAGCAATATGGGAAGCTGCATTTGATAGCATCATTTTTATGGGCAAAATATCAATGTGTTGGCTTATAGGACTCAGAGCACAGGGCAGCACTAGGGAGGAAAGGAGCTATAAACCATTCAACCTCACTCGTCTCATGTAATCTACATAGAAATCTAAATGCAGCCCACTGACAGTTCTAAAATACAGCAAAATACCTTCAGCAGTCTCACAAAACCAAGGGAAATGTCACATCTAAACCTAAACCATAAAAAAAGAGGAACAAATGCACAAAAGGAGCTGGGGACCTAGTGGGTATTTTAATAGCAGGATAGAAAAGATGAGAGTTAGGCAGTATTTTACATCAACCTAAAGAAGAGAGACACATGAAATGGCCCCCAGGCCCCTGCCATGGGAGAAGGAGCTCCAGGGATCCCCAGCACCAGCAGCACCAGCCCTGTGGGCATCTTCCCATTGCATGGAGAGGGGTGGCCTTGGCTCCTGCAGCCCTGCAGACAGGCTTTTTCTGGTGTGCCTCACCTTGTCAAAGCTTCCCTCTGTAAGGGAATTTGAGACTCAAAGCTGCCTGGGGCAAGCATCAAGTCTACCATCTGCCTTTTTGTCTAAGACAAAATATATTAGCAGTGCTTCCTAAAGCATGCATACAAACACCAGCTTTGACTAACAGAAAGTATGGGTCTCACAGCTACGGTATATTTCTTGGAACTCTAAAAACCTAATTTTTCCTTCCTGGTGTTCCTAACATGAGAGATATTTTGTGGTTAAAAATACCATCACGGCAACCTGATCTGACCACCTAAAGAACACATGCCTCAGAGACTAATTGGGAGAGATATTTGAATTGCTGTTTCTTGCAGGAGTGTGCTGAAAATTCTACATCACAAAACCTGAAAATTCATGGCCTAAAAGACTTAAAACTGTGACTGGAATCTAAACATCTCAGTTTTAGTGCCTATGTGCCAGTGAACCCGATGCTGAAAGCTGACCCAGGCATTGAGCCTTTTGCAAGAAATGTTTCTGTATATAAACCCAGGTAATGGATGGAAGAGTGGAAAGTTTTATTCAAGGATATAAAGAAAGTCCTAGAGAATTTAGTACCTGCAAAACATGCTACAAAAGACTTTTTCTATGCAAGTTCACCAAGCCCTTGACACCACAGGCAGCTTCCAATTAATTTCTCCCTCCTTCAATCAGTTCCCAGTTGCAATCTGGGGAAAATTCTGGCTTCCACTTTGGCTCACTCCTTATTCCAGTGATATTTCCACAGCAGTTAGTTCAGACAGATGTTGTACTCCTTAGCAAGAACAAGATACATTAGCACCTTGCTATAGTGTGAGGAAATGTTTCATTACAAGCACGTAAAATATGCTGCCAAATTGCTTTATTATGTAAAGTCTTGTAAGGAAAATATCCCAAACCTTAAAACAAGATTTTTATATAAATATGAAATGTAGCTTTAAAAAAGGAAAAAAAGAGGAGAAGAGGGGAAATTAAATGTTACTGACTTGATTGAATGTCTCTATTCAAATATCTTGCATAAGCAGACATGTCACTTTAATCAGATAAAATCCACCAGGGAAGGCGGTAATTATTTGTATTACTTCTTGCCAGCTATAAAAGCTAAAATGTTACTGTGCAAATTCTGTCTGAACTATTTAAACAATTGAAAAATGTGATTTAACAGCTAAAACAAACCTAATTCAGGCTGATCTCTCATCGACATGTGTAAGATGAAATAAGCTGGCACTTTGCACAGCGAATAGAAAATAACTTCACAATGCCTTCACCTAGCATGGTTAAAACCTGGTAACAAATAAACCCCTCAGAAGACCTTGCATTACCACAACATAAGCAGGAGATGATGGCCAATTCTATACTGAGATTTGCTGCCTTTAAACTTTGGCTGACAGGGTGGGCTTTGCCTTGGAAATTCCTAGAGAGCTCAAGCAGCCAGGAAGCCATGCAAGGACCAGTGGATGACACTGCCTTGCACAGGCAGGGGGTATGAGGAAAGTCAGGAATGAGGTTTGGCAGTATTGTTAGCCTTGTCAGGTCCATTCCAAAAAAATGACCTGCCAAGGAGCAAGGCTTGAGGGAGGCAAAACTCCCCACTGGGACTGGTGGTAGACCCTGGGCTGGGTGCCCTCAGGACAGCTTTGCAGCCAGCTTGCTGCAGCACCAACAAAGCCAGCATGAGAGAGGTCTGCAAATGCAACTCCAGCTGTTCAACCATTGAGTCAACTTCTGAGTAAGAGGGGTGGGAAGATTTAATTCAGTGCAGCCCCAGGGAACCCCTAGGCTGTCACTCACAGGAAAACCTTGCATTAAGGGTTTTTTCTGAAGTACTGGCCTTCCTTAGGCCTTTGATGTTCATGTTCTGAATTACACCAAAGCCAGGAAGCACAGTGATTTCCAACAATAAAATGTGCATGCCTGGCCCAGAAATAACACACATCCTATTATCATAACTCTGGTTCTGCTGATGGGTTGCAGTATTAATAAATCACCATCACATAGATTAGTCTTTCCCTCTCCTTCCCTCTTTCTATGTTTGCAGTCTCTGCCACTTGTTGCCCTGCTTTGTCTTTATAACAATATAATCGAGAGCTCTTTTCCAACTTTGGTACTCCCAGGTAGCCCGGACTCATCTCAAAACCTCCAATTGGGTATTTTCTTCAAAAATCTAAGTGCTTGAAAAATTAGTCACTCCACAGGCAGCAGGATTATTAAACCCTGAATCTCTAAAGATTTATCTAATTTCTCTCTAAGATCTTTGTTTCCATCAATAATTCAGGTTCCCACATGTCCTTTATGTGATCATCATGGCACAAGGGGAAGATGGAAAACACTGGTTAGCTGACAGCAAAGAGGAGCTTTATGACCTGGACAAGCAGCTCCAATTTCTATGCCCAGGCAGACCATGTCTCTGTTTTCAGCCATTCTTTTTTCCACACCAGAGATAGAAAAATATTATTAACAAACATCAGGATCATGATTCCTATATTTATAATGACTTCCTCCTGACTTCCTCTTACCTCTAATGACTGCAGCATGAAAAAGCTCTGGAAATAACTGCAAAACTTAGAAATCCTGCACCTGAGCTCCACTTTTTCTGGCAGAAGAAGGTTTATTCAAACATGACACTTCAGACACTCTCTCCTTCTTTCATGTCTTTCCTATCACATTTTGGAAGCTCATCTCCATCTGCAAACAGCTTTGCCACTGTGAAACTGAGGGCCTAAAACTCAGTTCCTGTAATCTAAGCCCAGCGGCATCAAGACAGAGCAATCATTGTGGGCACTGTCCTCCACAAAAGTTCCTGTTAGGTTAAACCTGGAGGTTCATTCACCTTTCTCACCATCCTGCCAGCTAATGTAACTCGCTGCAATTGTTTAGTGCTGAAAGATGCTCACCAAAGGCACAGAAGGAAAAACATAGAATAAAAGAAGACACTGAAGGCTATTTCAAACTTTTGTAAGCACAATCACAAAGAGAACAAAGGTCATGGAGTAACCCTTATGCATCAGGACAGAGGAAAGGCCACTAAAACACTGAGTTTCCCCATGATCAGTGGAGGTTTAGTGGTGTCAGAAGAGTGCATCTGCTAGTAAATGCTCCTGCCTACTTGGAGAAGCCCCATGAGTGTCTGGCAGAGTTTGAGGTTCAGACTACTAGAGCTGATTGCTCCATCTGAAAAACTGAAATGCTTCAGTTTTTTCTCTCTGCTGGCAGATGTTATCTTTAAATTTCTGCTGACAGTCAGCCTGGTGCATCAGGGACAGATTCTGTGTCAAGTTCCATCAGTGCAGTGCAATGAGCCTGGCCTATTTTGGAAGTTTTCTTTTCATCACTTTTTCATTTGCAGCCTCCAGCCAGATGCTTGCAACTCTGACGTCTTCCTACCAACCCTCCACCACCTTCATGTGTATCAGATCTGTGCTTTTTGATGTGCTATCTATTTCCTGTAGATGTTCCAGTACATTTGCTCCTTCTAATGACTTGCTTTTCTCCTTTGAACAGCTTCTTTCTTGTGTTGATTTCCTGGAGCACTTATCATTTATTGATGGATAGTTAATTATCACCAGGCAATAGATCTTGCTCAATTCCCTAAAAGCAGCAGCTGACATTTTGTGTGCCTCACCAGCAATGATCTTTCACAGTCACAGATATTCATTGCAGCAGATAATACATGAACCTGCATTTAATCACACTGAATGAGTCAAGGATTCTTCCTTGTCTTTGGTTAAATCTCTGACTATCTGCAAAAAGTCCTGATCAGTTTCCAGATGTACCTCTGTTTATGGAATGATTGATTGCAGGCACCAACTCTCTTCTATCACCAAAACATTTTGCCATACCATCAAATTACTGATCACAGCTTAATTCTGCTGTCTGGTTACAACTACTCATCAAAATTATCTATAGCCCCTGCCTGGAGACATAAACATCAAATTCTCTTGCTCTTCTTCTCTGTGTTCCCACTTATAATATATGGCATCTCTTCTCTGTGTGCAAATCCTATCTCATGCCAATTCCAGACTCTGTGCACAGCCCAAGCAAAATGTGCTGTAGCAACAGGGAGCAAGGGAGGCAATGGGTGAACCCAGGGGTTGTTTGTGACTGCTGATGCAGCCCTGTAACCAAGAGGCATTTCTCCCTTCTCTGCCCCCTGTCTGCCAAACCCAGTCCACCCCATCCAGGCCTGCAGGATGTTTTCCAGTAGATTTTAGTCTTCCTTGCTGTGCAGCCTCTGCCCAAAGGCTTGGGGAGTGCTCTGGCACTCACCTGAAGGAGAGCCCTCAGCCACACCAGTGAAAGAGAGCTGTCTCTCTTCAGCCTGGATGTCTCCTGTGCACTAGAGCACTAAACATTTAAGCCACCGTGCACAGAGCCATTTTCAGTGAGGTGGAGTTTGCTTCTTAGTTGAGACAAATGCATGCAGACAACCATCCAACCTCCCAGCCTAGCCCACTACCCCTGCCTCACAGGAACATAAATCAAATACCATGAAGCTATCTTTGCTGCTGCTAAGACTTATTGGATCAATTGTCTTTCTTTCCTTTAGCAGAGGACCTTGCTCTCTTATCAAAATGGTGGATAAGATATCTAAGAGACTCCGAAATGTTAGAAGTCTGCCCTTCCAAAGCCTGACACAAGCTGCTGTTAAAATATTAATGTTAAAATCTTTATAGTTAAAGAAAATGCCATCAATTTATATATTCTATTGTGAGCATAAGGAACAAAGTTGCAATATTGACGCTAAATTTTGCTTTTTCATAAATCTGTGTTCAGGTCTGATTGTCCTTCCACAGTCACTTTTTGTGATGGAAGAACTTATCAAACCAAATCTGAGGTCATCAGGAGAAATGCCATTGCTTTGATACTGGCTGGGACAGCTATCTTTGGTTTAAAACACATTGAAGATTCCCTGAGTGAATCAGCTGATAACAGATAGGACATTACTCATGGTTTTATACTTGGCAGTTGAACTGGTGCTTCATACATTTAATTTGATTCATTCCTCTTTGCTGGTGTCCTGACTAAATCCAGAGCACAGGACATTTTTTTAGATAAGAATTTCTCCTATGACTTTGGAGCACTCTTTCCTTCCTAAGCAAGATTGATATTTCCAGGGGAAGTACACATTGTTGCAGATTGATGATCATAGGCTTATTTCACTGAGGCAGCAGTGGCAGACATACAAAACTTGTGGCTGTTGATAAGTGAGAAAAGCCTGGTTGATCCTAAGAAGGTGTTGTTTAGGTGGAGACTTAGATTTTGGTTTTAAACACATCTCTCTAGCTCCTTTTTTTGTTATGGCAATGATATGGCACACAAGCTACTTCATTTGTCATCTGGACTCTCCCCAGCTCAGCATTTCATGCATCCATTTGTGGTTGCAGCAGCTGGCTGTGAAACACTACCATATGAGACTGGTCCTGTATTTTCCTCTTACTACAGGTGATTGTGACTATCAAGTCACACACTAAGCTTTTATCCATCAGCATATGGTCTCAATCTTCTCCCATTGAACTTGGAGAATGATTTTCCTTCTGCTGGATTAAAAGACTTTGCTTAGAGTAATATCACCAGGGCTGGTCTCTAGCTTGTGAAAGCTCCATCCAGCTGCAGCAATATACCCTTCCCAGATTTGGGGGTGTCCTTCACTTCAGTTCTCCCCCCCCTCAATTAAAGTGTTCATTATATGTCACACCTCCGGTTTCATGCACTAGCAGATGTTAAGAGAATTGATTCAACTTTTTGCTGTCTATTTCATCTTGAACCCAGCTCTCTCCTCTAATCTGCATATCCACCTAGAGTCTGGATCTTTCTGATTCTATCTGTTCACTTTTGTACCTAATCTGTCCCCCTTTCCTGCTCTAACAGTGCCTTTGTTCAAACATTTTCAACCTTTCACCACATCACAGTCAGCTTCTCTCCTGACTTCTACTGCAAATTCTCTGAGGTTCACTTAACATCCTGTTAAGATCATGCAGGACTTTCTCCTGTGATGAGAAAGTCATCTTGAGATGATGTTGTGCCTTTGTCCCTGCTTTGGTTTCCACTCTTCAAACGTAGTCATTGACAAGGAGTCTTCATGGGCTGCCCATCTTCTCTCTGCCATGTTTGTCACAGTTCACACTTGCCCTGGAGCCACATCACTCTGACACCTTCAGTGTCTCCCTTGTCTACATCCAGCACTGGAATCTTAACATTTTATTTCCTGCCTCCCCTACTGCTCTCAGTTGCTATCTACCATTGCCATCCCTCTCTCTTAGAAACCTACACATACTTTAATGGCCTGTGAAAAATACCATTATCTACCAGGAAGGTGCTTTGAAGGGACCTCTGTGTAAACAGAGCACGTTGACCTCCTGCCTGAAGGGTCACACTCTGGATTCTGCTACAGCCAGCTGGGAGGGAGGTGAATTGGTTGCTTGTTGAAAAGTCTGGTTTAGGCACATTTCTGAGAATAGTGGGATGAATAATTGAACATTGTTAAACAGCATTGGCTGTTGATTGTGAGGGTTCCAAAAAGCTTAAACTAAATACATAGCTTTTAGAGGTTTGAAATTACAGCTCATCTTTAACGTATGTTTTTGCTGATGTGCTCTACAGACCTATAATGTGTTTTAGAGGCGTTCCCTGGAGTGAGCACCACCACTCACCTTTCTTTTCCTGCCTGCTGGGATCAGGGTTATCAGCAGGAGGAGAGCAACAGGCTGCTTCCCTCTGCCTGTATGTCTATGAACTATGAGTTAGGGGCAGGACCAGACTCCATCTGGGAGATCTGTGGCACAGGACCCTCGGCTCCCAGCAATCAGCACTGGATACCCAGGCAGGGTCACATTACCATTTGCTCCAAAACCCCTGCCCTAAATCACACACCAGTGAGGGGAAATGAGCTAAGACAGCAGAGAAAGCAGTGCTCCCTTCTCCGACAGACACGAGGATGAAGAAGTAGAACTGCAGAAGTAAAGGGAGCAAAGGAGGAACTGTGACTTTCAGATATACAGATGCTCCTCTGGGTCATTCCACCTGACCCAGAATAGCTAAATGGAGCACAGTGCACAACTGCAGTGAGACAGGGTACATACATTTGACTCCACATCACTGCATCTTGTCAATGGTGAATTTAAACTGAGTGCAATTTACTGGTTTTCCCTTGAGATTGAAAGGTGATGACCTTTGGTCAAGGAAGGGAAGCAAAATTAGTTCAGGCCATAATTCCAGAAGAAGGAATAAAATTAACTAGAGAGGGCTTTTCATTAAGTCCACAACAATATTGTATACAGATTTTGCTTTCCTTTTTTTTTTTCCCTGCAAGCTAAGGATAATTTTCCAGTCAGAAACAGAAAATGCTTGCTGAAAGAAAGAGAAAGATAACTCATGAAAAATAGTTCTTGAGCTTTGGAAGAAAATAACTTCATGTCCTGTCCTTTAATGTGCAATAGAGAGACCACAAAGTTAGATCCTTTCTTCCAAGAGAGGATTACTTCTGTCATGCATTTAATCGGTCAGAGCACATGGAGTATCACTTGTGATCAAAGATTTCTGTATAAAACCAAAAATCTTGGGTTTGACTAGAATTTTTTATAGACTACGAATAATAGGGTTTTATAATAAAATAAATATATTTATGCAGAGATATATACAAACCAAGTCTATAAAAAGTATACACATTTATCTCTGAAATCCACACTAAGTCCCATCTGAAGGTTTGTAATTTATTTTACAGGGAATATGAATCACAAAAAGTAAGCTCACGCATATAATATGATATTTACAAAGAACACAAAACCTGCAGTCCTTATCTAGCTAAACAGTTAAAGATGAGCTTAAATGCCACACGGAATGAGGACCTCTGCAAGGATCAGCATAGACATGAAAATTTTTTTGTCCACTTTTAAAATTTTAGATAAAGCTTTCTCATGAAAAAAAAAATCTTTAAAATAAGCCCCTTTTTCATCATTCAGCACCAAGTGCAAATGCTGCACAAGTTTGCTGTGTAGCCTGTGGGAAACAGTCTCATTACAGTAACTTTTACGGCAGAACAGGGCATTTTTTCTCCAGACCATTTGACCAGTGCTATTATTTTTTCTTTTAATCACTGAAATATAAAAGAAAGCCTTTACTTAAAAAAATAAGATAGTGAAAATTGGAGGTGTTTCACAGTATACTGAACTAAGAGCTTCTCCTCTTCACTAAGAGATCTCAATTTCTAAGTTTCTTCACCCACGCAGAGTCCTTTCAGCTCTTCTGCACAAATACACTTTCAGCCTTGGACGGTGATATACTGAAAAATTGTATACTGTCTTCCTTAAAAGAGGCAAGTGTATACAAGCTAAGTAACAATGAATGTATGTCTTTCAAATCCAGGTCCAATATTCCATCTATTCTGTCATAAATCACCTGTCAGTCTTAAGCATTTCCTATATCCATAAATAAGCTTAATGCTGAACTCACAGTAACAAAACTTGCACTGGATTTCAGAGAGCCCTGTTCTTCCCATCCACAGATGTGACTGAGTCCATGTTAACTGGAATCTTTACTGATCAATCTGGAGATTCCCACTGCAAGAGTGGGATCCTGTTTCAGCAACTTTGGAATAGTTTGATTTGCCAGGCCATTCATTGTCTATTTCTTTCATGGATATCACAGTCACCACTTTTTTCACTGTCCAAAGCACTTGTGTGTGTGCCTTTATCTACAAGGTTTTCTGAGTAATTTTGAAGTTAAATTATATTTTCTTGGCTAGACAATGCTCTTCAATGTGTGTGCACCATTCCCAGTAATGCAAAAAAGAAGTTTGAGAAACTGGAAAAGTTTGCTAAGGATATGTCCTTCTTAGGTTTTGATGTTTAGGACAATATTTGCATTTAGGCTGTTTCTCACTTCCTACAATTGTACCACATTAAGGAGGGCACCATGAACCTTTTCAATTCATGCTCACTGAAGAACTGCCATCACACATATTGCAAACATCAGTATGATCTGACAAAGCATAATTGTGACTGATAAGCTGATCTTTCTTGCCCATTTTTTGTATTCTGCTTTTATCAAACTCTCTGCTACAGGAGAAGAGCTGTTTCAATAATAAATCAGAACAAATTAAGTTCTTCAGCTGTGAAAACCAGACTGGACCCTTGTGCTAAATTTACTAGGAATGATTTAAGTATGAAAAAAATCAGTCTTGTACTAATGGAGGAGGCATGAATAAGACAATCCAGTATAGATCCCCTCAAAAAAACTGGGATAAAGATTTATACAACAAGTTTTGAGGGCTGCTGTCTTGAGATATTGAAAGATGATCCCTGTCACGGGTTAGCAATTACGTCTTTACATGACAGCAAGAGCTGTCTCTGAAATTTCAATCTTCATTCCAAAAATCGCCCTCCTCATACATATACAGGACACTTGAGAAATTTATGAATTTATTTACATCCAACTTGCCGATGAAAAAACAAGATCCTGTCTGCTCACAGATATTATAGACCATAATACACTTTTTCAGAGGTAGATAGTTATCCTTGGTGTCCTAGTAATTACATTCTGTCCACCTGTCTTCCCTGTAGGGATTTGAATTAAAACAATACTTAATCTCCTCCAAAGTGTGAGTCAGTGTGCCTGAGTTCCAGCCAGGAGACTTTACATTTCTGCAGTAGACGAACTAATTACTATTATCCCCAGTGCCTGCTTAATTAGAAGAAAAATATCTCTGCTTTTCCTGTATCTGCATCTTCTGGGGTCCCAGAAGGAAACAATATTCCTTAACTCATTAAAAAAAAAAAAAAAAAAAAAAAGTCTTTCAAGTCCTATCACACTGATATTCTTCTCTTTCACTTTTCCCTCACTCCGAGTTTTCAGGCAGAATTTTCCAACTTTTATTAAATAATTTCTTAGCTATTTGGAGAAGAAAGACATTTTAAAAACCTGAAAGACTTTCTCTGTGATCTCATGATCACCTCCATCCTACAGCTGTTGTCCCAGTGGGTTCTGCCACTGGACTACAGCCTCCCTTCTTCTCCCTTCAGAGCTCTCTGTGGGAAGCAGTGGGGAGAAATTGGCTACTGAATCAGTGGCTACTGACTTCACAGCAAGTCCATGACCTTCTCCAGCAACACAAGTGAGGTGAAGATTAATGTGCAGCTGTGGACCAAATGTTGTTTCAAAAGGGCTGATTGCTTGCAACTTCTCAGAAGAAGAGGTGGCTGTTTTGTTCCAGGATGACATGGAGAGGGTCAGATGAATGACTGGGTCATCAGAAGTGTGTCTTCTCCTTTAGAGGAATTTATGTCCCCCCATACAACTGTAGTAGGGTTAATTACCTTTTTTTTTTTATTTCTATAAGTAGACTGCCTGGAACAGCCTTACATTTATGCTTTCCATGCCTAATTGCATAATTCTGCTCCTCTTCAATGAGAATTCAATTAAAACTTCCCATGTATTCCCACTGCTCTTACCCTTTGGCAAGTTCGGTCATTCCCCTTTGAGAATCAGCAGCCAGCAGTATGCAGTGGCCAGCCAAAATTATTGAAACAACAATATTCATTGTTTATATTGCAGCAAGAAAACAATTTTAAAGAAAAAAATAGTTCAAAGTAGAAGCAGTTTACATGCAAGTCTAACTCAGCCTAAGCCCAGACATCAATGACAGCCACTGAGAAAATTCCATCTTAAGCAGCCAGCTCACGGTGCCTCTGACTCTGTCTCTGATGTTCAGAAGGATGGAAGTGTCCAAGCATCCAAGTAGCTCCTGAAAACAGGACAGACATACACGAATCACCAAGAAATATTCTACACAACTAAAAACAAATTAATGATTTTTGCTTTTAACAAAGGTACAGTGTGTGCACGTGTGCCCTCCCTCCCATTGTTCTGCCTGTTCAAGGTTAATATAAGGTTTAAATAACTTTGTCCTCCTTCAATTATTGATTTCATGCATTATTGGGTGGTTCCAGACTGAAGTTTTCTCTTTCAAAACAGAATTCTGATTTATTTGTCCTTACTTCTTCCATATTAACAGAAAAGAGATTCTTTTGTTCCCATAAATAAAGCACTTTCGTCCCAGAAGACACTGTTTTGACACTGCATTGACAAAATTTTCCCCATGCAGTTTGGGGACTGTTAGCAAGCACTGACTGTGGCCCTGCACTGCCAGGCAAAGGGCTGTCTTTCTGTCAGTCATTTCTCTTCTATCCTAGTGCCTTGGTGTTAACATGGTTTTCTCCCTGGTACTAAAAATTTTCAAACCTTAAAAAAATTAATTGCATATACTCCAGTGATAACTTTCATAGATGGGGCCTAAGGCAAAACACACAGATGAAATACTATGCATCTCCTTTTGACATTTTCTGGCAAATGCTATCCATGACATTGCAAATAAAATCACTAGGAGAAGCTGCTCATTTTACCTGTGCTCTTCCAACCAGATCAGCAAATGGTGTCCTTACTCTGAAGTTTTTGCAGGTTAGACAGGACCTCTGCAGAACAGATTTATCCAAATAGTAATAAAAATTTATTCCATGACTGTACATATAGTATATATATACACCATCTGATATAAAATAAATCTATAGTATTACATAAAGGTACACGTTTTCTATACATGTATAAAATACATATATGTACTCTATACCTCTATATAATTTATATATGGGTATCCTGGTTTTTCTTCCTTTTTTTGCTATTCAATCACTACTACAGTTGTACTCAAATGTGTACTGGGCTTCATTTTTCAGGCACCACCCATAGAAGATGATGCAGAAATGTCTGAAAACGTGTTGGAAATTCAAGCAGTACTTCTATGGCTACAGAGATCCTCTCAGCTCTCCAACTCAGATGTCAAATGGGTGCAGCTCAAAGGAAGTGCTTCTGTTTCCATTGGAAAGGAAAGAACCATGAGCATCATGGTTCAGGAAACACAAGCAAAATAACTTTCTACTCCAGAGGACTTTGATGTCTGCAACTTCTTGTTCTTAATGCTATAGTTCTTCTGAAGAATAATCCAAACTACTGGTGGGAAAACCTAGAACTGGTATCTAAGCTGTTAGTACTGAACAAAAATTGATGCTTAGCAAAGCACATAAAGTTTCTCAGGTAGACCAATACAGAGTTGGGTAAAACCTTAACTTAGACATTCTACCCTGCCAGGAGCCATCATAATACCTCAAAATGCAATGTTTAATTCATCACCTTGCATAACAGTAGACCCATAATGCATAATAAGGGATCTAAATATTTTAGATATTACTTTTTCCTAAATTAATATATTATTCATCATCACTAGAAGTATGAAGGTTCATTGCAAGAAATGTAAGAGATATGAAGAAAAAAAGTCACATTCTTTCTGCAGCAGTGAACTGCATTCATATCTTGCCATTCCCCAACTGAAATAATATTCAGTGAAAACCTGAGTGTAAATGTTGAAAGTTTATTGAGAAAGAACACATTCTACCTGCAATTTCTAGAGAAAAATAAGTAAGCTAGTTTAAAACATTTTGAAAAGAAATGAGAGAAGTTAACCTCATATGCCACATCTGAGGCGTTCCTGTGTTATTCCAGTTGAGATAATTGACAAAACAAGTATTTGCAATGGGACACTGCAGCATGACAGGAATTCATGAGACTGCATTATAATAGTCAAGTGTTTAATCACTTTTCAATTCTTGTTAAGACAAAGACCATCTTCCAGCATTGTCTGAACTGAGCTTGCTGAAGTCAATGGGTGTTCTACTCCTTTGCATGAGACAATTGAGTTCACCACCCTGGATAATGAAGACCTACTGTTTTTAGACTATAACTCAGCAGGGGATTGAATATTATCCACTTCACAGAAAAATACAAGTAAAATGAGCTCTTCAGCTGTAAATAATTTGGTCGGAAAAGAGAAAGCAAATGTATTTCTCAGGTAACAATCTCAGCTCTTCTGCATGGTGCAGTGATTTTCCCTAGCCAGTTCTGGATTTCTTATCATCAGCCACCCCAAAAAGAGAATGTTGGTGAGGGTTTTGTGGAAAGTCTCATTATTTGACTCAGCATGGAAATTCATGTGAAGAGTTCAATGCAGAATATGGCCTGACTGTATTTTCTTCTCCCCACCACAATGGGAAGAAAGGGAATACTGGAATAATTTGTCATCTTCTTTGTCATCTAGAAATAGCTCTTAGTTTTTTCTTTCTCCCACATCCCAAAGTTAATCTGTATGATTTGACAGCCCTGCAAATGCTCTCACAGGCTTTACCAGACTTTAGTTTATATTTATAAAGCAAAACGAAGGGTTTAGATTATGTTTTGTTTTTAGAATATCCATAATATTAAAAAGGCCCTGAAATCAATTAATAATAAAATTAATCAACTAATCCCTTTATCCAGAGCCATTCAGATCAGTCATTAAAACCCTGAGCTTCTGACAGTTGCCACCATGACAGATTTCTTTCCCCTCCACGTTGTTTTGATTGACACAGATTTTTTTATTTGGGTTAGAATTGCATTTGGGTTTTCCATGACATATAGTCAAATGAGCTCATTTTTAATAATAATTTCCTGAAAATAATTGAAAACCAATCCATACTTTTAATCTGTGTCAGGTACTTGCCAATGATGGTCTTTTTTTGTTGTTGTTGCTATTGGCACACAAGGTGATCCAGGAAAATGTCTGGTTCCTGTGGCTCTCTGCCCAGCCCTGGCTTGGTGAAATAACTGGTTTCACTTGGCCAGGTTGTTTGCAGTCATTTACTGTACAGCCTCTCACTGTCTGCCAGCACTTCCTGAAGCAGCTTTTGGCATTTTCAGTCTCCACTTGTGAGCCCACCTAGCCTGATCAGTGGAACTGTAGCAAATTTGTCCATTCATGAAAATACTGTGTCTTTCTTATATATAAAATATATGGATATTTTATGCTATTTCTTTTCCTCAGCAGTACAGGTTATTCCCATATTACACTGGGTGAGAAGGTTTATGGGAAAAAGTAATGGGTTTTATGAAACCAATATAGTTTCTTTGAAAAAAATCAAACAAGGCCTTCTTCAGGTCTGAAGTGTTCAGGGAAAGTGATTTTCAAATATAGCCACAAGAATTTATCCTTCACAAGTGACACATAATTTTTAACCCGTCTACAACCAGTGAGATCCCTAGGAAAAAAAATATGGGGACCCTTCTCATGAAGTATCAAGATATAAATTAGAATAACTCTGCATAAAAAATGCTGCGTATGTGTGTCTACAGCACACAGACATCCCAGACAGAGGTAATAATTATGGTCTAGAAAACAGAATTTGCCTTTCCATAATACACTGACAACTTTTCTGCCAAAACCTTGAGTCTCTGCACCACTGAGTAGCACAAATGTGTCCCATGGAGTTCAATATAGCCTCATTCTGGCTTAAAATTTGGTGTATGTTTAAATGCTTTCCTGAGGTATTTAAAACACTTGTTGCACCCCACCTGTTAAAAGCAGATCACGATAATTCTAGAGACTGGAAGAGTCACTGTTAAGAAACATTTTAAAAGCACTTCTAAAACACTCTACCTCTTTGTCAGAAATCTTTAAATCATTGCTGTCAGCCCATTTCCCACAAGTGAGAGAGTGAAAATGCTTTTGCTTAGCATCTTTCTCCTCTTTTTCTGGCCCACCTCCAGCCCCACCTCCCCAGGACTTCTTACTCATTGTTAAAAGGCAGCTGCAAGTCCTTTAAACCAACCTGGTTTCTTACCAACTGACTGCAAGCTCTACAGCAGTGTCATAACCTCTCATTTTTGTTCCTAAGGACATGCAATTTTTTAAACAGTTTGAATATCTTTTCAGTTTTTAGAGGGCCATCAGGAAGACTGATTGTTCCCAGCTAATTGCAGAGAAGGAAAAAGAAGCTGACTGTTCATAGTAAAAAAAATACCCTTGTGTGTAGATGGAATTTAGTCATGATAATTCATGCAAATTTCATTTGAAAATTCATTCTCAAATTTGATCCTGTACCAAGACACTGTACAAACTGAGTTCAACTTGAGCATGACTACATTGGCAAAGTCTTAGTTTTCAGTGGCATGTTCAGAAGCAGTTCAAAACACAGGCTTCTCAAACACAGCTCAAAGCACACCACTCAGAGCATTATGGTTCAGGCTTTTCTTAGAGTGCAAATCACCTCTGTTAAAGACAACTTTTGAGAGCCCAGCCCATTCTGTGGGGATGCTCAGACCAAAGGTCAGCTGGAAGATGCAGAATGGCCACTGCTTGTACCTGGATCACAGCTTTCCCCTCACAGTGGCCAGCCTTATGTGCCTTCTCTGCTTGCTGTGTTGGTGCAAGGAACACCCTCTGGGAGGGGTTGCCACATTCCTTTGGAGAAGGAACAGACACGACTCTTTACTGAAAGCCAACAGGATGGTCTAAATCAGAGTGGAAGGTTTCTTTGGCATACTTTCAGGCCTGCCATCCAGAGCAGAGGGGTGAAAAGGGCTGATTAGGATGAAGCAGCTGCCTCTCTTCTCCCACCTTCACACCACCAGGTGAAGCAGCTTCTCTGACCAGGTGAAATTAAGTTTAAAGAAAAGAAATTTCAGGCAGCAAAACCCCTTGAGCCATGTGTTTTGTGCACATCACACACTTACCTCCCTTCCCACTCCCCAGGGCTCAGAGATGTCCACATCTTCTGGAACTGGCTCCTGAGCTGAAACAAAATGGGTGCTGGTGTGTATTTAAGGTGCAAATACTACTGTGTAATAGTGACAGGAGTATTGCAAGTGACCTATGAGGTGAGGTGAAGTTACTGTCCAACAACAGTAGTTCTCCTGTATGGATGTACCGATCTGACTTAGGAGAGAGCCATGGGAAAGTTGGACAAGGATCACACCATAAATCCTGATGACCTGCTGCAAACACACACTCATGAGGCAACATCTGCAAAACCAGCCAGGAAGACACAGGTTTTTCCCTGAGACTGGAGTCTGGGAGTAAAAAAAAGAGCCAGAGAGCTTCCAAAGGGAACTTTCCCTAAAATGTCATGGGACAAATTATTTGAGTTAATGGTACCCACCTTGTCAGCCCAATTGCAGAACTCAGCAGCACCTAGGAGCTTAAAGACTTAAGCACTTAGCTTAGCCTACTCAGGAGCCTTCTGTAGCAGTGCTCTCATGCTATTAGCCACATCAAAATTACACACTAAGGATAAAACAAGTAAGAGAGAGGAAAACGAGGAAAATGGATTTGTAAAAATACGTATTATCTATGCAATTTCTTTTGCCACTTGGAAATCCTGAAAATTGAATCTTGAAGCTTCTTTTTTTTTTAAGACTCCTTTGTAGCATAAGAGTTTTTCTTAAGCACAGAATGTAATTGTTCACCAGACTGTTAAAATGTATACCTCTACCTAAGCAAGCCCTTGGGGTAAATTTTCTTTTACACTGGCCTTCTCAGAAGGTTTAATAATGATTTTATTTTAAAGGAACTCTGAGCACAGGAGAGGAGGGAGATTGCCAAACCTCTCTGCAGTTCTGAGCTGGCAAATGCGTTTGTGATCTGCAGATGTTTGTCCTCTATCTCTTGCAGCATCTTAATGATGCAGCTCACTGAGCCCTGCCACTTGCCCCTGAATTTTCCTCTCATGCTTCCCCTCAGCTTATTTTCACCTCATTTAATAACTATTAAGATAATGCTGCTGTTAGAAACCAGTAGGGGCCCATTGCTGCTTTCCTACACCACTCTCTACCGTGATACACTCACCTGTCTGCATAAATTGAGCTAGTTAAGAGAAGGCATTTTCTAGGACACAAAGATTTTAATACCCAGTTTTGTGCCCAGTGTAAATTCACCTCACTCTGTGCTATGCAGTTTCTCCAGTAGTTTCTGGCTTAGCTCAGGTGAGGAAGTATTGGGTAGGTAGCCAAACCTCAAGGCAATTATTCTTTATTTCCTTTTTCCTTTCTTTGCAGAATCTCCAGAGCTGTCATCCACCTGGCCACAGACCTACCACAAAAAGATAAGCCTGTCCAGCTGTGCTTAGTTTTCTTAAGTGCTACAGACTCATCTCTGGCTCACAGCAGTGCCTTTTCTCACACTTGTCAAGCAGCCTTGACCCTTGTGGAGCTGTGCTGGGCCATGATGGCAGTTTCACATAACTGATAATTAATGCCTTTTGGAGCACTGGTTATTTAAACATAACACTTGACAAATGCACATGATTATTCAGTACAGCCACAGCAAAACCCACATCAAGGTGTTTCTTTTGCTTTTAATTCCTGCTTTAGTGAACCAAAAGATTTCGCATGAAAAAAAAAAATTAAAAAAAGGAAACATCCTGCAGCAGGTTTTGCTCTTTTGGGCAGTGATGGTGCAAGTTACTGTGACTGGGATGATGGATGGGTGTTAAATGGTTGTCATAGACAGGTGATGTTGTTGCACAAGCAAGTGGTCCAGCATCACACTCCAGAGCCAACTGTTCTACGTCAGAAAGGAAGGTGGGCCAAATTCATCCACTCTGCAACTCACAGCCTTTTTGTCTCCAGATTTTCCATTTATTTTTTACATCTGCCAAGAGGGTAGTTTAGAGAACATTACATTGTCATAACATTGTATTCCACTGGCAATATTCCTTAATTGTAGTAATAATACATAATCAGCTATATACGTGTGAATTAATATATTACCCATACAGCTTCAGCTCTAACTTCTGTTACACCCAACACCAGCCATGCTTGACTGCCCCATTACCTGAGTTTCTGGACATGAATTTCTTTCTGTTAAATGCTTGGGATATATGTTATTTTTATAATAGGAGCCAATGATGTTTCTGTCAGAAACATGGAGTTTTATTGTGAAATCTCTGATTTTTATATGAGATTTTTGGAGGGCTGAAGAGCCCAGCGTTGCAGCGCGTTAATGGGCTGGGAAAGGGTGAGCTCTTGGGATGCTCACCAACACAGAGGAGTTTAGGGACACCCAAAACTACCACTCTTACTGTCTCTAGCTGCATGTGCAGAGTCTGCTGAAGGTTTTACTGTGACTTCTTTTCCTGAGGACACTTGGATATGTGAGAGCTAGCATTGCTCCCTAAGCAGAGGGGAGCAACTTTTGAGAGGGAAGGAAGGATACAAAGAGTCAAAAAATGTGGGGTGTTGATAAACCCATTTTTCTGCAGTAGTTGTTAGGCAACAATTAACAGCCAAGTAAGGGAGATTCTCAGCTGGCCTTGGGGCAGGGCAGCTTCAGCCAGTCCCAGCTACTGATGGAAGTGTGTGTGATTGAATGCAGTGCTCCACATCCCACCATCCATTTACTGTCCCCCACACACATTAGGCCTACAGCAGCTAAACCACATGCCAGAGTCCCACCCATCAGAGTTACAGACTCGCCTCCAAAGCCACTCTGAGCCAGCTGAAAAAGGCCAGTGGGGTCAGGGAAGGGTAAAAAATAATGCTAAGAAAAACACGCTGTGATACACACTTGTTCTAGGTAACACTGGTGCAGGAGGAAACAAAAATCAAACAGTGGAGATCAATAACTTTTGTCTGTCTCTGCAAAAGCTTTGAATGACATCTGCTGAATGACAGTGCAACTTGATTTGCAAACTCCTATTTTTAATTGCTACAAATGGCAAGCAGAATAAATGCTGGTGTTTTGCAAAGGTGAAATGTGGGACTGTGGAAGGGGGTGACATTGTTGAATGGACTAACTTTGAAATTATAAAGAAAAATGAACAGGGGAAGTAAAGAGAAGGAATTGGAAGAAATGGAGCAAGAAGAACATTATTTTGTGTAAATTAAATTTAAATAAAAAAGGATGACATTGGCTCTAATCTTGTCATGCTGAAGTATTTTAAGGCCAACAGTAATAAGAGTATTATATATAACATGACTACTCCATGTCTATCAGGTCCACCTTTTTTCTTTTCTAATAACGAGGATGCTGATGTGCATTTGTCACAAAGACAAATAAATATCCTTTTTATTGACCAAAAATGGCAGCCTTAGTCACTTAACATCTTCAGAGTTCACCTGCATCAAGGTGAGGAACTGTGAAATCTGTCCAGAAAGTGCAAGAAAAAGCCTCAGAAATATTAGGTTGCCAATTGACTGGTCTTTCAATGCTCCTTAAATAGCTGGGCAGAGCTGAGGGTTCTTTTCTGTGCCTTGTTGTTTTCAGATTGCTGGGGAAGTTGATTTCTTCTACTCCAGTCTAATCAAGCTCAACAAGATTTGCAGCGAAGCTCCATCTGAACAGTGACAGCCATAAAAGAAAACTGCAAGCCATCTTTGTCTGCAGATTTCCATAGATGCTGGCACAAATGTGGTGGGTGGGTTCCTCCCAAGGGCCGGCAGACATTGTCACCTCAGAAAGGGAAGAAAGAATATGGGAATATTCAATCACATGCATGAAATCTGGCAATGTTGCAGTGAAGGGCAGGTGCAAGGCAAGACAGGTAGTAGCCAGAGAGGCAATTGGCTTGTAAAATGGAAAGCAGGCAAAATCTTACCTCTGTCTCCTGCAAGCTAGCACAATGGGCTTCAGGGAAGATACAGTAAGATATTATTAGCTTTCTGTAATGAGAGAATAGCAGTGAAAGGATGATTTGTGACTCGAAGGAAAACTGTACAACTTACTGTCACAGGATATTGAACTCAAAGGTATACATTTGTTCAAAAATATTTAGACTTGTTCAGTCACATTCAGTTGTTATTAAATATGACAGTTTGGACAAAACTGCCTTGCCAGAGAGTGCCTGAACATTGTCTGATGTTCTTTGTCAGATGTGAGTCATTTCATACTGGCCCCTTCCCTTACACACATTCCCTGTGAATTGTCCAATAGATAAGAGCAGAGATGGGATGCTGGGCTAGATGAAGCTCTAGTCTGACCTCCTATGGTCTCTCTCCTGCTCTTAGGAGGACAAGTCCAGCCTAAAGGTATAAAATGGCTGCATGGCAGCCTATATTCACTGCAGTAAATACCATGCTAATCATGTACCCAGATGCTGAGAAGTAGCTGCCCTTCAGCTCTCCTGTAGTCTGAACACAGAAAATCTGTGACCCAGAAGACCACAGAGGTGCATCCTTAGAGAAACAGATCCTTATTGCAGAGGCAGAGTTATTAGCTGTTCCTTGTCTGCCCTTGAGGGAGCATGCATATAGCCCACTGCTGGCTACATGTGTGAGCCCCCAGGCCCTCAAAGCCTTCCCTGTGTGCTCAGTGTCCTGAAGCATGAACAGCTCTGAGCAACTTCAATCAGGCAACTCACAGTCCAGAACACGAACAAAGAAAGATTTTCTAAGTCCAGGGCTTAAAGCTGAAGTCTAGCTCAAAAAAGTACATACCTGCACTGTACAATCCCTAATATGTTTTCCTATAGGGGTAGTACTGACTTTTGGCTAGAACACACAATGATTGCTATACTCACCATTGATTTTTCTTATTCCAGGGAGACAGTTGTTCATATAAGCAAATACTTCCTGCATTCCACCCAGAAGGAAGAGAAGTATTTTCATATGACAAACTGTTTCCAGACAAGTGCAGATATTTGACTGAAAATTAAATGGAAGCAGCAACTTCCACTAGGGGTTAAACTTTAGGAGAGAGAGAGTTCTTTTCAATTCTTTCCTGTCTGGGGACCCCTGTGTACTTTCCAGTGGATGCTTGTGTGGATGGATTGAATCTAAGCCTGCTGGCCATCAACTCACTGCACTCCTTGGAGAACAGATCCATGCTCACAGGTTTTGGAATAACTACCAGCAGTATCCTCAGCACCTGCCTGGCACACAGGTAGATGCATTCCCTGGCAGCAGGAATGCTGGGCACCAGGGCCAGCCCAGGAGGTTACTGCTTGCCCTTCCTGCAAGTTTCTACTTCTGTAGAAAAAATGGGTGTATTGGTTTTTAATAACCCTCGGACTGTGATTTGTGGAATTGCTTTCAGAGTCTATGTCAACGCTCAGCACCGTTGCTGCCCTGGGCACAGAGAAGCCCTTTGGCTGAGCACTGTGCCAGGCAATGCAGAAAAATACATATTCTTGTGCCCCCCGTAACTGCTGGAGGCACCCGCCTTCACGGGTGAAAGGTGAAAGTTTGGAAGTAGGAGAAGCAGACGACGGACGCAGACACTCAGAGGGGAGGGGAAAGAGAAGCAGCAAAGAGCACTGGAAGGTGGAGTGAGATGCTATTGCCCTCTGTCGACCAATCCAGTAAGTGAGCTCAAGGGAGGCAGAAAAACGGTGAAAAGAAAGGGATGAATCTGGTAAAAATCAACAGGGACACGCTGCCTTTGAGAAAACTTAAGCTGCAAATCAAAAAAGATTCCTGAGAAAAGTAAAGCTGGAAAACAGGCGTTAAAAGGAAGAGCAGGGACAACATTTACCACAGTTTGGGTGAAATTTATTGCTTTCTGCAGTGCTTATCGTGGCAGCCAGTAGTTACAGCAGATGATTTTAATACCTATACACAAGATCTTTCACAAAACCCTGTGTTGTTACAAAACAGATTAATCCACTAGCCTGAGTACAACCAATGGGTAACAAATGAACAGAGCAGAAGCTTTCATCAAAAACACGTTGTCAGGAAACTATCTGCTGCTGCGAGATTAATTCTGTGATGGTATATAATATTTTGGATATAAGGGAGAGTTTTAAGGTGTCTGAGGGAAATCCAGAACATGGCAAAATTTCCAAAATGAGATGTAGTTTAACCAGCAAGTCCGTTCTGCCCCTGAAACTTTGATGCTGAAAAAACTTGAGGAAAACAGGATAAATGTAATATGGGTCAGTGGCATAGGTGTTGCTTTTGTTTATTAGAATGTGAAATGAGTTGAATAATTTTTTTATGTTATGGCTATTTATGCACATGGGTGGAAACAAGCAGTCTCTTGAGCTTTCTGGTTAGGCTGTCACTGCTCAAACCCAGCCACAGTTTTAGCAAACTGAACACACAAGGTCAGCAAAGCAGATGGGTAGAAGAGGAGTCAATGCAAGGCTGAAGCTAAAAGCAAAAAAGCACAACATGATGTCGAACTTGTCTGAGGTGCAGCCAGAGTGAGACTGCAGGCAAGGAGCTGGGACTTAAGGACAGAATTGCCACCCAGCCGGGAAGGGGAGAGTCCTGAGGTTACTGTCACCAATTGCATAGAGAGTTGGTTGCACAGATCTGGGCTCTAGGGGAACAACAAACATAAAAGTGACAGGGCTGACAAGTGAGCGTCTCATTGGACCTTATGGAAACTGAAAGGCTCATACTTGAACTCATAATTAACGGAAACAGACTGAGCCCCAAATTGTCTGACCTACTCAATAATTCTTACTCATATTCAGAGCTGTATGTCAGGGTGGTCCCTGTCACTATGAAATGCTGTCCTTTCTCTCAGAAGCCCAGATCCACCAGCTGCACTGAACTGAGTGGGGAATTGCAGTCTGGCCATGCTGTTTTCATTTCTGCTTTCACTTCTTGTAGCTTCCTCATGCAAACAGCGACAGGAAGGCATCATGATGGGTAACAGCTTCAAGCCCTCCCATGTGAGTTTATAATTTTCTTTTTAATTTCAGCCTATCATTTTTGTTATGTACATGTACTGCACTTGCATGTTTTCAAACATTCACCCTGTCTCCTCCATGCTTCCAGGCAGACTTTCCTCTGCCCTCCTCATTCTAGCAACTCTCTTGAGCTACAGACTCATTCATAACAGAGCATTGTCATCATTCAAGAAAGATTTCAGAAATTATTTTTAGAACCTTATTTCATGAGACAAAGAGTCAAGAAGAGCTACTTATCCATGATTACTTCAGTCATTACTCATTCTAATACAATTTGAGTGAGGTGCTGGGAGATTAGCAAAGGCCAACAACTACACTCAAAGAGTTAAAAATAATGCAAACATCAAATGTACTATAGGTTTATTTAAGTCCCATCACAGTATAGGATCAGGGGCAACTTTTAAGGGAGAGGTTCAACTTGGTGGTTAAAACACCAGGAAGTAACTAAATCTTCATTTTTCTGGCCACATCTACACCATCTCTTGGTAGTGGCGACCTGCAAGATGCAGAAAGTCTGTGAGAGAGGGAATGGGGAGCTGGGCAGCTGTGTATGCAGCTATCCTGAAGACACACACGGCTCAGCTTCCATCCTCATCAAGCAGGAATAACCCTTCCTGCACTTCTCCTGCCCTGCCCTATTTGTAGAAACATATCTGGGATGTGCCTTGCCTTTGGATGGACTTCCTGGCAAATGTCTTACTGGGAAATGCAGTAGTAAATAGCAGCAGGTAGCTACCTCCACGCATCAGGAAATGCTGAGCAACTCTTTAGGAGAGGCTTCCTGCTGAAGGATCTCTTGTGACATGGGTTTGGTGCTTCCTGATGAGCCCTGAGGGGCTGAGAGGAAAATGAGTAGGTTCCTCAGCAACTTTCATGGCTTGAGGCAACCCCTGCCATCTGAATAGGACATGGAAGCAGAGAATGGCCCTAGGGAGCAGGGAATCTCCTTCTGCCAGGCAGGTGAGCTGTCATCTTGGCCAGGGAGCTGTGGCCCTGGCTGGGCAGCTTCTGGGCCCTGGTTCGTAAGTGCCTCACAGGGTCCTGCCAAGCCTGCAAGGGCTGCCCAGGGCTCTGCCACCTCTCCTCCCCTCCCTGCCTCTGCTACCAACAACAGTGGGCAGCACATGGATTTGGGGATTATGAACTGTGAAGCTTATTTGGCTCCTTAGGATAGATGACAAAAAAGTGCAGAAAAAGCCCATCACCTTGCTACAGCAGGCCCTGGGTCAGGCCTGATTATTGTTGCTGGCAGGACCCCCCCTAGGCCCCTTCTCCTCTCAGCCATCCAAAGGTAAGACTGCTGTTTCCTTTCCATTTTCTCTTTGCTTGGCTTTTGGGTTCTCCCTCCATTAAAGAGTGGGTAGGGATGCATGAAAAATTAAAATGTGTTATTACTTACTCCCCTTCTGAGCCACTTGCTTCCCTGAGGGTTATCTGCTTCTTCCTCTACCTAGTGACAAGGGTGCATTGTGCCTGGCTTTCATTAATCTCCATCCCACACAAACCTTGCTGCTCAGGAAGGTTATCAAAATTAAAATACCAGACTTTTGTCTGAAACCGCTTCCTTAGCCATTATCACGCCAAGGATTATGAGAGTTGAAAGAAAGGGGGAGATTGGTGAGGGGTGGGAGAGGGAGGGGAAGAGAATTTTTTTCACAGGAGGGGGAAAGAGAATTTTTTTTAATTGGAAAGTGTGGTGATAAAATCATAGAATTAATGAAGTGAAAGAGCTCAAAGTCAGTGCAGTACCCAAGGATACTTAAAGCACATTTTCTATTTTGGTTTCTTACAAAAAATACCCAGTTTGTGTATGTCTTTTTGTTTTACCATTCCATTCTCCACGACTTTGAAACAGTCAAATCTGAGAGAGGAGTGGTGGCTCCTAAGCAAATTAATTTCTTCACTTTTCATAAAATAGCCACTGGCAGAGATATGGCGCCAGGCTCAAGCAATTGCATTGTTTCTCTACCCACTCTGAATGCTCATAGATCTAACTGTGAAATCATGCACAGCACCACCCCATGTTTTACCATGAACTCTGCTGTGGAAGGAAAGCTGTGAGGGAGAGTGGGGCTCATTTTGTAACAACTGAGATTAGTTCTAACTAAAGGAGCCACTAAGTGCTGAAGGACAACCACTGTCTTGTAGAAAAATATGACTCAAGCAACAGAAATACATCCACTGGAAAATCATACAGTCATAGAACGGTTTGGGTTGGAAGGGACCTTAAAGATCATTCAGTTCCAACTCCCCTGCAATGGGCAGGGACACTTCCACTGGGCCAGGTTGCTCAGACCTCCATCCAACCTGGCCTTGCCAGTTAGTTTTGTTCTCTCTGCAGCTCACAAAGCTACTGTGAACAGCTCCAAAGAACTGAGCTTAGAAATGGGGAACATTCACAGGGATGAATGGCTCTGGGAAAATGAAATCTCCTCCTCCACAGATCATGTCTGGTCTGTGTTTTTGCTCACAGACGGATTGACACTGGAGAGCAGATGTGCTGGGGTGGAACCTGGCGAGGGCTGGAGGGAGGCACTGGGCTGGCTGTATGCTGCCCCTGCTGCCCTGCTCCCCTCCAGGCCACACCAGGAGCTGGGTCCCCAGGATTCTGCCAGTCCATGCCAAAGGCACTCTCTTTCCAAACGGGAAGTGGGCAGGCCTTGGAACAGTCAGTGCCTGTGCAGGGGCAAGGCCAAAAGTAACAAAAGAAAGCACATGTGTGACAGATTATGAATAATTGATTCTGGTGACAGTGATTCACATATGTGACATCACTTTTGGGTGCATTAGGATGCTGAGCATCCTTTGGGGGATATTAGGAGTTAGATGACCCAGGGAAATCAAAGATGTTAATGCATAATTTATTTTACAGGGGAAAAAGGAGACTAGAGTAGTCCACAAAATTCTTATTATATCCCATTTCTTCAGTTGTGTCTCCCTCAAAAGGGTGTTCCAGCTGTGGCATTATATTCTTACATAAAAATATCAACTTTCTACATGGAACATTTTTTTTCTGTGAGTAAAATCCAAATTCATTATACCTTTAATTAAAAGCTCAATCTTTTTAATTATAACTTACTGAAGCAGGAGTCCACAAAATAACAGGTCAATCAAAAAAGAGAAACACAAATGGTGAAACAGATCGCTGAGCTTCATTCAACAACTGGAAAACAGCTTGAAACTTCATGCTCAAAGAATCCCTCTGCAGCTCAGTCCTGTAAAAATCACACTTTCTCTCCTAACCCCTACACCAGTAGCATGTCCTGCAAGAGTATCTGTCTCTGCAGACTGGATTTGTTGGTGATATCACCTGCAGTGCCTGGCTGCTTGGCTGCTTTCTGAGGCTGAAAACCCCTTTTGATGCCAGTCTTTCTCTCCTTTTTAGTGGATATTTTTTGCTCTCCTTTCTCTGACTGAGTTTCTTTTGTTCCACCTCCCTTCCCCTCTGGTTTTGTTCCTCTCCTTTCTCCCCTAAATTGCACAGCTTTCTAGCAGCTTTTATCTTCTGTTTCTTTCTTTCTTACAGAATTTGAGTGAAAATGAAGAAAGCACCTCTTAAGGGAACAGGTGACAGGAAAGGTTTTTTACTTTCCAATTAGATTAACTCTTTGATTGTCAGATACATCTCTATATAGCACTCAGGCTAATGAGAATCATGATTTCCTTTACTGAGGTCTGTTGGCTTTTGTAGACGTGATTCAAAGTTTCTTCTTGCCTTCGCTGCAGACAGAGTATTTTCCCAAAAAACACATCCATGGAAGCATTGCACTAAGTCTTCACATATGGATCATGTATCATAATAACATTATTTCAGTATTATATGGGACTTCAGCAGTTTTATTTTTATATGCTACTCAACTGGAAAGGTCAAGAACTGAAGCTTCTTTCTGGTTAACAGCTCCTTGGGACCACCCTTGTACTTTGATTTGGCAAACTGTGCTAAGACTGTCACTTAAACCTCCATTGAAAGAAAACTTCTGCTAGGTCAGAAACAGTAATTACAGAAACACTTCAGAAATGCTGCTCAACATGGACCTGCATATCCTGAGCAGTACAAGGGAAATCTCCCTCCTTCAACCCCTGTCCAGAGGAGGCCTATTTGAAAGGGAGCTTTGTTAGGCAAGGAAGGCTGGCACTAAGGACAGCTGTGTAATCTGAATTCATTCCTCCCACATGTTATGCTGCAGTCACTGAGTCCACGGTCAGGCACAGGCCTGTGGGAACAAGCAGGGACCAGAGGGGTGACCAGGCTGTCAGGTATGTGCAACCTGACAAGAAGCTGCAGAAGCCCCAGAAACTGGGGCTGTGCTCAACAGGATGAGGAAGGACAGACAGACTGAAGCTGTTTACACCTCTGCAGTGGACTCATACACTGTTAGCAGATACACAGTTTCAGACACACATCTGATTTTACCAGGGGAGCATTAGCTACCACATAGCAGGAAAGAGAGGATGTCTATATTTCTTAGCCCTGGGAGCAGGTCTGTTTGGCTTGTAGACTTCTGGTATTTCCTGACATGCAACTCACAAAGACTGTGAGCCAACAAAACCCAGAAGCAACATCCATAGGGATATATCTGTGTACACGTTATTAAGCATCAAAGGTAAAGTTAGACTAGCAATAACCCAAATAAAATGCATTGTGATTGAATAATTAATTGAAGTAATAATAAGTGAAGTAATTCTGATTCCTTTTTTTCTTTCACGAAGCTCTTATTATGCAGTGTGAGAATGATCAGAGAACTAGAAAATGATCAGAGAACTAGAAAACATGACCTACAAGGAAAGATTGAACTAATTGGTACTGTGCAATCTGTGGAAGAGAAAATGAAGCAGAGACATAATAATGGTTTTCAAATACAGAAAAGGCTGCTGCAAAGAAGGGAAGCTTACGTTTTCTGCATCCATGATGAATAAGACAAACCAGCAGGCCTTATCTGCAGCAAAAAAAGATGCTGGCAGGACATTAGGTAGCACACTGACTCAGTTAAGGGCAGTAAAGACAGCAAACAGCCCACTTGGGGAAGGTTCATCTGTGGGGCTCTTAAAGAGAAGGTTAAAAAAATATCCATCAGGCTATCTGGCCTACTCTGAGAGACATTCTAAGGTCCTTTCCAGCTCTCTTTTCTATGATTCTACATGTTATATGTGTTTATGATGATTGTTTATATGACAGAAATCCTGTCTCACCACACCACACTTAACTGAATATTCTGTCATTGGCATCTATCAAGCTGATCAGCCCCTTCAAGTACTGAGTACAATGCAGGGATTAACACTGCTGAATGTTTTTGAATTCATCATATGTGTCAGGCCTTGTTTCAGTGTAAACTCATAGGATAATATTGTGAGTGAGTGATGCATGTTACACACATTGTGTATAGGAGTCTCACAAAGCAGAGCCTGGGATAAGAAAGCATATTAATAATGTATGGGCATCTCAGAATTATGGGACATCTCAGAATTATGGGAGCATTTTATATAAAGCCAGTACCATATTTTCAATTGGGAACATCGGGAATCAATGTGCAACCATATTTAACAGTAGAGTTACCCTACTACCAAAGGATGACCATTGGGGAACCAGGCAGCCTTCTGTTCTGGGGTTCAAGAGAGGTCTGTCAGCCTTCTGCAAGATGACACAACAGCTTTATCCAAGGAGGTTGTGAGAAATTTCATGACCAGTTAATCTACGAGAGCAATTACAAACCATGGAGGACAGTTGCTACATTCGCATCAGTTGTTTTAAACTCTCATAGATATTTAATTTTGAAGCTCTGAATTCTCCTTTAAGGGAATTAGTATTTCTTTTCAGACTCTCTAAGTGACTTGGGAGCCTAAATTAACTTCTAAGTTATATAGTATGAGAACCTCTCTGTGTAATTATCCTGGTATTTGTCTGCAACACTATGTTTAACATCCTAACTGGTGATCCTTGAATTCAGACAAAGTTCCAGCTGTAGCTGGATTACAGTAACGTGGCTCGTAGCCAGCTTCTGGTCAGATCAGTGAGTCTCCCAGCTGAAATATCTACAGATTGAACTTGCCCTCTTGCAGTCCAGTTTGCTCGGGGGAGAAGCTTGCAAAAGGAATACTAACCAGTTATAAAACTTGACTTTCTGCCTAGTCTTGATTCACTCACATGGGAGATATATATACATATACATACATACATATATATATATATATATATATATATATGAAAATGTAACATACAAAGTATTTGAGCTGCCTGCCATGTAGTGTGCACCTGGTTTGTGACAGACAGCTGGTTTTTGCAACTGCAAGTTCATTAGAGATGTCCAAACGAGCAACTGACTTGCTGGCTGCAGGGCTGTAAACCTTGTTTCTCAAAAGAAAAAAAATTGGAGAAGGAAGAAGTGTTTCTGAGTTTCACACAGCTCCTACCTAGAAAAGCCACAGGCAAGCTTGATAAATGGCACAGTGAGTCCTTGCAGTCACTCAGCTCTCCTTAAACACAATGGGTAATGAAATGCCATGGTGGGACAACAGTCCAAGAGCCTGTTTGGAGCAGACTCATTTGGCAGTGATTCTTTGCAAGTCAACACCATGTAAGAGCCCAACAGGCAGAAATGAGTGCATGAGATGTGCATATTACCCTCTCATCTCTTGCTGATTTACAGCACTTCACAGTCATTCTTGCAGAGACACCCGCAGCTTCAATGCCTTATATATTTATGCAGGAAAACTTCCTAGGCAGAAATTTCTACCCTGAGGTTTAAAGCACACCACAAGCCTGCATCTGCTCATGGATGCAAGAATGAGGTTCCCTCAGACAAAGGTTTTTGAAAGCTATTATATGAGTCCCAGTTTTCAGACAGCAAATAAGCTGGTGTTTAAAGCACTTCAGCAGATATGTCAAAGGCATTAGTATATGCTTAAAGTTAACCCCTTTCTTGTCCTTAATTGGCATCTTTTCTTTCTTATTTTTTTTATTAGATACATCACATTCCTGCAGTGCAAATAGAAGATTTGTTCTGATTTCAGTGGGATCTCAATGGCAGCTCTGCTTGCTTTATCTTTAGCCATGTCAACATTAACTTTAGTATCTCTGAATAGTGTGCGGGCCAACACTTGCTTCCATTTTCTATCACCTCTGATTGATCTGCATGGGGATTTGCTGTCATCTGTGGGTAACTGATGGGCCTTGCAATAAAATTATATTCCTTCGCTCTTAACTGTCAAGAAGCTTTATTTACCCCCCTCATTATTTGAAGGGTTTCCAATTCAGGCAACAAATTAATTAAGGACACTGGATTTAACATTGACTGTAACAGGACTATCCATCCAAATTTGACTTACATTACCTAATTTTGATTTTTCCCTGCAGAACATTTACAAGGCCAGGCAGGTGTATTATCTCTGCATGCCATTCATTATCAAGCACAACTGGAACAGGTGGCAACATACTGATGTGTGTTTAATGGAACAGACGTTCAAATGCATATTTCAAAACTGGGAAAATTATTTCCTTTGTAATGCTGTCAAAACATGAGCAGTGACAATTTCAAGAATATGCTACCTCATCCCAAACTGTGTCTCACTTTCCTGTCTAGCAGCTGCTAACCGGTATTTTACTTTTCAGATTTTTGTGGTCTTCACTGATGCCTTGCTACCTGTGCTTGGAAAAATTACATTAATGGTTTCAGTGTGTAACTTACTTGTTTTGACCCAAAAGCATGTGTCCCTGCCTGGACTGAATGACCCCTGCCTCACTGTTGCCTAAACCTTCTGCACCTTTCAACCCACCAGCATCTGAAATCAGTGGCAGCTGTATTTATATCCTATAACTCAGAATCCTGACCTGGAAGTCAGTCTTGTGCCAACTGCTTCTGCACTTCTAGTGAGACCACCCGCTTCCACAGGCAGTCCAGAGGGCTGCAGCTGTGGATGGGAGCATCACTGTGTCACTTCTCCCTGCTGGGGACCCACTCAGTTCCTGTGCCTTTTCAAAGAGGTGTGCTTCTCCCAGCTGCACGCCTTCCTTCTCCTAGGACACACATGGAAAAGACTAGAGGGTTGCACAAGAAGTGGAAGCTTATTAACACTGTTGGCATTGAGTTTAGATATTTAACCCAAGTGCTGGTAGCCCAGTTCTCTCCTTAATCAAAGGAGGGAGGTGTGCACTTCCAATGTGGAGCGTCAAGGGGAAATGCCCAAAGTGTCCTTTGGTATATGATTTCCACACTTGCAGCTCCAGCTTTCACTCAGTGCTCATGATGCCCGTCTCTAATCCTGCAGATTCAGATCCAATTTTCAGCTGCAGCAAGCTAAAACCCTCAGAGAGTCTCACTGGTTTCAGCAGAATTATTTGACTGTGTAATGCAAAGGCTGAGTCCCTTCCTTAAAAAAAAAGCACAACTAATTTTGGTCTACTTAAATTCAAAGTCCTTCATGCTCCTGAGAGTCATAGGAAACTGTTTCCACAGAAAGGGATGCACAACAGCCTGGTGAAGATCACCTGAAGTCAATGACCACCTTTCTGCATTACTGCTACAGGCAACTGCAAGTTTCTGACTTGACAGCACAAATAAGGTGTTTTATTTTATTATCACTGTTTTAGAAGCATAGGGATTTTTTTTATTTCCCTGAAAACCAAAAATAGGTGAAATTATAAATATTGTATAAGTCAGTTTTCATAATGGTAATATTCAGAACTGTTTAAATGAGCCAAGGTACTTGTAGTAACTGACCTAATTCTTGAAACCAGGGGATATTTTTAAAAAGAAATTTAATTAAATGTAGATAGAAGACGTATATTTAACCAGTATCAGATATTTCAGAAATTGAGTTATTTTTAATTCTATACTTTAAGTACTTTTTGATTCCTTTGAACTTTATTGTCAAATATGTAGAACGTTAATTAAGAAATTTCCTTCAGAATCAGGTCACAAAATTAGTTAAAACAACACAACTTATAAAACAATATCCACCAACATAGACTCCTCACAGCTCTGAAATCTTAATGCCATAGAATACTGACAATAATTTTAACTATATTTAATGCTGCTCTTGTGACTTTCTTTTTGCCTAATCACATTCCCACCCCATCAGCATAGTCACTGGATGGCAGGTGTTCAAATGTACTGTCAAAACATGGTAGAAATCTATTTTAACCCATATAAAATGGAGGGTATAGGAACATGAGGCATTTTGAGGCAATGGACCAATAAAATGTCTCAAGAAGAATCAGCGACCATTGGGCCAGGTGGGAAATACATGTACCAAACATTCCAAATACATAAAAGAAAAGGCTTCAACTGACTGAGATTTTATTACATGGTGATGGAGGCATCTCTATTGTTGTTGTTGTTGTTTTGGCTTTTATGGGATTTTGAAAGGGGTTTTTTTTGCTTTTGTAAGCTGGAAATGAGTAAAGACAAAAGACATTTTTTGTTCAGTGCAAACACCGAACAATTGTCTTATATAGATGTGCTACTATTTCCAGCTAGCTGTCTACCTGAAGGAGCCCAATCTGGGCAGGCTGACAGTATTTAGCACCTATTTCCTCTACAGCTGTTACACACCAAAATTCCTGATCTTTAACTTCATGATTAAACACAAATGCTCTCAGCTGGTTCAAGATATTCAGCTCTCATGCTTTTTCAAAAATGGTCAGAAATAGATAAAGAATAAAAGAAATGCAGCAGAATGTTAACTTAGTAAGACAAATACCTGGTCAGATCCCCTTTTTTCACAGTACGTGTCCAGCATAATGCCAGCTGCTTCATTGAGTTTCTCCTAGAATCAGGAATGGTTCAGAGATTATACCAAGAGAAGTAAATAGCTAAGAAAGAATTGTGGCATTTGAAAAAAAAAAAAAAAACTTTTTAAATTGTTTATATCAGGTTCAAAATTAATAAAGACATTGACCTATTAATAAATGCCAATTAACATTAATCATCTGACTGGTGACTAAAATAATCTTGTTATTTACAGATATGAAAAAGAAAAAACAAGAGGTTGAGAATTAATGAGCTACTTCTGTGCAACTTCTTAATAATCTTTCAAAACTCAGAAGCAGTTGGGAGAAAAACTTTTTAGTTCACTCCTCTATCTTTAGCGCTATTCACTGATGCTCAGGGTTTGAATGATGTCCTTACCTCAAGCTTCATGCAGACCATAGAGCCCCTCCCTTGAAAACTGCTCTGTCTTTTGGATGTTTGTCTTTCCACTAGCTTTCATGGGCTTCACTCAAAGAAAACTCTCCATTTTGCCTGACAAAGACTGAAGTGATTGCCACCAATTACTGGAAATTTATTCGGAAACCAAATTGTGTCAGCAAACACCCATGCAATAATTCTTTAATCCTGACTCAGTCATTCTCTAGGAAGGTCACAATTATAAGCAGTTGACTGTAATTTGTGTGCTTTATTTTCTCCATGGCTAATTCATTAGCTAAGATGTCCACCTTTATTTACTGCACTGTTGTGGGATTGGTTGGTTCCTGAGAAGCGCAGGTCTGACCCCATGTGCTGAACATGAGGCTCACACAGATCATTTTTTGCAGTGTTGGCTGCCCAAACGTTGCTGGCAGCTTGCTTACTGCAAGTTGCTTGTTTCAGTTCCTTGATCACAATGTACCTGACAGGTGATAAACTGATTTAAGTGGCCATATTGCATGAATCCACAAGATCTCTTCAGATAAAAAGAAGAATACACCACACATCACCACTTAGCTCCAAAATAAGACCCAGCCAGACCCAAAAGAGCCAAACAGACAAAAACCAAAGTTGACTACGAAGGACCCAGCCATAAAAAGCATGACATACTGATGTACCTCAAGCTGGAAATCCCAATTAAAGGCTGTATCACACTCACTGATGGTATGCCATAAATTTCACTGTCCATATGACACAGCAAAGAAACTTCACATTCTGTAAACCAAGTAACTCATGAAGTTGGGTAGAAGTAGACACCAGTCAAACAAACCTGACACAGGCACAGTGTGGAGAGGAGTCTGGTCTGTGTGGTCCAGAAGGTCATATACAGCAAAGAAACTGGCTCCCTCTGGCTGTATAAAGGTTTGTGAAATACTGACTCTTGGTCTCAAAGATCCTGCTTAGGTTCACTCAGAAACACTGTCTTCAGAGGGTCACATTTGGTGCGAGGTACAAGTAGGTGTTTTTAGGGAAGGGTAGCATTGTGATGTGAATGGTGGCTGGACCCTTCCCTGCCTTGCCTTCACCCAAACCTGAATTTTCCAGCTGGAACTTCTGTGAACAGGACCCTTTCTCCCTGGCTTTGCTGTCTCCCTTACTAACAGGGGCCATAAATACTAAAAGAATTCAGCTCACACAGACGAAACCTAAATTCAAAGAGCACAGTCTGTCAGACTGAATAAAACCGGAGGCTGTCTCAGTGCATAAGTGCAGCTGTACCTTTGCCCAATTTACAGTACATTTTGAAATGTACTTAAATAACAGTCTTTTTCACTGCAGTCAGTTATAATGGTCATTAGAGTGCTCTGCATCAGCTTGATGCGCTCATGAGCCTGAATAGTAGCAATTTATTACCCACGGGGCCATGCAGCTTCAATCTCCAGTGGCACAACGAGTTTTCTTTCATTACTATAGAGACATTTCGGTGCGTTCATTCACCTTCCCTGAAGACAGCCAGAGTGCCCCAGTGAGAATTAAGTACACAAATTTTCCACACTGTATGATACACCTACCAATTTTTCCGCTGCAATTTTGTAGGATTTAGGAACCATTTTCTGAAAAAAAAAAATTTCCTGAAACCTGACAGTTTTGGCAAGGGCTGACCCACTCCTTCACTACACCTTCCTGCCCCCAATAAGCTAGGTAACCCAAAGGTCCAGTTCTGTCTTTCCTAGTGGAAGCAAACCCAAGAAGAATACTCTGGAAAGCAAACATCTCCTATATTCCCTGAGTGAGATAAGGGTCACCAATGCAGCAGAGCAGTTTCGTACCCAAGTGATACATGTCTTTTGACACTGTTGATGACTCAGGCATCCCTAAAAGCAATGCTAAATGGTCCCTGCAGTTTCATAGGCAATGCCAGCATACCAAATGCTGGTATGACATGTTTTTCTGAGTCATCCACTTTTTTTTTGAAAACTTTGCCTACATTTGAACTATTTATTTAAGACACATTCTGACTGTAGACAAAATATAAACTGATTTATTTTTCTTTAGTCAACCTGTTCCATAATCAAAATCATATTGCTCCATTTTTAAGATTTTTCAAGCAAAATACAGAAAGTACATAACGCTCACCAGTAGTATTCCCAAAGATTCACAGACCCTTCCAACAAATCAGTGAATATCTGAATGACTTATGAAAAGGGAAAATAGTTTTAAGACCATGGCAACTCATTGGAGTTTTATTCTTTAGGTCTGAGAGTTGACTGAATAATGAGTCAGTCATAAAGTTTGTGGCCTGTGCTAAAATCAGACAGGGATGAGTTGCCTGCTCTAATGTGCTCATTAGGGACAGAGTAAGTACATCCTGGTATGCTTGAATAGAACAATTATTTTCTGCTGCAATTGAAATGAATTATCAAATGCCAAGTGAAAAGCTCTGTTCTGAGTCATCATTCATCAGGAAAGATTTGTTCACAGCATTATAAAAGCTTGCAGGATCAAACGTTTATATAGGACTGCATTATTCGTGCCAGCAATCAACACTTGCAGCTCTTTCACACACCTAAATGAAGTTTGCTTTCATCTTTCCTGCCAGCACTCGGAATGTGCTTCAAATTATTGTTATCAAGATATAAGCACTGTACTGTTGCATTCACTGGTATTTGCTTCACCTTTTTAGAACTTGCCTGAATGGCAAAGTTATGTAAAAACAGTGGACTTGGCAGCATCTACCCATTGGGAACCTCAGACAATGCACCCTGAGGAACCCAGATGGGAGCCCACGTCCAAGACAGCCAACTGCAGAACTCTTTGCGGTAGGCTGGGAAATTGCAAGGGACTAAAAAGCCATCTACTTCTATTCAAAAGTTTAAGTGGCCTTGGCCACTCCTTAAAGGTTGCAAGGCAAGCTGTGGTATGTTGTTGGGAAAAAAAAATTAAACTTACCCTACTACAGGGCCCTTATTTTCAAAAGACAAAAAGAAACAGCAAAAGCAGGATAAAAATGAATCATATCAAATTTACCATAGCTCTATTGGATTCCTTCTCATTTAGCTGAAGACAAAGTTGGTATTACTGCTGAACGTATAAGCTTTATTAAGTAAATTACATTGAAAGATAAGAAGCTGTGGAAAGTAAAATTAAAAAAAAAAAAAAAAGAGGGCTACATTATACTAATAGAATTAAATCCTGGGAATTAACATGCACAGTTTAAAATTTTATCAAGTACAAATAATCAAACTTGTTAATTCATTTCTTCTAGGCACAAAATTGCAATTAAACCAAAAATATCCCCTTGGTACACAGCGGATGCACTACCAGAACTAAAATGGTGGATCATTTGTACCATTTTTTTGCATGCGAGGCAGTCACACGTTTGCATTACCCAGGAAACAGCTTTGACTGAGACACTGTTCAATGCCTAGTAAATAAACCTGATATTAAAAGCACATACACATGCTACAATTCTGCTACTGATGCTTTCAACTCACATACCCAATGGATACCTGCTTCAGGCAATCCAGGCAGGCACTCAAGAGCCTTCTCTTCAACCTGGGCCGCACCTAAAGTGGCCTCCCACGTTTTGGCACCGTGTGGTCATCCTTTGAGACCCAACCCTCTCCTGTGAGTCTGGTGGAACACTCTGCCTCCAGCTCTTGCACTGCCCTGAGAGTCCTCCTGCTCAGGCTCTTCCTGGATTTTCCACCATAACATGACCCCTTTTTCCATGCTTTGCCTTACACTGCCTCGAATGCTGATTTGCTGGCCCGTTCACACTGAATTCTGTGGTGCGCTTTTACTTGCCCCAGAATTTTCCTTTGAAATGACTCAATGTCTGAGCATTGTTGCTAAAAATCTTCATTTAGAAAACAGTTTTGAGGTAAAATTTGTCTGTTCCCCACAATTGTGGGCCCCCACTTAGCATGCTGGCATGCTCTACCCAAGGGGCTCTCTCAGCTCTCCTCTAACATGATGAAATGAGGGAGATCAGAAGCAGATAAGGAAAAGAAAAGCACCAAGTTTCTGTCCTTGTTTTCTAATGATTTTCCTGACTCCCTATCATTCATTCTACTAGCGACTAGTTCTCAGCAGAAAACTCTGACTCTCTCAAAACACCCTGGAATTTTAAGACGATAATGAATAAATAAATACATTAAAATGTTTGAGGTGAGAAGGCAGTTTCAGAAATTTCGGCGAGAAAATGAAGGGGAGTAAGGGGGGAAACAAAGAAGCACTATCCCCCAAACCCCTTTCCTGTCCTGCCTCCTCCTCCGGCTGCTGCTCGTGGGAATGGGAATCGCGTGGCTTTAAATGGTCGCGATCCTGCTATAGCACCAGATGCTTTGGCTGAAAAACTGAAGCTGTATTCTGGGCGGCTAATTCCCACCCCCACAGCCCAGACCCCAGGCACGGCCCACGTAGCAGACAGGCGCTCCCCACAGACCGGGGGCCATGAGGCGACCCGGCCCATCCCAGGCCGGCACGGGCTGTCCATGCGCGGGCGGACACTGCCACCTGCCGGGCGCCGCCGGGATGGCAGCGCTGCCCCGCCGCGCTCCCCCCGGGACACCGGGATACCCGCCCTCCCCCCGGGACACCGGGACAGTGCAGAGCCGTCCGGCTCCGTCCCGGCTGCTGCGGCTCGGAGCTGCCCTGAACGCCAGGAGGCGTTTGCTGGAGGGTTACTCGGTAGCACATATTTCAGGGACCAAGGTGGGAGTCCAATCCCCCCTTCTGGGGGCATTCCTGAGAGGGAAAAGAGCTAAGCCCGCATCCGACACAGTGGGATGTTGCCGTTGAATCGCAGAATGATTTGGATTGGAAGGGACATTAAAGATCCAAGATCCAGGGTTCCAACCCCCTGCCATGGCCAGGAACACGTGCCACTAGACCAGATTGTTCATAGTCCCCTCCAGCTTGGCCTCGGACACTTCCGAGGATGGCATAGCCACAACCTTTCTGGGCAGCCTTTTCCAATGTCTCATCACGCTCATAGTAAATAATTTCTTCCTAATATCTAATCTAAACCTGCTGTCTTTTCATTTGAAGCCATACCCCTTGTTCTATCACTGCATGCCCTTCTCCAGCCGCCTTGTAACCTCCATTCAGGTCCTAGAAAGCTGGCCAGCTACACTCTTTCTTTATGTGCAAAGGAAATGCTGTCATGCCACTTTAATAACAATCAAACAGAAAATCCAATCTGTTCACCTCTTTATCCATCCCTAAGCCCCTGGCTCCATCTCCAGCCACCTGTACACCAGGGACAGCATCGTGGACAGCTGAGGTCCGTGGGTGCCCATGGCCCGCCCATCCCAGCCACATGGAATTCCCAGCACACTCCTGGTGCCCAAAAATGTTATGCCTATCCCTGTGATGTCTAGCGTCCACAGCAGGAGCTGGGTTTTTGCTTGGGATCTTCTACACTTAGGAAAAATTGAGATAAACATTTAACACATTTCCTGTTTCCATTCAGAATTAAATAGTGACAGAGAGTAATTGCTAGCTGGAACAAATAACAACCTTGTAATCTATCCAAGTTCTTGGAGGAGGGAAAGTAACACCACACTGCACAACATTTTTACAGCTGGCAGAAAAAATTAAAAAGGTACTTTAAGCTGACGGGTAGAGAGAGCACTGTGCTTGGCAAGTTGTGACATTTCAGCTGTCTGGTTTATACCACTGTACACCAAAATTACTCTGACAAACAATGCTTCTTACGAACTGACTGCAACACATCTTGCCTCATCAAACTCAGCAGCACTTCTATTGGTACTTCTCAGAACAAGTATCAAAGCTCAAGGACTGTATATTATGTTAAGTAGTTCAATATTGGATATAAAACAGTGGTGCTGGTGCTGGGGGAGAAAATGCAGCTTATTTGAAGAGTTCTACCAGTTGAGGGAAGTCATGGGCAATTGAGTGGGGGAGAATTTAATATTTAACTTTCTGATCTGCAGTATTTAATCACTTGATATAACATGTAAGTCCTTGATCTTTGATATTTGGAGTACCACATAAATTGTCAGACTTTCTGAAGCATCCTTTTGCATCCAAAGGAATGTTAGGTAGAAAGGATCAGTCAGTAATTCTCTGGCTAAATGAAATGCTAGAGGAAAACTCCAATAAAATAATGTAACTACACTACACAATGCAGCTATTGTCTAATATTTGAACTCCAGGCACTTACATATGCATATACAACTACTGATAATTCACTCAAAGTGCATCTGCAGAATGAAGGCACAAAATATTCAAAATCAGCATCTTCTGTGCATTTGCTCTGAATGCTAAAATTGATAGTGATCTTCAGTGCCTCTATCTAACTTAAGCCCTGCAAGATCTGTGTTTTCATCAATTTGTTGGCTTATCATGAGGCATGTTTTCATGGCGGATACAGATTTATATAGAGGAAACAGACACCTGAATTCCCAAGTTATTTATATACTTTGCTGTTTTCCAAGTGCTATTGAGCTGGCATTTTTTTCTCCAGATATTTTCTTACACTAAGCATGCCTTTTTGTTCCTCACTTCTGCCTAGGTCTGAGATACAGATAGATCACAAACCCTCACCCTCAGCAGTTACACATGTCTGTGAACCAAAGGGAGTTGAGAACTCACATGGGTATTTGGAAGATTCAAATCTTGTTTTCCAGGCTGTGCTAGGACATAAACAGAGAGAGGAATTTGTGGCACTGGTGAAAAACTGGGGTTGGTGACATGAACCCTGTTCTCATTCTGCAATTACCCAGGCAATGCCAGGAGCATGAAGCTGTTATTCCTTCTGTCCTGAGACAGGGAGCTGTCTGCCCCTGACAAGGAAGATGTTATGGATACTCTCTAACCTCAGCACTGGAAAAGGAGAGCTACTTCTCATTCTACCTGAAGTCTAAGAGGGTCAGATAAATGGTGGAAAGGAGAATGTGAAAATCGCATCCCAATTCTTAGTATGGATTAACAGAGTTACATCTAAGTTTGTTAATATTGCTGCTCCTGGGGGCTGGCAGCAGTTGGGAGGGAAGAGGTTTTCTGGTTGGAGTTATAAAGAACAAATGGTCACAGTGTCAATCTGCCCCGGTGCAAAATCTCTGAACAGGGTGCAGGCCAGAGCGCTAAAAAATATGCTCATCAGTATGAGTAGGACAGGCAGAACAGGCTGAACTCAGCTCAGGCCATCCTGCTACCTTGAAATAAGTGCCTGATCAACCTGTTGCAATTGTTTAAGGCATGAAGGAACCCTCCATCTCCTTAAGACTATTTTCACACTTCTTTGCTGTGCATTTTTTGGTTCTCTGGTGGTCTTTGACTCAGAAACTGCTTTAAGCTCTTTGTAGATGTCTTTGCCACAGTCACTCATTCAGACTCCTTGCTCAGCACTAGCATTAACAGAGGATGTATAAAAGTTACTTCATATGTTCTGGACCTTCCCAATAGAGAGCTGACCCTGCCCAAGTGTAGGAAACTGAGCTCTGTGCACCTTGGGTTGGTGGTACTCTGTGTTCCACATGCCTTTGCAGGATGGTCAGATAACCACATTTCTTTTTAGATAGAGAACATTAGGCCATTCCCCCAGAAACATGTAAGATAAAGCTGCAGTTCATAGGGATGCTGGGTGCCTGCTCAAAGAGTTGCAGAACCAGAACTCGTCATGTTTCAGATGAAGGAGAAATCCTTAAAACAAATTGAGGAATCACAAGAAGTCCTTCACTCTGTACCACCAGATTTCTCAGCTTTTTCACCTAAGGCTTGATTTCTTTCAGCTTAGTCAAACATGGGGTACATACATCTGAACACCTTTTCCAGGGAGATAACAAAATGTGCAAACTCATAACTGAGATAATAAGAATGCCTAGCTCAACAATTATGCAGATAAGAAAGCAGGCATCAGTGCAAATCCATTTCATTCTGATAATTAGATCCTGCTGACATTTTCTGTGGGAGTAAGTTGAGGAGAGCCACTGATTCTAGCTGCTGTTCAGATACCAAGGAGGAATATGAAATAATTGCAGCTTGCCATAAAGAAAGCTGGCATGGAGCAATGCCTATTTCAGTCATGACTTTATTTTCCAAGACTGTGAAGATTAACTTTATAACTGGGAAAAATCACTCTTTTTTAGGTTAACCTAATGGCTTTTGGGGGGCCATGTTGTTGCACTAGCTAATCAAGCTACATGGTACACCAAGACCAGGTCCTAACAAATTTCAGTAAGCCAGAGAGGAATGGGGAGCTCTCGTGGGCCAGTTTAGTGGTTTTAAGTGGCAAGTTAGGGAGGCAGGAAGAGTGGTGGGTGGTGCTGGCTATGTTTGCCAGGGGGCCATGTCTTCATGAAATTTCCTCTGCAAACTTTACAAAGACCTGTCTGCAACAGGAGTGTTGCTGCAGCTTTCAATCAGTGCAGCCTAGAGTGGTGTCTCTCTAGGGACAGAATGACACTGGGACAATCACTCTCACAGTATTAGTTTTCTGTATGATCAGGATATTTTCTGGTGGTTGCTGCGTACAACTGATCACCAGGACTTCTGACCCCCAGGCTGTCCTTCACTCACTAGCTTGCACACTGTCTCACCTCTCTGCTTGCTTTCTACAAGGAAAAGTTCTACTAAAAATGGTGAAACTTGTTATTTGTAATATACTTGAGATCCATATGCAAAGACCCTTCCTAGTGGCTTGTTGTTCAAAACCTTAAAGATATTGTTCAGGGTGCTTTTTTTTTTTGGTGAAGCCATCAAAACTCACACTGTAAATACTGCACTATTCCTTGTAATACCTTAGTCAGATAGGGTAAAACTGGGTCCATGTTTAACTTGTTCAGAGTAGAACCTTTCAGCAGAAGGAATCTGCTGGGAGTCTTTGCAAATCTGTGCAAGGACAATGCACAAATAGGGGCTGCTATGTTAGGCTGGTAAATTAGGAAGTAGCTATATTTTCTTCATGGAGTTGCTAACAAAGGTATGTCTTGTCTGTCCAGATGCAACAACATTTGTCTTTGCAACTGTATTCCAACAGCAGAATCGTGGCACAAGTCTTTTTTTCTTTTCTGTCTATGGATTAGAGAGCTGGCAACAAACAAAGGCATTGAGGTGGTGATATGTATCTTCACACAAAGAACAAGGGAACATGTCAGGAGAGAGGAAGAAGGCATCATCAGGGATACTTTTAGACTTTCCTATGCTGGGGCAGTAGAGCTGCTACTGGCCAATATCAAGCTGAGCCATGACTGGGCTGGAAGGCCTCCAGAGTTCAGGAACAGACCCTGAATCTCCCACAAGGATCCTGGACTTTCTCAAAATAACTAAATTTCAGCATGAACACTGCTTCAAGGTGCTGGGAAAACTGAGGCAAAAATACAACTTTGTGCTTTATTGCTCTTATAATTTCTATATTTTATTACTTGTGCTGCTAAATAAAGAACAACTGTGATTTTGAAAACTCAATCCCTTCCTAATAAGACTAAACCAAAAGTTAACTAGAATAGTTTGAAAACAAGTTTAAAATGTGCCAATGTCTTTTTATGTCCCAAGTCTCAGGTACTGAATTTGACACACTTTTCAGCTGTCTTAAATGAAGCACATGCAAACAGAAGAATTTCTTGAAAAATTTATTTAGTATTCTTACTGTTTAACTCCTTGGAGACATCACTTCATTATAGTGCTCATCCTTTTCTGTGAAAACACTGACTGTGCTTGCAGAAGATCTTTAACTGGTTTTATTTGCAATGTTAAATCACTGAAGGGAAAGTTAAATACTGAAAGAAGAAAATCTGTGCACAGCATTCTAAGGCATGTCTGCAAAAGACAACCTCTGCTTTTTTTCATCCATCTGTAAATTTCTGAAGGTGGAATATTACTCTTGGGCCTCTGAAAAACTGTGTTTCACAGATGCAAAAAATTGTCTCTAGAAGATTCACCATCACCTCCACATTAACTCGTCACCTTGGACAGTAAACTTCACAAACATATTTTCATCTGTTTCATGCTAAGTTTCCTGAATAAAATAAAAGTACATCACATTCCTTTGATTTGTAGCTTGTATATTTTGTAAACAGCTCTGCCACAAAAAATCTGACAACACTAAGGTAACAGGACGTTCTTTTCAAAGTCCCTAGGCTTACAGCCTTTGCTATTATTTACACATATCAGCTCTGAAATACTGCAATTAGTAGGATGAATTTTGGAGGAATGCATCCAGAGGAACAATCAAGGCTGATTGTCTTGAAAGATGCAAAAGCTATTAGTGATCCCATGAAGTATTAGGAATGTTGATCCTGCTTCACTAAACAGCTTGGCATTTCCAGCTCTTGCTTTTTACTGACAAGGCTATCAGAAATGGCACATTTGTCCCATATAATTGAAAAATAGCTATCTGCCTACTCAGAACTTCCTTTCATTTAGGTTCGGTGTGAGATATGCAAAGCATATTTATGCCTGGCATATTGGATTGTTAAATTCAATTTTCTAATGTCTGCCACTAGCTTGGGGGAAAATAACACACAGGTTCTTTCATGTACCCTGGGGACCATCAAGGAAAAACAACAGCCCAAGAAATCACTTGTGCTGCTGTGTTTTCAGGGCATTGAGGTTAAGAAGTATCTGTGTCCTGAAAAAACCAATTACAAACACACTTTGAGACAGTCAGCTCCCGTAAATGTTTCAAAAGACAGTTGCATGAATTTTCAAAGGTAAATTTATGCAGATATTTTACATGCCTATCCTGCTTTTACCTCAGGTGTGAGTCATGGCCACACTGTTCAGCTTTTTGGCTAAGCTTCTGATCTGCTGCATCACATCAGTACATGCAAATACAGGCATCTGCAAAGGATGTCAAAATTGTGAGGCTCTGATTCCCTATAACCAGCGTGGCCCCAAACCCCCACCTGAAGCTGTCATAAGACACATGAAGGAACAGTTTTATTTCTATCACTCACCACTCTACCACGTCAGAGGGACTGGTTGCAAATTCAGGAGAGAAATAAAAGAGGACCAAAGCCCCATGGCAATAACCACATCTGTGATCCAAGTGTCAAGCTGATTCATCAGCTCAAACAGATGCTCAATTTGGGGTTATTTTTTTACAACATGCTCTTGAAGGTAACTGACTTGTTTGTGACAGAGCCCTATGGCACTGAGCCACAGATCCCTGGCACTGCTCTTCATCATCCCTTCAGAAGGGCTTTTGCACCTCTCCAGGTGGAGATGAGCTTTCTGTCTCCAAGTACAGCATCTTCCCTAGAGTCAGGCAGAAGAGTCAGCATCCGTTGTTGTGTTCAAGAGATGGTGATTCACTGCAGGGGGAAGGCAGGAGATGTTGCCAGTTCAGCACTGGAGGCTTGTTGCAGGACACAGGGAGAAAGAGAAAACTGGAATGTGAAAGAGAAAAATAATACAAAATTTCCTGTATGTGGAGATGAATTCTTCCCCTCTGTCCAAATCTACAATTGCAGTGTAAACCTATCTGAGACTCTTGCCACCCATTCTACCACACCAGCAGCATGAGGCAGGACAGGAAGACCTCAGAGCAGTTTCAGCAGTGTCTGTGAGGAGGAAGCTTCAATTGTCCCTGTGTTCTGAGGGGCCTTGGGGACACACAGCTGCCCTTGCCTTTGGTCCTCACCTTCTTGTCTCCCCCTTCCCAGCCCATGCCTCAGTGGCCTTGGCAGCTACAAAATAGTACTGGAAGGTGATAGGAGTTGGTCACTGTAACATACCCCTTTAAAATGAGGATATTTAGAAGAAAACCTTCTGTTTCTTTTTGGAAACATTTTTCCAGCTGCCAGGACATTTTTTTCAATGTACTTGGCAGTGTTTGAAGATGAGAAATTTATGAAATTGATGCTTCCTACTGGTATAGATGACAGCAAATCTCTGTGGAAGAAAACAGCACACTAGTTAGACTCACTAGTGGGGCCAACTCATCAAGTACTAGGTTTTTGGGGACATTTTATCCTCTGAGCTGTTCTGCTTTAATGAATGCTATGACATCACCTCAGACAGCCCGTCTCCTTTTCTCCTATTTTACCTCATATCTTGCTGTCCACCCTCACTGCTGCATGCATTCAAAGTCACTGATGTACATGGATCCATAGAGATGGATCCATCTCTCCAAAGAGATCCATAGGAGCTGTGCACCCAGCCCATTAGGCACTCAGGTGGCCTGAAAATCCAACCCAGCTGGGCAACAGCTCTGTGGAGCCTTGAAGGATATGTCTTCAAGGTCAGACCCATTACCTGCAAGTACAGCCACAAACACAGCCATGTCACTGGTTCCTATGAGCAAGGCACCACTGTGCACACTCAGGCAGTATGACTCTGGGACAGAAGACTGTAAGGTGTCTCAAATGCAGCCTGCACCTAGTCCTTAGCTTTCCCACTGCACCATTTTTTTCCCATATTGCATGGAGGAGCATACTGCAGGAGGAACAATCAAGGTATGAAAATGTAGCTAAGTGGAGTGCAGATCTGATGATCTCCATCAGATGCTGAGATACAATTTTTTGTAAAAATCATGCTTTTAAGGTTCTTTAGAACTCACAGGAGTCTTTTTCTGGTTATTATGCTGATGCAAAAATGATGTGAAATAGGTTGTTGTTTCACAGAGATGTTAAATAGGATCCTGTCTGTATCGCAGAGAATCCTGAGTGGAGACAGAAGAAAAGCAGCACAAAGGGAAATGTGACTTTCCAACCTATCAGTTAGGCTATTCAGATGAGAAGGGAGAAGACTGCCTGCTTGATTTTGCTCCCTACACTATGTAGTTTACACAAGTATTGAATAAATGAAAAAGCTGCTTCTGGAGCCTGGATCACACAATTTGTCAAGAGGGTTGGACCCACATGTCCTTCCACCACTGTCTTCACACTACTACTTGAAAGGGAGTGAGTAAATCCCATTTCATCCCAGCTGCCTTTGACGTGACATGCCCAAACTCACATACTGACCTTTTATTTTACTTTAACTGTCTGATCTTTCCAGGAAGAGGTTCACCAGCAGGATCTGGTCTACCAAGCTTGGTTAACCCTGCAGTCACACCACCAGTCAAGGCAGAAGCCAAATAGGGTTGCCCCACGCAACAGTGATAAAAGAGAATTTAGTATAAAAGAAGTGATGATGGTCAGGAGTGCCACCCAGGATGGGATAAAATCTACCTAAGGATACATTAAAATATAGTCAAAAAGAATATAGGTTTCTCCTTTCCCTTCTCCTTGAATGCTCTCAGGTAATTAAAGTAATGCATTTCAGGGAGCTATAGATTGTGTAATAGGTTAGTGTTTAGGGAATATAACTTGAGAACAGAAGTAATGAAGTGGGGAAAGGGATCCTTAAACAGAAAAGGGTTGAGGTTAATAACAAACAGTGTAGTGACACACAGGACTAGCTGGGGGTGAGAAGGAGCTGTTTGACTGCAGTCACTATTCTGTACTTGAGGTCAGATCTGTCGCTTCAAAAATGCCCCACACAGGAGCACTACCACTGGGTTCCCAAATGTAAAGAATTTCTCTCTTCCTTAAATTTAAGTAGCCACTCTACTTGTCAAACTGAAATCTCTAGCTCATACAGCTCATTGCACATCATCACCATCCTCTTTCTGTGAAAAAAATACAAAACTGCTTACAAATGGTGATTTTCACTTGAAAAGCAATTCAGACTATCTTTTTACACCTTATTTATTGCTAACTACTAAGCTAGCCTAATTCTACAATAAGGTAACCCCTGATTATCTTCTACATCATTAAGAATATATGCTTGATCCCTTCTGAATGTGGACTGTGGCATCTTCAAGAAGAAGGAAAGATCTTAAGTATTTTTTCCCCTTGTGGTGTCAAGTGCTGTTTATAGATTTACCTTCTATATTCCTGCATGCTCTCTTCAAATTCAGAAATTAAGAACATGCTCCTCTTATTTCAGCACCCCAATCTGCTTGCCAGGCCTAATGCTACACAAGAGATGGGAGATGTATCTCCCCTCAAGACATCCAGCCTCCCATTTACTGAAGGAGAGCTCCCCCTTTTGCAGGGAAGGAGGGAGAAAGTGTCTTTTAACTACACGGGAGGAAAACACAGCCTCAGCAGCCCACAGTAACCTTCAGTAATTATATCAGCCACCTGACACTGACTTCTCACACTACTGCACGAAAGTTGTTGCAGGATATAAAGAAAATTGCTTGCCTATACCAATGGCTTTTGCTGTATCAAGATAACCCACTGGGCCTCTGCAAACCTTGATGCCATCACAAAAGTCTAGTATGTGTGCAGAACTGACTTAATGGCTTCAGTTGGTTTAATGATCCCTCAGAAAAGGAAGGCTTTTAGCTAATAAAGGTGAAGGGGAAAAGGACTTTGAAGGCATTGAAGAGGAGGAAAGTGGAGGGGGTTGCTCTTCACTGGTCTTATCTCCAGTGAGAGAAATATGGTCTTTAACAAGAATACTCAATAAAGGATTTCTTCCAGAAATTATGAGAGCACACAAGTTCCTACTTGACATTTTACACCTAGAAATGTAAGTATTTTCATGAAAGTAGATGTGTCATATGAGCTATCCCAATAAAGGAAAAGTATTGTTCATCTTAATGAGAAGCAAGCATAAAAGAATAAACTACTGTTCACTTACAGTTCCCTGCCCTGGAGAGGCCATGGCTGCAGACTCTTTCTCTACTGTCTATTGCATATTTTAGAAGGGGCAATTTGCAACCTAGAAACAGATGTTCTGAGTGAAAAGACAAGACACTGAAAAACTGAGGCTGGAGGTTTGTTTCTTTGGTCGTGAGGCTTATGAAAGGGAGTTTTTCTGCTTTGGAGAATTTTGCCCATTTTTCAGATGAAAAGTTGAAGAGATTTTGTACCAGGCTATGAAACAGTAAATGGTTTCCTAATGAAAAGCAAAGAAGAATATAAGATACCTTGTATGAACCATACAAATTAATATGTTGCAGAATTAGAAGTCCCACTGTCAAACCAAGGCCACAGAGACAGCACAGGTCACAGCTATTTACCTATGCCACAGGACCTGCCCTAAATCCATGCTGGCTGCTCTGAGCACTGTAGGTGCCATGTGATCGTACTGAAGATGACCTGTCCCAAAACCTTGCCAGGCACTGAGGTCAGGCTGACTGGCCTGTAGTTTCCCAGATGCTCCTTCTGGCCCTTCTTGTGGATGGGCACCACACTGTCCAGTTTCCAGTCACCTGGGACCTCACCAGTGAGCTAGGACTGTGGAAAATGATGGAGAGTGGCTTTGCAAGCTCATCTGCCAGTTCCATCACCCTGGGATGGATCCTATCTGGGTCCATAGATTTATGAACATCCCAACTGCTCAGCTGTTCTCTGACTGCCTCCTCCTGGATAACAGGGGGACTATTCTGCTCCCTGACACCATTTACCAACCCAGGAGGACAGTTGTCCTGAGAATAACCTATCTTAACGTTGAAAACTGAAGGAAAGAAGGTATTAAGTATCTCTGCCTTTTCCTCATCTCTAGTAATTATATTTCCCCCCCATGTCCAATAAAGAACAGAGGTTTTATTTGGCCCTTCTTTTGCCCTTAATGTATTTATAAGAACATTTTTTTATTTTCCTTTACCAAAGTTGACAGGTTAAGTCCTAATTAGGCTTTCACCCTTCTAATTTTCTTTTTACGTGACCTAATGACATCCTTAAACACTTCCTGAATTGCCTGCCTCATTTTCCAGTGGTGATGTACCCTCTTTTTTACCCTGAGTTCTGACAGCCTGGTCATCTTCCCCACCAGCTCATCTTTCAGCACACAGGAACAGTCTATCCCTGCACCTTCAAGATTACTGCTTTGAAGCATGTCCATCCTTCCTGGACTCCTTTGTTTTTAAGGGCTGCTTCCAAATGTACTCTCCAAACAAGTCACATGCATAGGCCAAAGGCTGCCCTCCGGAAGTCCAGTGTGGAAGTTTTATTGATGCCCCTCCTTGTTTCACCAAATATTGAAAACCATAATTTCATGATCACTGTGCCCCAAGTGGCCTCCAACCACCACATCTCCCACCAGCACGTCTCTGTTTGCAAACAACAGATCTAACATAGTCCCTCCCCTCGTGAGCTCACTCACCAGCTGTAACAAAAAGTTGTCCTCCACACACTCTAAGAATCTCCTGGACTGCCTCTTCTCTGCTGTGTTGAGTTTCCAGCATATATCAGGCAGGGTAAAGTCTTCTACAAGACCAAAGGCTGGTGATACTGAAATGTCCTCCAGCTTCTTATAGAATAATACATCCACCACTTCATCCTGATTAGGTGCTGTATAACAGATTCCCACCAGGATGTCAGCCTTGCTGGCCTTCCCCCTGATTCTTACTCAACTTTATCATCATTAATCTCAATTTTCACGGTGTTGAGAGCCTCCCTAACACAAAGAGCCACCCCTCCACCTCTTCTCCTTTTCCTGTCTCTTCTGAAGAGCTTGTACCCGTCCATTGCAGCACTCCTGTTGTGCAAGTCATCCCACCACATTTCTGTGATGTTGACAGTGTCATGGCTCTCCTGCTGTACAACACCTCCCATGTTCCTCTTGTTTTTTACCCAGGCTGCATGCATCAGTGTAAATTCACTTCAGCTGGGCTGCTGATTTCACCCCTGACTTACCACCCTTGGGCTCATCTCTGGAGGGCCTGGTTTCATCCCCTTCGCCCGTCAAACCTAGTTTAAAGCCCTCTCAACCAGCCCTGCCAACTCAGGGGTGAGAATCCTTTTGCCCTTGCTAGAGAGATGAAGCCCATCAGATTTTTTTCATCAGATTCATGTACACCATCAGGTCTGGTGCCATAAAAATTGCCCCATGTTCAACAAAACCAAAATTGTGCTGATGGCACCAATCCTTAAGGCACTTATTGATTACATAGGTTTTCCTGTTCCTTTCATCATTTATCCCTGCTACTGAAGGAAGTTAACAGAACACCACCTGTTTAGGGGACAGGGAAGTTGGAAGATAAAATGTTTTTCATATGATGGATTTTACAAAGAGCCCATCAATCTTCTAAAAAAGCTTTTCGATTTTGGACTGAGGTTTTCCTTGTCACTTATTTCAGTCTGTCTTTGCTAACAGTGGTTTGATGTGATCAGTCTCTGTCATGTTTCTGGATGGGCTGACTCAGCTTCCTAGAAGAAATAAGCAATTTAAAGAAGGAGGGAAGGAAGACCACCCTTTCTGTCACCATCATGCATCTGAAGATCCAGAACAGACTCTGCCATTACCTGCTGATGTCAGTTTCTGGGGCTGCTGTGCATTTTTCCAATAGGCTCATTATAAACTCTGTAGTGAGGTTTCCTTTCTTGGAACTAGAAGTCATGTGCTATTTCTCAGAACTAAAAGTCAAATCCTCTCACCAGAAGAGAATTTGACTCTCAGGCTTTACTCTTACTTTTAGTTTTTGACCACCATCAAAAACAGGATGCAAGATGAAAAGGATTGTCATTTAAATCAAAAGACCATTTGTTACAATGAAGCAGGAAAAATAAATCAAGAACAACTAATGCCTATGTCTCAACAGCATTGTTTTTCATGCAGTTGCTTTCACTCAGCAATGCTTGCAGTCACCAAAGAGAAATTTACAATTCAGTTTATAACCCTGCCATTAGTTTCTAGTCCTATGCAGCAATTACTTTCTACACCCCTGGTGTCCAATGGACACTGACTGCTGAGCCTTTGAGGAGACTGAGCTGGTGTGTCCTGGTCTCTGCTTTCTTCCCAGGTTTGGTGATCATGCTTTTGAGATGAAAGCATCTGATGCATCTGAGATGCAGCCTTTGCTCATCCATTCATCTTTGGCAGCTGCAGTATCACTTGGCCCCTGGGTCTGTGTTTCCAATTTATCCTAGTTTCCAGAGCAAGCAAGTCTCATTCTTAGTACTTCTTGTTAGATGATTTGGTAATGCCTCTGCTTTCTGCATATCCTGCACCCGAGGTTTTTTTTTTTCCTTTTTTTTTTTAATACATATTACCTTTTGGCTTTTCTTCAGTGTTTGCCACAGTTAATGGTGTGTTCACTGGCTACAGCCCCATTTTTCCCATTACATCTCCCCTTTGATAGGGTCCCTCTGATCTTATTGCACTCTCCAGTGGAATAACCTCTTTACTGTTATTTGGGGACCATATTGATAAAAAGATAGCATTACCAGATGTGGCACTGAACATATCTTTTCATTTCCTGACACCAGCATTTCTGTTGCTGCCATTTTCCTTCCTTGTGCATGTAAAAACCTTGTAGGATTTTTTCCCTATGGCTCTCCAGTCCTCCCATGCATCTCCTTATGAAGCCCATCACACTGGGTAGGTAACTGGTCCCCTGTTCCATGTACACACTTGTCCCTTCCTTCCTTGGATCGTCTATGCAGTAGTTTCTTTGTGCATTTTGCACTGAAGTCAAAGCTATCAGACACCCAAAATTATCCATAGATCATAAGGATCCCAAGAGTGATATGCTGTGTATTCAGGCCACATGGTATGCAATGCATCCAGCTTTAGGGAATTATCTTCAGGGGAACACAAGATCAGCTTGCTCAAAGGTAATTCACAAAGGTAAGCATAATTTTGTGCTCACTCTCTTTGTGCTGGTACACTCATTTTCTGAAAGCTCAGACCATGGACTCTAAACTAGATTTGAACTCCAAACTCTTTTTAATGCTTAACATGTTCATATTTCAGTATCCATACAGATCAGTTGTAAAATGGCCAAAGGGTCTGTAAAACATCTGCAGTTGTATAAAATAAGCATAAAGCCAGAGTGCTTCAGAACAGTGTTTTTTCAGCCTTACAGTAAAGCTGCAGTAAAGTCTGTCAACAACAACAAAAAAGAAGTTAATTTTATTTGAATTACTGAATTCATTCTTTGTAAACAGCTAAAGTTCTTAACAGTGTTTCACTGGAGTCTAAAGGTTTCCCCTCTCCTCCCCAGGTCCTTTAGAAAAATACCTGCACTTTTAAAATTAGATGGCAAGTATAGGGACACCAGGGAGAGCATTTTCCTGCTTTGCTGCTGTCCCCCTTTCAGCTCCCACTGAGGCAGGCAGCCCTCCCTCATATTTCTCAAAGGTTATTTTCTCCCACATTTGCTCTATTCCAGGCAACAAATGTCTGCATATCTTCTCTTTTTTTTTTTTTTTTCAATGTAGTCATTCCATACAATAACACCCTTATTTCATATCCAGGGGGAAATTAACACAGGGTAATTAGATGAGCTGCACAGAGTTGTGTGGTTTAGTTGGCAAAGCACTGTCACCCTGAAGTCGGGACTGCTGCTACACCAGCATCTCACATACCCACATACCATCCTGACCATGGGTGAATCAGCTCATTGCTGGTTAACACCTTCAACCCATTAGGTAACGGCTTCCCATTTCCTTTCTGGATCACTCCATTCTTCCTGGCTTTGACATTTATTTATTTTTCAACAGCTCCAACTCAACCCCCACCCCCCACCCCCAAATCATTCCGGGCACCCACAGGGACCCTGAGCAGCAAAACCTCTTTCTGCAAGGTTGGGGGAATTGTAGGTTTAGTTCATTTTGGGTCAGGGCTCCCAGAAGATAGGAGGGGTGGCAGGTTCAGCCTCTGGCCTGGAATGCTGCATCCCATGGCCATTCCTCCTCCTCATTCCCAGGGAGGTCTCAGGAAGCCCCTGGCCTGGAAAGTGCTGGTTTAATGTCAGGTGAGTGGTGGGTAAATTCTGTTTTGCTTTAGGAGGGAAGTGATGAATTCCCTGTAAATCAATGGCCCACGTCCCTGCCTAGACCAGTGAGGGGCTGTTTGTAGCAATGGGGCAAACACAAACCCGTTTAGCAAGGCAAAGCTGTACAAAGCAGCCTTATAAGGTTTTATGCAACAGGATAAAACCCTGCAAGGATGAGCTGATTTAATAGAGCAGCCCAAATCATCTGAGAAGTAGGATGAAACATCTTTAAAATTCAGGGTAATTAGTTAACAACTTGATGATGGCTAGAAAAATGAGCAAAAAAGAGACAAGGAGCTTAAATCTCTTAAAGACCAAATGGTTTTTTCTAGAAGTGTGATGCAGAATTTTCCTGTCAAGGTCATGCAGAAATACAGGGCTTGAAAGAGTGGTGAGAAATCTGGAGAAACTAAAATTTGGCTTCAGGAGAACTTCATAAGGAAAAACATGTCAACCAGGCACATCACTTTAAAAAAAAAAAAAATCAAATTCAGCTAGAAAAGCAAAGCTCTCTCACAGTTTGTCTCCTGCTAGATTTCAATAAAATTCCTGGCACAACTGGGCTTGATGTTGTGTCTTGCAACAGCAACAGTGCTGGTCCCAGTGTGAGTTTGCCATGCCATCCAAGGGCAGAACGTGGGCAAACACAGTCAAAGCCAGTTGTATTAGCAAAGGCAAAGGTGAATGAAGCAGTGGATGAAGTTCTGAATATCTGTCATCCAATGTATAAATATGTTTCCGTGTATAATAAGAATGAAATGAAGATGCCAGCAGATTTTTAGTTTACTTTTCCTGACTTCGATTTTTGGTTTGTTTTTTTTTTTTTTTTACATATGAAAGGAACATAACTGTCCCCTTTACAAGGTGTTTGCAAAGTTACACAACTTCCTCCTAACAGTAAGTCATAATACCGATGCCACTTATTCCCAACAAGCCATTAAATCTGGAAAACTTTTCTTTTAAATGTAGATTTCTGCTATAGAAACCTCAGCTCGCTAAGGACATCCATCACATTATGCTTTGTAGCTGGCTGGACGCATCACCCCTAGAGGGAAGCAGCACCCCGTACCCGCTTTTGCTGCGCTCGTGGTCGGCTAATCCCATTCTCAGAGGTTTGTGGGCGGCTGCCCTGGCTGGGGACACCCGGCCCCGGCTCTGTCGCCGCGGCTGGTGGCGGCTGCGGTTCGGGCGAGGCGCTGGGCGGTTTTCCTCGGCGCTGGCGGACGGACAGCGGGACAGCAGGGCCGAGAGCCGCAGGAATGCAGGCTGGTGGCTGGAGAAGGATCAGCGGAGCCTCTCCCGCCGCTGCCGAACCCCAACCACGGAGTGAGGCGAGGGGAGCCCGAGCCTGCCCGGACAGCTGCTGGAGCAGCGGCCGGGAGGATGCGGCTGTCGCCGCCTTCATTCGTACCCTCCTCTCGGCGTAGACCTCGCCTGTCGGCCTCCTGGCTCTCTCCCTGTCACCGTGCGGTCATTCAGGCGTGCTGGAGCTGTACTGGACAAAGCAAGGCGCTGTGGGAAGTGTTTGTAATTCCGTGTGCCTTGAGCTGGTGCGTCCCCGCCGCGTATAGGAAAGCCCTTCTGCACGTGGGTAGTTTTAAGGCTGTAGATAATCCCATTCCCTTCCGAAGGCAGGAAGAGCAACCCTTAACTGAAGTCTCCATCCTCAAGTTGTTTGCTTGTAGAATTAGCTGGGCAGTAGAGATCACATTAATAAGTCGTCCTGTGTTCCTTATGAATCATATTTTTAAATACAGTTACTGCAATGTGCCTTCCAAAAGAGCATGGCCCATCTCTCTATTAGTGAAACTTTTTTTCTCATCCTGTAAATTGCTGGAATGTTGCCTTTGCTTTTTCCTTGCTACCTATTTATGGTTCAGTTTGAAATGCCTCTAACATCTTTTTCCAGCCAGACTTTTCAGCAACAAATTCTCCTTCATTTTTCTTTTAATTTTTCTGGGGTTTTTCTGGGGTTTTTTTGGGTTTGTTTTGGTTTTTGTTTTTTGGTTTTTGTTTTTTTTTATCGTTGAAACGTCTCTTTAGTGGAGGACATCTGGGAAGGGAAGGAGAATGAAAGGTTTTTGGTTTGTTTGAGGCAAGGCAGAATCTTGCACTTTTGGGGGATTTGTAAACTGGAATTTTCACAAACATCCCATTTTCTCATGCATCTTCCTTTAGGAAATTATTGCACACAGAATTTTAGGAAAAGGTTAAGGAAATAAGAGCAAGAGGGAGGACATTACCCTGGCACTTTCCAGGCTTTGGTATTGATGGAGAGAATAATTCCCCATTAATTAGATGTTTACAATTTGTTTAGTTCAAGCACATAGAAACTATCATATACATTGCTTGTTATTGTATTTACTTCCTGACTGGATAACCAAAAAAGGAAATTCAGCTGTGCTGAATGGCATGTGTTACTGGTAACACAGAAAAAGAACAAGCTTCCCAGGAAGACCCTAAATCATTATATGCCTATGTTCCTTAAAGGTAATCTATTATTGCTGGTAGATGTGTTGTGTTAGCAGTGATAAAAGGATACAAAAATGCAAGGTTGGTAGGTAGGGGTAACATGCTCTATAAGATTAACTCATCAAACAGATTTTGGAGCTCACAGGTACTTTGATCCCACATAGAGAATCTATAAGCACATCTTTCCTTGTACTGTGGGAGCTGTCACATATGGACCACATGCTTTTTAAAGGAGTTTGCTTTCCACGCCATTAATGCTGCAATGTCACAGCTGCTGCTGGTGTAACTTGTGTGGAATACCACTGCAGGGGAAAGTGGGAGCTCTCCAGTTGCTGTAGCTTACTGGAGGTATTCCTGCAGCTGGGTTTAGCCAGCTGCATGCTTTGCCCACCTTAGCCTGGACACAGATCTCCTCATCCTGACAACCAGGCTCTCCCCCTTCAGCCAATATTGCTCTTAGCAAGGCCCAAAGGCAATTCACAATCCAACACCTGCATCCAAACTGGCTTCTCCAATTGGCTGAGAGAAATTATGCCCTCTTCCACTTTTATAAACTCTGTTAAATTTTTATAGCCACAACTTTGTCATCCATTTGGATTTGGATTTATGTTACTGGGAAGTTGGTTTTGCCTTTTGCGCACGAATGCACAAACCTTTTTTGGTAGATTCATTAAAATGACTGAGAGAAAAAGGAAGAAAAACACTTAGATACCCTCCAATACTCAAAGAAAACAACTGGATATTTTTGTTTGAAGAACTTCTATAATTCTACCTTCATGGTTCCTGTCCCATGGTCTTCGAAGTCGGCAATGTTCTTTGAATCAAACTCTCTGGCTGCAAAGGCTTTTAAAAAGGAATTCCATGCATTACAGTGGTCTGGGATAGTGACTCCTCTTTTCAAGCCTAACTTGCTGAACGCATCTCCTCTTTGCATTAATAAAGACATATGGGAAGACAGGAAAGCAACCTCCCTGTTTCATGCTAGGAGTTGTGACATTTGCAGGCTGCACATGCTCCTTCAGGAAGCCTGCCGCTGCTTTTCCTAGATGTGGGAAAAAAATTGGAGGCTATAAGTTAATTCTATTTTTGTTCAAACAGCCTGTGGAAAGCAAAATAGAGTTTCCTGTGAAAACATGGTGCTTCCAAAGCCTTGTGAGCCTGCCAGTGACTATGGTGCAGTGTCACACAGCCAGCCCCCCTCGCTTTTGCCTGTGAGAATTTACATAGGTGAACAACAATGCTGCTCCTTAGGGACCCGTTTCTCACACAGACTGGTAAGGACAACTCCACAGGGGTGACATTTATAGCTCTGTGTTTCAGCAGTGAGGGAGAAGGTTGTGGTCATGATGCCAATGCCTATTGTTGCATGATTTCTGCTGGCCAGTCAGCAAGTGTTCCCTGAACAAAATTGTTCAGATCTGTCTCATTAAAATGCTTTCCTCTAAAATGGACAGGGGTTGTTGCCAGGATGTTTTTGTAGCCTCATTAAAACCCTGGAATCCCCCATAGACTGCACACACATTCAGACCAAGAAACAACAGCTGAAACAACACCTCATTTTCAGTCAAAATTGCAGGCCAGAAGCAATTTTATTCACATTTCCCAGGTTTAAATTCATGTGCTGCTCTTTACCTGTCGAAGTGAGATTTTGAGCTACTGCTTGTCCCTGCTCCAAACACACATTGGAGGAAGACCCAGCAACTGCAGCCAGACAGAGACATTTGTCCAACTATGATGAGAGCTTATGCAAACCAATATTCTGACCATACTTCAGGAGTGTCATTGCTAAATTCCACCCTCTTTAATCACTGTCCTGATCCTCTCAGTGCAGATTCCCAGGAAGAGCAAATAATAATTTTGCTTCTGTCCTGGCACTAAGGTAAGGTAAGACCTCAACAGTACACTGCAAAATAAAAATTATTTTATAAGTCAAATACATGCAGTGCAGTGCTTCAAACTAGCACTTCTCTCCTTTGCCCATTAGCTTGCTTCTCTGTGTTACAAGACCCGGGCATACCCCAGAAAGTACCAGGTTTCTTGTAGAAACTCAGAAGTCTGCATCATTTTTTCAATCACCACCTTTTTTAAATGTAGATGCTGTAGGGTTTTGGCACACCAGATAGGATTAGTAGCAAAAGGCAGAGTAGTCCCTGGCAGTTATGGGCAAAAACCCCTGTAATGCCCTTCCCAGAGCATCAGATTATATCTTCACAGTAACTAGCACAGAGAGCAAAGAAAGTTAGGTATCTTCTGTTTCCTGGTCCAGGCACAGCTGGGTCACAGGTATCTCTTTGTGCTCATCCCAGCGTTGCTCTTCAGCTTAAACAGCTCTTTTCCTTTTTCTTTTCTCCACAGAATCAAACTCATTGTCACTTTGCTAAAGTGGCCAAATCCTTCCATCCCTCTTCATACCTGCAGGACAAATATCATTGCTCTTCTCTGAGACAGTGGCTGCAAAAGATATTTTGGATCCATCTTTCCTAAGATTTGGGGTTTCAGACCCATAAAGTCTTACCAAAGGTACTGACTGGCAGCTGACTCGAGGACAGTGTGCCTCCTGACCAGAGAGGGTTAATCATCAACAGTATCCAGATGGTTTGTGACTGGGCCTGGTGATGATGCATATACTTGGGGAATTTCCAGGTTTTGTTCATGATTCATTCAGCTTTGACTTCCCTGGCTGAAAAGGGAAGATCTCACAAAACACAGTAATAGCTTGCACTATAGAGCTTTTCACACACAGCTTTGCATGAAATGAACTGGAGATTTTGAGATGACTCTTTCATGGCAAAGTTGTGATATTACATCATGAGACTGGATCTGCACAGTTTTCCTTTTCTGTTGTGTACAAGCACTGTCTCCCAGGGACCTCTTTTAAAGCCTTTTTATCTGTCTCCAAAGCCATTTACTACTGCAGAGGGAGAGGCCTTTACTACCCTTCCAGTCTGTCGTTTTGCTTGTATCCCTGCTTTAATAATGACAGTAATGCAAACTGTCACTCTCCTTTCATTCCAAAGGCAGCTGACTTTACAACCTGACACTGGGATGGCATCTTAGAATATAACTACAGCCATTCAAATAAGCCATAAGAAATGCAGGAGGGCATCCTTTTAGCACCAGGAATACTGGCATTTACTGTTGGCACTTCAATGATAATGAGATGCACCTTGTCAGTGTGTTGTGTGAGCATCTGCATCATCCTGAAGACGTTGATCCCGCTTCATCTAACTTCAGGTCCCACTGCAGCTAACTGCCAGGAGTATGCTTTAGTTAGAGGATGTGGTAGCAGTTTCAAGGTCACATTGTGCATATTGCTGGCAATCTCTGTGCCTGACATATTCTGAAGAGATTTATGTAATAGGTTGGGCTTTGTTCTCCTCCTCATGGAGATGAAACTCGTAGAACCTTAAAAGATGTTGCTTATCATGAATGTGCTCAGCAAGGTGAGCATTGCAGCACTGCTGGCAGCCATGCATATTTAGCACAGGTACCCACCCGTGCTTTCTTTTCATCTGCCCTCACTACACTCACACTCCCTGCCTTCCACTGTGGGATGGTGGCTGCTTTAAACTCCCACAAGCTCCTGCCCTTCCAGACATCCCCTGGTTTCACCTCTGGGTTGCTGGGCACAGGAACTTGCTCTCTAGCAGTCCCAGTGCAGTATGTGCCTCCCAGCACCCACCAACATCCTGACTAAAGACAGCATCCCTGGCTCTCCACTTGTGCCTGCAGGAATGCTCAGCTTGTAGGGGGTGGCAGGAAAGCCTCTTGAGAGCTGTAGCACAGCCTGTGTTCTACCCAGTGACAGTTGCATGTCCTTTCTGTGGAAAGCCCCTTAACCAGTGAATGATCTTCCCCATCATTTAGTCTAGCCTGCAATACTCTGCTGGAAAGGCAGACCCATTTCTCCACTGTGCCATTCCCTCCTTTTGCCAATGACTCATCCTTGCTGTGATTCCTTTGAGAAGCAAGCTAATACCATCAATTAAAAAGAGAAAAAAAGAAATTAAAAAAGAAAACAAGACAATCAGTCCTTCCAGCTTCTCAGCTACTTCCTTTGTATTTCAAACTGTTGGCTCCTTGAGGCATCTCATTTTGCGTGCTGAACTGCATCAAGCACTGGTGTCTCTTTCCCAATGATCTATAGAGAAATTAATTTGTATCAGTGTGGTATTCTGTGGATGACTACAAATTAAATTTCAAAGAAATGTATGGCAGTAAGGATAGAGCTGTGTTTTACACACTCTAAAGATGCAGATTTATTTCTTTACAGCACCCTAAGTATCTCAGGGTGTGCTGCTGAGTAATGCAGCTTTCTGGCTCCTAAGATAAAGATACACTTTCACAGATACGATGTTTGAATATTGTGGTGATTTAACATTTTGGGAGTTTGGAAAATGTGTCCCGTGGATTTAATTCTGTATTGATATCAAACCACAGACATAGATAAGAAAGAGATTTGAAGTAAGAAAAATAAGGTAGAGCATATCAGAAGTTGAAGCCAATTCACACAAACCTTATAGGACTTAGAGGGAGAAAGCAAAAATACCAATCCCATATTTCCTAGAATTTTGTGATGAATCTCTAAAGATTTTTAAGCCATAAAGGACTCGCTGTCAAACTTCTGATACTTTGAAGATTTCTTTTCATGAAATGGCAAACTTTTTGTACAGTCTGCTTACAGTGTCACAGTGAGGACACGTTCAAGTAAAGGGAAATAGAAAAGTTGGTACTTCAACTTTGGGGTCTCTAAAGTTTCTGGGAATACAAAGCAGACAATCAAGTAGTTCCCTCTGCTGAAGTAGCCTCGGCCACCTGTAATTTATCCCATAACTGTGTGACATTGCTCTGAATTACTTCAGCAATCCAATAAATCTGACCCTGGGGAAATAGAGCTGTGCAAAAATGTAATTATAGGCTTATAAAAATCATATTTTTCTAATATTGCATCGCTTTCCCAAGAGAAATATATTACCCTGGGGATTGAAATGGGCATGTATTTGCTTCATCCATCGTTACAATACATGTAATCTACTGCTACTACTACCTACAAGATGTGAGACTGAGATCCTCTTACTGTAACAACTCCAGTGAAATTAGAGTACTTATGTCAAAAAAATCTGCATGCCTTTAGATAGGCATCAGAGCTATTAAAGCAATTTTTTTTAGTATAATTTCCACTCTTTACTTTACACACACTTCATCTTTTCACAGAGATGTGTTGGCTGCAGTGGACCTACAGCAAAGTACACTAGCTAAGGGCCAGAATATGTGTGTTTAAAACTGTCCAAAAGTCCTTGAAAGGAGTATGTCATCAGGAATATGCTTTCCTGGGGTAAGGACTGTTCTTCACCATTCCAATAAAGCAATAGAAATTAAAATCCTTCAATCACCCTGAAAAGCCTTAACAAAATTCTGCCATCATCCCTACTGCTTGTAGGCCGACCTTGAGACTGAAGAGGCACTCTTGTTTCATGATTCACTTGCCCTATCCTTCAGCAGGGGAGACAGATCAGCAACCTTGTCCTGTGGGAATTGCTATGTTAATTCCTTCAAAAACATGCTTAGAAAATGGAGCAGGATTTTTGAACAAAGATGTTTTCATTTGAAAAATGGTGATATATTAGCAGTGGTGACCCATGATCAAGAGATAAAAAGCACTCCTGGTCTCCAGCACCCAACAGCCCAAGCATAGGTAGCTTTCAGGTTTAAGGTGTTTGAGAATTGAGACACTCAAGTGGGCACCTCTGCTCTGTGACAGCAGCCAACTTGTTCTTAGCTGTTTCAGCATGAGTGAGTCTCACTTTCTCCTGTCCTGTGCACCAAAACATTAAAGTCTTCTTCATTCAGTCATGGAGTGGAAAATGGTTGAACTCATCTCTCTTGGGTGTGCTTTGCCAGCTGTTGGCAGCTCGAGGGCAGCCCCTGAGGGGAGCAGGGAGGTCTGACTGTGGTGTCACCACAGGGACACAGTGGTGGCTCCTCTGAACTGACCAAGGGCACCGCTGTGAAAACATGTTTAATGAAGGGTGCTACAAGCTGAGAAAGAGGAAAGAACAAGGCAGAGGAGTCTCAGGCACTGCATGACACAGCTGGTAACATCCCCCAAAAGTGACTGTGGCCTGTGGATAATCCACGCCAGAGCAGGTGCTGTAGCCCATGAAGCACACTGTTGGAGGACAAAAAAAGCATAAGGAAAGAGCAGGAGAAGAAAAGAGTGAGAAACAATGAATGGCATTAAGAAACTATTGTGCTCAGACCCCAATCTCCTGTATTGCCTCATGAAAGGGAGTGAGTGCAACCTGCAGCAATAGCAAGGGGAATGAAGACAAGAAATGAAAGAGGTGCCTGGAGTGAAGGTGAGACTGGGAAAACAAAGGAAAAGCCTAAGTATTGAAATGTCTGAAGTATACTTTCCCTAAGTACTGAAATGTTTGACTGCTTTATTTCACAGTACCTGGATAAGCAATTAAATGTTTATGTTAATTTGCAATAATTTCCCAAGTCCTGCTTCTTTTGCCTTTAACAGTAATTGCAGGCAACAATGAGTGATCTACCTGTCTACCTCAACCCACACACTTTATCACTCTCATTCTTCCTGTTCTCTCCCCTTCCCACTGGATAGGGTGAGCAAATAGCTGCTGATTTTTTTAGCTGAGGTCAACTCACCACATCTCCCAAATATTTGTGGCATGAGAAAAACATTTCTTGTCCTCTTTGACTGGTGGAGTAGCTGGTGGGGATTATGAAAGATGCAAAGAGGCTGCCTGAAACAGCATTGAAGTGTCAAAATCAAGTTTTTGCGGGTCTGTAAGCGAACTATCTGCTAGGAATGACATTTCTAGCCTGGATGAGTAGGGAATAGATGAATTTCCTATGATCATGTTATAAATGGAATCACAAATCGGATTAATATAAAAACAATTTATTAGGAAAAAACTATCCCAATCACTAACAAAGAGAGAAACCACAATAAGGACGGACAGCGCAGCGCTGGATGGACAGGGATCTGTAACCTAAGGTACAGATTTCCCAAATCCACACGGAGCGAACTGCTGCTTGGGGTCTTACAGGGTTTTTCATGTCCCGAGACAAAACAGGTGTGGAGCACAGTCCAATAAAGAGTCCAAATACAATGTTGAATGAATTTCCCGGATTCATCGAGCCCTGTGAATAGCGATACGGGAAGGCTCTTTTCACCTGCGTATCAAGCTTATCAATTTTTGATTGCATTTGCGGGTGTGCTCCGGAGAGGAGTCTTCTCAGCCCGATGTGTCGCCGATCATTATCTTAGCTGGCCAACTTCTTTGTCCCCCTTGATGGTCCTGGTTCTGCTCTTTGTCTTGGGCTGATGAGAAGTTGTGACTCGAGCAGCCGCCTGACTCGGGAAGGAATTTTTAAAAAAACTACACTTTTTATATCTTTATACTAACATTAATAAAACATATATTTCTATATTTTTCTGCACAAATTTTTACCCCAATGATACATTTATTACAATCATATGACCTGTGGTGCTTTAATTCTCCAACTACCACAGATGTGATCACTGAAAAATGGCAAATGAAAGTGATCTACCTTCATGTTTACAAGCACACACAAATGGATAATTTTGATTTATAATGCATAATCTCCTTCAAAAATTAGTTTATTTCATTATGCCTCACATAAGAATTCAAGGGTGATTAAGTAGTAGTGGAACAAAGTTATTTCTAATCTGTTGGGAATATTGCTGCATATCTTATCTCACCACCCCATCAGCAGCAATTCAAACACACCACGTGGGCAAGTGCTTCCTGGAGTGCCACTAGGAGTTATCCAGACTGGGAGGATTCAGGCAGAAGTCCAAGGATGGTACTGAGGAAAGGGAACTACAAGTTTGTTTGTTTGTTTGTTTGTTTGTTTGTTTGTTTGTTTGTTTGTTTGTTTGTGTGTGTGTGTGTGTCATTCCTAAAGGCAGCCAACTGGCCATCCAAAAGAAGACAATTGTTAGTTATTTTTATTCCCATGTTGTCTAGCCAGAATATTACGTAGTTTTACTCCAAGTTAGTCTGGATGAGGAAATTCAGTTTCTACAAAACTCATACCACATGTGGCCTCCCAGCAAAGCCTGTTGCTCTTTATAGCCTGGACCACACCATTAGAATGAGGTCACCCCAGACCTAATGCGCTGTGGTCCTGATGTCCAAGAGTAACTGCATGGTGCTAAAAGCCACTAATAGTGATCTTTAAAAAAAAAAAAAAGGTTGTCTTTTTCCAAATAAGCAGTACAAAGAAAATTAGTACAAAATTAAAATTACTTTTTTGTATTTTTCTGCTGTCAGCAAGAAATTCTCAAAAATACTCACTGGAGAAGGTAGGAGGATACGAAGTGTTCAGTGATTTATCTGGTCTACAGTGTTTTTTATCACAATAATTCACTCTCATCCTTGCACAGAGAGCATCAGCCAGGCATTGGTAACCCATGCTGCACCTCAGAGTCCTACTCACATGGGTGTGCAGCTGGGGAAAGGAGAATAGCTTTGTCACAGATGAACCTCTCTGTCAGCTTATCACTTAGAGCATTTCTCCATACTGCGCAAGGTTTTAGGCCACAAAAAGATCTTTTTGCTTGGGTTTTTCACCACAGAAATAATTATTTTAAAATGTTCCCACCTCATTTAACATCAATTACTGCTAGTATACTTCCATGGCAAAATATTATAATGTAGATTTTTCTTGACTACATGAGAACACAGGGATTTGCAAGTGTTATTGAAAGTGTTGCTGTGGGAACCCATGCTGAGCTGTGAAAGTAAGATCCTACACTTTGTCTGTAATCAAGCAAAAGGGCTCCTGAGACCTTCCACCTCATTCTCCATCCATGCCCAGCCTTGTAAAACCTGGGTAAACCACAGCATGTAACTCAGTCAAAAATGGGACATGTGCTGGAAAGCAGTGGCAAGACCACTGAGGGTAGCCTCTGCATTTGTGTCAAAAAGATCCCCTGTGTAAAGCAGAGAGGAAGTACTGGAGTCCAGCAACTGCCACGCAGAGCTCCTGTTGCTTTGATTTATTTGCAGGCTAACAAAGCCCAGCAACAGTTCTGAAAAAACAATGTATCTTTGGTGCTATTACAGCTCACAATTCAACATTTTCTTTTCCCATCCTGATGGATTCCCTGTGTCCTGTCCCAGGACTGCAGGAGCCCAAGGCACATGGGATGTGAACAAGAGCACTCTGGCCAGGTCTGTGACACTGCAGTGCCATGTGTGACTGCTGTGGATGTGGCTGGTGACAGGCACAAGGCACATCCAAGCCCTGTGACCCAGCAGAGGTACCAGGCTGGCACCATGTGCCCCTGTCCTGTGCTGGAATGGTGCTGGCCAAGCTTCATGTGCTCCAAGCAAAGTGCTACCCTGGCTTTGCCTTTGGCTTCAAACACACCATCAAGAAGAAAAATGCCCTTCATACTTTTTTTCAAAGGAGATTTTGCTGCAAAAAGCATCACATGAGAGATGAAGGCTGCAGGGAGAGGAGAGAGTGTTGTATCACTATTTTCACTCATGAGATCAAGGAATTGCTGTTTTGCTTTTTTCTCCCTGAGGAACATTTTGCCATTGCCCAGGTGCACTTTGCAGAGGAGGGCCAAAGCAGCAGCAAGACAAGGTAGGAGTTCTAAACACACTGCAAGGTATGGTAAACCCTGTTTAAGTCAAGGGAGGCCTCTTGCCATGTCACTGAGATCTATAATGCCCAGACATTAGGTAACCCTGGCCTCTCTTAAGAAAAAAGCATGTGTTCAAAGAAAGCAGATTGTCTTGGCTGTCAGTTCCTGAATTAGTCCCTATTAAGTATTTCATATCTGAATTTGGCTATCCCAGCCAAACCCTCCTTGAATGACTGACATTTTTATAAGAGACTAGCAAATAGCAGATGACAAATGACTTACATCTCCTGTAGATTTATGAAGCTTTGGATTTATAAACATTTTCATTACTATGCCATGGCTATTTAAATGTTTCCAAACAAAGAGAAACAGGAGCTCCCAAGAAGAAAAGACCTAAGTATTAGTTCATGATTTCGGAAAACGGAGTTCTTTTATGGAACCAGCTACAGCACTTGACCTGTCTTCTTCTACCCCTTGCTCCATCCTGTCACTCTTTTGCTTTCATTGCCCACTTCTCATTGTTTATCTTCTTTCTTGCCCACATGCTTTCACCTTTATGATTTTCAATCAAAGTATGCAGAGATTTTTCATGTTATGTTGATTTCTCAGATATTCAGAAAGCTTAAGGATACTGTTTTTTAAACACTTTGAATATGAAAACAACCAATGCGTTCATTTTCCATGGGAGAGTTTGCATTCCCTCCTCCCTGTGCTTTACTGATAACCATGTGCTCATACAAAAAAAAAAAAAAAATAATCTATTTACTCAGACACTGAGCTGCAACCAGCAGGAAGTATTGCTCAGTGTCCCCAGTCCAGAAAATACCTTCCCACTCCCACTTCTTCTTGAACACTCTTAGACTTTCCAAAGCCACCACTTCCACCCTTTCACATAGCTCAGTATTTCCCCATTGCGTGTCCACTATAAAGCACCCTTGACTGGCCAGTTTTAAGTTTTGGACAAATGAGTAGGTGTGGTGACACAAAAGGTGCCAGCTGAGGTTGACTCTCCTGAATGTAAAGCTTTAAGTGTGATGCTGCAGCAGCAGTCACGGCCTGTTCCCACTTAAACACAAACCTCCCATAACCTTCCTTTTTTTAAGTTCCTTGTTCACGTAATTACAGTTGTAAGCCTCTCTTTACCTTGTCCCTCTGCTAATCTAATTCACTGTAACCTCTTCAGAATGAGGTGGCTGGGTTCATCACTGAAATTCATGAGTGAACTTTTAATCTCATTTGGTTGTCAAAATGGGAGAGCAGAGGCGCCAGCATGGAAATTCTCAAGTCCCGGTAAAACCTTACTGCAGCTCATTGCTCAGTTGTAGGGTGCATCAGGGTATTTTATGAGGTGCCCCTAAGGTATACCAGCCTCTTCTGCCCCAGGACTGTGCCATCACTAAGCAGAGAGACTGTGCTCCCTGTACAGGGAGAAACAGAGTAGGAAAGGAAGGGTGAAAGAGACAGAGACAGAATGGGTCTTTCCACTAGCTTTATTGTACTCCCTATTGGTTATAATCACTAATACCTGAGTAACATCTCAGATTAACATCTGCAGAAACATCTTTAGCCACATGATTTCTTGGGGAATACATTTCAACCCAAAGAAAACATGTTCCCCCCTTCACAAGCCGCAAGACTGTTTGAATGCCCTGTGGGAATGCACTCTAGGGGTTGAAATTGTTGGACACAGGTTTTTCTGGGTGTGCAGCTCTGTAGTGCTTTCCCTCACACTGCACTGGCTGCTGCTGGGAACCACCTCCTCACTCAGACATGTGAGACAGAGCCTCAAGGGGGTTGCTGCAGAAAGGTAAAGTGTTCATTCTACTACAAGTGGAAGAAATCACCAGGGACCTTGCTTCTGGAGCCTGATCTGCCCAATGCTGTATTTTAGAGCTGCCCTGTTCAGCTGTGAACAAGCACCATGATGCTGAGGAATCTACATCTGGCAACTCAGCAAGTGCCACATTAGCAGCAGTTTCTGCTCAGAGCTCCCCATCACCCCCACAATTAAAAAGCTGAGATCAGTACCATTTAAAACAAGCTTTTCAGGTGGTCTTTTCTGAAGAGAGGAATGCCTGTCTCCTGGAACTGTTCCATATATATGCAGTACTAGCAAGCAGTGTGTTACTGATGTGCATGCATGTTTGTGCACATACTCGTACACACTGTAAAGAGGTTTTTGTTTTGAAACTGCAGCAAGGCACATTTGCCAACACATAAATTAAAGGCGGGGAGCTATATTAGGCTGGAGAGCCAGAACAGAGACCTGCGGGGAAACATCACTCTCTCATTTGAGTAACAAACAGAGTCTGCTGATTCCTGAAAGCAGCTTTCTCGCTCCTCTAACGCAAAATTTTCTGTCTTTAAAGGAAATCCACAAGGATTTGCTGGAAAAAAAATAAAATATGAGGGAAACATTCTTCCTGCAGCAATATTGCTGGAGCCTAATAACCTTAACCGACCTTAGGTGTCTCCATGCTCCAGCTCCGTATCTGCTCTTAACTCATTCTGCAAGACCCACTTAACCTAATTACACAGAAGACACCTCAAGACTGGCGTGCGAGGAAGTGGGGGAGGGTGGACAACGAGCGGTTTTGCCGTGTGTCCTCAGGCATGATTTGTACGGGACGAAAAACATTCTCTCTTGCTTTAAAAAGGGATAAGCTCCACCTATGCCAGCACGGGAGAGACAAGCCGGGAAAGCTGCGTCCCGTGGAGCAGCTGGGCTGCGCTTGCCGGCGGGCTGCGCTCCCGCAAGGCCCAGGGCAGCGTGTCCTACACCGGGGACAAACCCTGTGCCACATGCAGGTCTGCCTCTGCCAGCGCTGCCCCGGCCCCTGCTCCTCCTGCGGGTGAAGTCTGAAGGTAAACCATGAGAATGGGTAGAGAGGATCGCTGTGAATTTCCTACATGGAGATCTTGGCAGTAGGACCGCTGAGCTGGAGGCAGTGTGACAGCTGTGGGAAACAGTAAATGATTAAGGAAGAGTGAGCAGTTTTGTCTTAAATTCTTGCAACAGAAAAATGGGAGAGCATCTGTGAAATGTGCCTGGCAGAGCTTTCTTTCCTGTTTTTTCCTTGATTTGCCTATGGGACACGGTGAGAGCTGGAGATAGGATGAAATAAAGAATTTCAGTAGTGCTTCAGGAAACTTACTACATAAGAAAAGAAAAAATACACATAAAAAGAGGCAGATCTCTTCTGAAGCCATGTACATTCCTGTAACTTTCAGTCATTGTAAAGAAAGTTCCTCAAATGGCAACTTAAGCAAAAGGAATAATTCTCCACAACAGATTTTTTTACACCTTTTTCTGAAATGTCTATTTTAATCATTCAGGGGAAAAGATAATAAACAGAGGAGCAGTAAGGGTCAGTATGATAATAATGTTATTCCAGACATTTCTGAAAGCAGATCATCGGTAAAATGGTACAAAAATGATCACTAAGGTCTAAGCCAGGCTGATGGGCTGTTTTCTGACCAGACGTGTACAGGTAATTTGCATTCCTGCCTTTTGCAGGAGAAGAGTGATGAACTAATTCAGCCATTGCTGCCTGCAGTTTTGAGCATTACAGGAAGGCAGAAGAATGTTTATTCTGTTGGAAGATCAACAGAGTGTAAGGAGAGCTGCAAATAGTTTTTCATGGTGACACAGAGCAAATCATCATCAGAAATTCTGCCACTTTGCCAGGTAGAGAGGAGCTGTGCAGTGCTCAGTGGGAATAGCAGTGCTGCTCTCCCACCCTTTTTCCCCAGCACGGCAGAGAAGGCAGGCTTGCCCTTCCTCTGCACCAGGCCTGGTGTCACAGGCTCCAGAGAGCCACGGGGACAGAGTAAGGACATGGCAACTCTCCAGATTTGTACACATTCTCACTTGTAGCCGAACCAAGTTTCCCAAGTATTCCTTTGTGTAATGGACATTTTTCAGTAGCATCTCTAGTTTTTGGCTGAAGTGCTGGATGCCATCTCTCATGCATCATCCTGCCCCAGGCAGTCCTGCCTGGGAAGTCCCACATGTGATAAACTCCTTCCTCCTGAAACCTGGAAGACACTGCATCATGCTGCACCGACAAAAAACTTCGGCTTTACTAAGCCTTCACTAAACTGTGACACGTTTGCATTTCAACAAAAGAGCTGTAGCTAGCTGTAACCCCAAACAGAGGTGTGACTTTCAGGCCCAGTACAGTACAAATTACAAGAACAACAGCATGTCTGATTGCCATATAGCAGAGTAGAAAGGACAGCAAAAGTGTAGTTGTTATGAGTCCTGACCACACCACAGAATGCTGAACAAGGACACTTGACAGCATTCCTAGAAAATTACAAAGCAATGCCTACAGGAAGGCAGCTCTATAGTAATTCCTCCCTCTTCCACAACATGTGCCTTTCAGATCTGGCTCATCCCCCACCTCTAGATGATGTGTGTAAATCACCAAATATGCAGTAACTTTTGAAACAAGCAGTAAGCAACGAGTTTGTGTAGGGCTGACTTTTGTTCTAACTTCACTCTTCTGAATTGATTTGATCTGCAAACCCTACAGGCATGAAAGCAGGTGTGGGAAAACTCCCAGGTCATGGCACAGCTCTTTTGCCACTGCTGTCAGCAGCCCCAAGGAGTCAAGGACAACTCTGCAAGGTGGGAGGTCAAGAAGAGATGTGGACTCTGAAATTACATATAACTAGAAGAACGAATCAAATAAAGGGAAAAATCTATCTCCTCTTTAATTTGGCAGTTCAAATGGTACAGAATCGCTCCAGCCACAAAAGGGAAATAGCACCAGTCATGTCAGATTTGCTAACGTTAAGTGTATTCCACCATCTGCAATCCTCCTCCTTCAGAGACAGCAATTGTGGAGATCCATCCGCACATCCAAATTTCAAACCCTGACTTCTGCAGGTGCGGCAGCGCCTCACACGTAACCCCCTCAGTCCCACAGGCGCTTTTTCTCTCAGGGTTTTACCGAAATCCCGCCAACCACGGGCTGTTTTCTAAGCATGCCCGCTCCCGAGCGGGATGTGAGGCTGCCCCGGTGGGGCTCAGGGCTCGGAGCTGGGTCGCATTCCCCAAAGCGGGATCTCTCCCTCCGCCCGGAGTGTGCCAGCCACGGCCCAGCGCCGCGCCCGCGCTGCCCTCTGGCGGCCGCCGCGGCACCTGCAGCGCCGTGCTGCCGCTGCGCGTTCACAGCAGCGCCGCGACCGGGAGCGCGCACGGGTCAGCGCAGGGGACAAACTTCGGAACGGGGAGTGAACGTAGAGCTGCATGGGTAACTACGGTTTGTTGTGAAGGTTTTTTTATAGCAAAGAAAAAAAATCAGGAGAAGATTTTTTTTTTCCTGCGAACTCAAAAGGAAAGCCTTTTGTCTTCAAAACAATTTGAGATAACAAGTTTATTTTTTAAAAAAGAAAACAACCAGCTAAAACAAAACACAAGTTCAGTTTTTAAAAGCCTTATATAGTTTTTGTTTGAGGTTGTTTTTGTGGTTAGGTTTGGGGTTTTTTGTGGTTTTTTTGCAATGTAACTTGAAAGTGTAATTTGAGCTTTTTCTAGTTTGGTTGAGGAAGTATTCTCCCCTCATGCCTGGAAATACCCCAAATGATTCTGTTACACATACTTTAAAAAATTCGCATTTGTCCTAAAACTTTCACAGAATCACAGAATTTTTAGTGTTGGAAGGGATCTCTGGAAATAATCCAGTCCACCCCCCACCCCCATCCCCTAAAGTAGGTTACAGAGGAACTTGTCTAGGTGAGTTTTGAATGTCTCCGAAGAGGGAGACTCAAGGACCTCCCTGGGCAGCCCGTCCCAGTCTTCTGCCACTCTCAACATAAAGAAGTTCTTCCTCATGTTGAGGTGAAACTTCTTGTCTTTTAGTTTGTGACCATTTCTCCTTGTCCTGTCACTGGGCACCACTCAAACAAGTCTAGCACCATCCTCCTGACACCCATCTTTGAGACAGTTACAAGTGTTATTGAGATCCCCTCTCAGCCTTCTCTTCTCTGGATTAAACAGGCTCAGCTCCTGCAGTCTGTCCTTATAAGAGATGCTCCAGATCCCAAATCATCTTTGCAGCTTCTGCTGGACTCTTTCCAGGAGCTCCTTGTCTCTTTTGTTCTGAGGAGCTCAGAACTGGGCACAGCACTCCAGCTGTGCCCTCACTAGGGAGGAGTGGAGGGGCAGGATCACGTCCCTTGACCTGCTGGCTTTCACCACTTAGAAAGCAGCAAATAAACAGGCAGAGTTTCATAGGGAGGTTTCTTAAGGTTCTACAGAAAGAGTGTCCCTAGAGGAAGTAAGCTCTGCCTGGCCATCATGATGCCTCTTTCACTGCATTCAGTATTATATTTGGGGTGAAATTACCAATCATAGGGGACTAGAGATTAACTACCCCCAAAAATAGTAATAATAATAAAAATTTAAAATATTTTTAAAATAAAAAAGAGAGGCATAAGACCTAAGGATAAGTTGACTATGCTTGAAATTTCTCAAGAAACTTCGCTACTTGAGGAACATGGCACAGGAACATGGAACATGCTCTGTGGGGCAAAGTGCACTTGACCTTCCTAAAGGAAAGGAGCTTTTTCCACCATCTGGAGAAACACATAGTAAATGCTGTTAAAATATCCTGAGCTCTGCACTCAGTATCCACATGCCAGGCTGGTCTACAGGTTGTTGATGTTAATAATAAGATTCCATCTGACTGAATGAGTTGTCTCTTAATTTGATGGAGCAGAGCAACTTTGTTGTACTGAAACACACATGCATAGCAGACTGATTAGATACAGCTGAAATTTCAGTAATGTGTCTAGTGGACCTCAGGGTAGGTTTCTGCGAGAGTTTCCAGAGAACTTCAAGCAATTTAATTGATGACACTTTCTTAACATTATTAGCAAACATTTTCTGCTTATAAAAACTGCAAGGTAAAGTGTTTGGGATGTTGTCTTAATTTTGGAATCAAGCTAGAAGGATAAGGATTTTTGTGGCAGTGTTACAAAATACTGGAAAAGTGAAGTGCAGTAACTTCTTTTTCTACAAATATAAAGTAGGGCCATTTTTCACTGGAAAGCATCAATTGATTCTGAATAAATAGCTGTAAGTAACAACAATGGACACCAGGCACCCACCAAAGTCTCTCTGTCACTCCCCTCTGCAACTGGACAGGGAAGAGCAAATATAACATAGAATTCATGGGTTGAGGTTAGGACAGAGAGAGATCACTCACCAAATCAATCTGGGCAGAACAAATCCAGCTTGGGGATATTAATTGAATTTATTACTAACAAAATTAGAGTAGAGTAATGAGAAGTAAAAGAAAACACTTTCCCTTCACACCTCCCTCCTTCCCAGCTCTAGCTCCTCCCCACCAATGGCACAGGGAGACGGGAATGTGGGTTATGATCAATTCCTCACAGGTTTCTGCTGCTGCTCAGGGAGAGGAGTCCTTCCCCTGTTCCACTGTGGGGTCCCTCCCAGGGAAGACAGTGCCCCGTGAACTTCTCCAGCGTGATTACATCCTGTAGGCAACAGTCCTCCACAAACTGCTGCTGCATGGGTCACTCTTCCATGGGGTGCAGTCCTTCAGGCACAGCCTCCTCCAGCTTGGGTCCCCCACAGGGTCACAAGTCCTACCAGGAAACCTGCTCCGGTGTGGGTTCCTCTCTTCACAGACCTGCAGGTCCCCACCAGGACGCTGTTCCAGCCTGGGTCTCCCACAGGGTCACAGCCCGCTCTCAGGCATCCACCTGCTCTGGCCTGGATCTCCTCCCCAGGCTGCAGGTGGATTTCTGCATCCCCATGGAGCCCCATAGGCTGCACCATGGGCTGCAGGAGAATCTCAGCTCCAGTGCCTGGAACACCTCCTGTCCCTCTGTCTGCACTGACCTTGGGGTCTGCAGAGTTGTTCCTCTCATATATTCTCACTCTGCTGTTCCCTGGTCACAATTACTTCTGTGCAATAACTTTTTTTCCTTCCTCTCAAATCTGTTATCACAGAGGTGTTACCACCATTTCTAGTTGGCCCAGCCTTGGCCAGTGGCACCTCTGTCTCAGAGCCATCAGGGACTAGCTCTCTGCTGGACATGGAGGAAGCTTCTGGCAGCTTCTCACAGAAACCACCCCTATAGCCCCACCACTACCAAAACCCAGGCCAGTCAAACCCACTAGATACATAAGTACAGAAATGGCTGGGGTGCTTTGGACCAAAGCTCTTGCTTCTTTGTGGAATCATCCTCTGACTTTTCTGAACCACTTGAAATACTGGCAGGTCTGTTCCAGGCCAAACCACCATAGAAACTTTTAATAAATAAACAAACAAATGCCCCTGGCTTTTGCCAGATTCAGGGCTGCAGGAATACAGCCTTGGATTTCTAGAGGTCTGTTGGATCATGCTTGGCTGTTAAAAGGAAACTGAGCAGAGTGCATGTCTATTATATGCAGTTTCCTTTGATTCCTTGAGCTTGAATAAAGGAATTATTATTTTTCTTCCGAAGGAGGAATAAAAACCGGGTAAGAGGCAAGTGGAGGTGCTTCCTGGATAATCAAGTCCTCCTTTTGTCCTTTCCAGCAGGATTTTATTTGCAAATGCCCATTCTGCACAAGCTGTAAAAGGCCTAGCCTTCTAACAATGCCATGTCCTCATTGAGGCTGACCTGGAGCAGACCTCTATTTACCAAACATAAAGATGCTAATTATTTTGTGTATAGGCCTTAACATGATTACAGAGAGCATGGACACTGGTTGTTGTTATGGCAATCTGAATTAAATTATGCTCGTGCCAGCATAATTAGGATTCCCCCCACCAGTTTATTGGGCTGTTTTTTAATGTGGCCTGGTAAAAACAATGACATGGTAAAAACAATGACAATTTCACTTTTGTACCAACTAAAACATGCAGGCAGAGAGATTGAGAAAAGCCATGAGGTATCTTTATCAAACCCTGACAAGGGAGGTGGTCAGGGTTTCATGCAAAACCCAGAGATGTCTTTCCTGCCCCTCTGAGCATTTCAATAAAATCTCATCTAAAAAAAAAAAAAGAAAAGAAAATTGAACAGGAGTCATAAAAACTAAACTTGGGTGAGGCCTTCCCTGTTAAATTCCTTGTTTTTCCACCCTGCCTTTGCAGGATGGGAACAATTGCAGCATTCAAGCCCTGCAGCACAGTGAGGTAATGGAGTTACAAGTCTGCATGTCGGGGGACAGCGGCATCGAGGTGGGGGGTGGGCTGTGGGTGACATGGCCTTTGGGGAAGCAAGGAGGAGAGATGGATGCAGCAGTAGGCCAGGCTGGTGCCCTTGGCCAGCTCTGGGTCCTGCCGTGGCCAGAGGGCCTCAGGACCTGAGGGAGGACATCCGAGGAAGCCCAACAAGGCACCGAGGCCCTGCCCACACCCCTCAGCAGCACCCTGCAGGACAGGTCTCATCTGCTGCTGTCACCGCCTCTGCGGCCACAAATCCCTCCCTCTGTCGCCATCCTGGGAAAACATGCTGCACTGGCTGCAGCTGTGTCACACAGCTTTGGGAACAGCTGAAGGTGAAAGACCATCTCCTGCCTCCTTTCTGCTGTTCTGGAGGACACTTTGTCGAAGCCTCCTGAGGGCCAGGCCATTGATGCTGATGCAGTCAGGAGGGAAAAGGTGTTAGTTTCTCACAGGAGCTACAGTTCCAGCATGAGTAACTTGGACATGCGGTTTGGCTTCTAAAGGGGTGTTAGTCCATCAGAGTGTGAGTCTTGTGGTGGCAGCAGAGATGCAAGTGATGCATTTAAAGGCTGTGTGGTCATTTCTACGGCAGAAAATCACTGCGTCAGATACTTGGTGGGATGCTCCACTTCCGGAAACATAAATGCACCAAAGTCTAGGCAAATGGGATGACACACACATATTTTGTATTACACATGTTCTTAAAGGATTTATGGATTTTTGAAACCAGGGATTGTAGTTCATTCAGATTTGCTGTTATTTCTAGCACTTTGCATGATTTGATTTCCTGAATATATTGTGAAGTCAGAAATAAGCAATGAGGTCAAGCTAATATACAGACAAGTATAACACATCTACTAGGTACTTTCCAGGAATCCACTTGGAAAATTTCTGAATATATGACCCTGTTAGACAGAGTTTGTTTGGTAGGATCACAGTGAGCCACAAATGTGAGAGAGGCCGTGAGGGAACCAGTTCACAGGGGAATTCCCATGCAGCAGAGCTCACTGATCTAAATGGTCTGACACTGTCTCCAAAACTGTGAAAGACTGTGATAACAGCAGAGCATCAAATAACAGCTTCCTTGGTTCTCACTACATTCCATCCCCCCTCATGAACAGTAAAATGAATAAGGAAATATTACCTTAAAGACTGGTACTTTGAAGAATATATTTACATCATACAATTGCCATATAATCAGCAGCATTAATTGCCATAAGAATCAAGTACTGTGGGACAAAAACTTTGCTATCAATAAGCAATTCCTTTTGGAGGGATTTGGTAGGCTTAATCAAGTCTTATCAAAACTGCCCACCTTATGGCTCATGTTAGATTTTACTCCTACTTCAGAGTACTGCTGGGACAGTGCCAGTGGGGAAGTGCTCAAGGACCTTATTCAAGTCCTGTATGGCTTCAGTGTTCAGTGGAAAGCAAGAGCTGGGGAAGACTTTTCTTAGAAATGGGATCTCCACCCGATACATTAATGTTGTCAGTAAACACCCTCATCTGTCCAGCTCTATTATTTTCTCCAAGGTGACCTTGATGCTACAGATTGCATTCATTGCACTGGAGCCAGTGCAAACTGGCTCACAGGAGGCTGCCCCACTGTGTGGGAAGCCCACACACCCTACCAGAGTCTCAGCAGCACCACCAAAAATTTCTTTACCCTTCCAGGGATAACACTAACTCTGGTATTTCCCACCACCCTAGCTGAGTAGCTTTATTTTTCTAGCAGTCCAAGGAATGTTTCTCCATGACTCAAGCAGGCCCAAGATCCAAACTTCCAGGGCTTTGCCTCCTCTGGATGATGAGTTCTCTCCAGCTCCAGGAAACGGGATCTTTTGGCCCATTTGGCTCCTGTACTTGAAGGAGCCAGTCCAGAGGTGCTTCTCAGTCTCTCACCTAGGAGCAGGGAGGAAGAAGAGTGATGGAGGTGGAGGAATGCACATTGTGGGACTAGCTTTACGCTGGCACCAAGGCTACAATTGCCCCCTTCTAAGGCAACAACCTCAGCTTGTGGCCAATGCCAGCCCTGTACTACAGCAGCAGGACCCAGTCATGAAAGCTGATGATGCAGCTTAATGATCTTAGCAATTGGAGGGGAGACAATAACTATTTGTGCAAGTAAATTTTGGTAGATTTTTTTCTGTGTGGCACCTGAAACAGAAGTACCTTCCTTCCCTCTCTCCCAGCAGTACTATTTCTTCCATACAGCTGTATTCAAGGCAAAGCACCTGGGACATGGATTCACCTGCAATGGGTGTCTCATTGCAGCAAGGCAGGGGAGATCTTGCTGTCAGCAGTTACAGTGACTGCATTTTATCTAGATTCAATCTATGGATTTTAATATAGATCTTTGTTACATGAGACTGAGTACTGTTCCTATGAAAGCACTGCCTTTTGGAACAAGTTTCAGTGAGTTTATTATAGGAGCACTCATCAAATGGAGGAGTAGAGGGTGCTGGGTGGGGACAAGCTATTTTAGAAATTGAAAATGAACTCATATTTAGCATAGAGCAGCTTTATAGGAACCTTCAGACTTAAAACCAAAAAGAAATAGAAGTAAAGACTCAGGCTTTGATAAAAAACAAATGCGTATCTTTATGTGATGTATGTCAGTTCCCTGTGCCCCTTAAAGATAACTCAGCATAAACCCACCATGTGAACATAGGAAACAGCTTTTATAAACTAAGCTGACACTTTAGGTCCTAGACTAAATGCAAGTAGTTTACTGAAGTGATGTGACACAGAAATATTGAGGGGGCACAAATAGTAGTCTGGCTTTATTTTCACATCAGCAGGGCACTTCATCTGAAGCAAAGGAAAAAATACAATTCATGATTTCTGCGAAGGTCTCCTGATACTAGTGCAATCTGAATGCCATTAGTGTAAGTATCGCTAGTTATCTTGCACTGACTTGACTTTTACTGTTCCTTCCTGAAATACAGGAGAATTATTTACCTCTAACTCTTGTGCCGGCATGCAGACGCTGTACCAGGGAGGCAGCGAGACCGGGAACTGAAATGGGAGATAGTCTCAGCTGTGATTTTCTCTCCCCACTAGATGGCCCCTATCCCTACCCGTGAGCCACGGAAGGGAAGATTCCTTCCCAGCATGTAATGCTAGCTACAGAGCGATCCCACGCCGGCACACAGGCTCTGCAGGCTGACAAACCTACTGCCCTACCCCGGCATCGCTGAGGGCTCCGTTTTGGAAATCTCATTCTCTGTATCTAGATAGAGAGGAATGGCTCCCCAGCCCTGCTGTACATTCCATTTCACATACAACCCTCCACTGGAGAACCAGGGCCAAATCTGGTGGTGTTTTTCCAGGAAACTGTATTTGGAAACTCGGATCCTGAATTTAAAGGCGACTCCCTTGTTTTTACTGCATGCAGATATTTCACCCACACGTTGGTATTTCTCTAGCCATTAGAAAAAGACATTTACCCAGTGTTTCGCAGGTCTGACACTGGCAACAGAAAGTAGGGTACATCCCTTTTTATATCTATGTACACACACTCTTTGATACCTCACTCCCTCAGTGCATTGAAGAGGAAAAAACTGCCTCCTCCCAAGAAGTCTCCAGCTACATTTTTCTCAGAAAATAAAAATAATGTATGTAAGTTCCTCTTTGTGCCCCAATCAGGCCAGGAAAAAAATGCAGCCCATTGTAAACATATTTATTTACAGTTACAGAGCAGGAAGTGAAATACTGGCATATTTCATCATGTATAATCTGTTCAGAAGTGAGGACCTTTGATATAAAAAATGGGAATGAACTAGCATGGCAGCAAAATCAACATTTGTTTAAGTTCAAGGAATTCAGATCCAGGCAAATAAGAACATCCCCACCCCAAATCCAGGTACTAGATGCTAAGAAATTAATCTGATGCAGAGTGAGGGGAAAACTCTTCTGTTCCAGATTTTATGGCATGATCATCTCATTGCATTACATCTGCACCACTTTCAACTATGTGTCAAAATCATATAGCCGAAGGAACCCATGTCCTTATGGCAAAGGCATAAAATATACATACACTTTATTAAAGTTGCATTAGCTTTGTTCATTCTCAACACAAAGCCTTGGAGGCATTGTTGCCTTGAAGAGCAAAACACCAGTTTTGGTAGTTAGGAGCATAAATACTAATCCTTTCTCTGATATTCACCTAGCTTGAAACTGCAACTGTCACTTGTGCTGTAATTTCCTTCCTTGTGAAGTATGGAGGAAATAGTGTTGTGTTTGCCTTGCAGGGCTGTCTTGGAATGGTTAAAAGTTGAACTCTGCTTTAAATGCATAGGGTACTGCTACTTAATAGCTCAGTATTTTTAAAACCTACTTCTTTTTCAAGAACTCAGAGGTCTCTTTTGTGATTCATCTGGTTTTCCCTTGATCAGCCTTATGACAGACTGTGAAGATGTTCCCAGAGGAAAGAAGGAGGGGACACTGAATGGCAGAGTGCAGGGCATGCTGCCTTTCAGAGGGACATCACAGCTGCCCATGTAGAACAGCCCAGTGATGCATCCAGCCCAGCGCATATCTCCCACAGTGGCCCCTGCCATGTGCTCTGGAGGAAAGTGGAGACATTCCCCCTCATTTCAACCTGTCAGGTGGTCAATATTATACTACTGAACAAGCCCTGCATTCCTGACTGCCTCTGTCACTCTTGTCAAGGAAGAGGATTATTGAGCCCTGTAATGACCACAATATAAATGGTATGAGCGAATCTCAATCTTTCTCCTCTCTGTACTATTCAGATTTGTACATTAGCACAGGCCAAGCCTGCTTCTGAAACTTCCCAAAAGTCCTAACCAAAAGTACCAAAGTCCTTGTGCAAAGATTGCACTATCACCGTAATGTGGTCCTGTCTCCCCTTGGTGCTCTGGAAAACTGTTTGCCTCTCTTGTTGGGGTGGTTAATATGCCATTGTCTTGCCTTCCTCAGTCATCCTGTCAGACCCAGCACAACATACTCATGACCCCCAAGGATGAAGTACAGCCATCTCCAGACACCACACGTCCAGAGTGTTTTACCCTGACCATTGTTACAGAATCTCTGTATCTCAAGATGCTGAAGACATGAACATCTCAGATCCATTCAAGACAGGCAGCCATAGAGTGGATGTGTCCAACCATGGCTAGTCTGTGGAACACCTTGAAATTCTTGGGTCTTAGGAAAAGTGTTGCACTAATCTGATAGAAAACAAAAATACAGTGTATAATGTGTAAGCACTCTGCTGCTGACCAGAGCACTGAACAACAGGGAGCCTGAACAACAGGTAAAACCTCATCAGAGCTCATATAGGGCTACAGCCTTTCCAACATATGTGAGAGAGATCTCTCTTTTTTTCAGTAGTTAGAAGTGAGGCCTTAAAATATAAAGCATTCAGTGTAATACAGCTGCAGTACTGATGTCAGATGTGCATAACCCAGAGCATGGAGAAAGAAAGCAAGAGCACATTGCACAGGAATAATAACCGGTCTATGTGAAATCATATGACCAGTCAGTTGGTGGATTAATAATTTTAGCAGCTGTTCCTACCAAACTGGCTTTGCTGAGGGAAAGCACAAAAGAAAAGCTTCCCTCTCCACTATCCCAAGAGAGAGAGACCCTCTGCAATAGAGTCCTTAGTATCAAATAATGTATTGAACTAGAACTGCAATGTTGAATTTTTTGACGTCTCCCACACGGCAAGCAATCCTTTGAGCCTCCAAAGTTTAAGAAGGTCACTTAAGAAGTCCAGTGTAAGATAATATAGATGTATTCATCAGGATAAATGACTTACACAATTGATTTCCACTTTCCCATCATGCTAGGCTGTTGAAATTTGATAGAATAATACATTAGGAATGGAGCTGCATATAAGCACTTTGAGGAAAAATAAATTTCATTTTTGATTTTTCTTTCTAAGATAACCAGAAGATTTAAATCTGGTCTCAAACACTGATATTCCCTTCAATATGAGATTTTGAAATTAATTTTGGTCCTCTGATTATAGAAAAAGACCAACTTCAAACTTTAGTATTTCTGTCATAAAAAGGTCATCACTCTACTGTTTTATCATTCTATTTCATTTTCCATCCATGGGACATGTAGGACATGAAACTTCTGACTTGGAGAAAGTAGGGCTGGTTGAGGTCACTTGTTCAGTTTTTAAAGCTTTAGGCAAGACACCTCTCAAAGCTGAGCAAGTGCATTGTAGACATTGATGCTGATTGTCTCTGTGAGCTGGCAGGTCAGCTGTGGTCCATCAATAAAGCCTTGAGGTCTGTACAAAGAGGAGCCAGATTTTGGATTAATCTGAGAACACAGATGCAGGAACTTCCACAGTAAATAAGCCTTTGGCAGGTATGTCAATGTTTCATATTGTGTTTCTTCTTAATAACACTACTTAATGTGCTAGGATCCAGAGCCTGAAATTTATTTGGCTATCTAATGAAGAGTAAAATCTCTGGAAGAAAAATGTCTTGAAGCACCATGGAATGTGTTTTAGGTGTCACATTGCCACAGAAATTTCAGCTTGCTTAATATCAGATTACTGACACTTCTTTCTCTCTGAGAAGCACACCATGACCTTTTCCAATCCTTCTTAGAAGAAGAGTTTCCATACTCAGAAGCAAGATTCTCAGGGAGTTAGTGAGAAAGTTTGCTGTTGCTGACATCTTTCCAGGACAGGTGCTCAGAGCAATCCTGGGCAGTTATGGGTCTGCACTTGGGCATAAGTGCTTAAGCCTCTACTCTAGTTAAGCCTCTTCCTAAGCAAACCTGTGATGTGCCAATCAGAGGACAAGTCAGAGCTCTTGAAATGTCTCTGCAATGCTAAGGAACAGCATAGTGATTTTGAAGGCAGTTTAGGTCAATGATCATGAAATTCTGCACCTGAAAGGACATACAGATAATCTATATAAATCTTTAAAGCCCTCACAGGATTAAATTTAAAATTATCAACTATGAGACTAATGCTTTGATCTCAAAGGAGAGAACACACTGCTTCTGAGCAGGAGCTGTAGGCAAGCTTCAAACTGTCTTTTTCCAAACAATCACAACAAAGTGGGTTATAAATCAAAGTTTTGCTCCCCCTTCCTCAAGTGTCCACTTAGCAAAACTCTGTTTCCAGGACAGAGAAACTGAAAGGCCAGAGGAATACAAGCATCCAACATCATCCATGTTCTACATGTTCTTGGACAGAATAAAAAAACACCAGAGATGTGTCTAAATGCCTTTAAGGAACCAGTATTTCATTCAAAAGTTTGAGACACTTTGAAATATAAGTGAGGTGAATTTCCTCAGCACACCTTGACAGAAAGTTGTTGTTTCTCTCCTACCTACCACATTAATTCTGAGCAGGAACTAGATTGGCAAAGGTTGGAAAAACAACAGGTGTTGAAAAAAAGCTGTGGAGAAAAAAAGCTGGGTTTCAGCAGAAACTATGAAGCACTTTTCTAATCCTAGTGGACATTCTCTGTAGGCTTCCAAAAATATGCCCCCTGAAAAGATCAAAATATTATTTGCTCTTGCAACAGTTCCTCCACAAAGTGTAACATAATGCCTGACTTTCCTCTAAATTCTCTCTAAGTGCCTGTCCTTTGACTGGGTGCTTCTCTGATCAGAGCATTCTTGGCACAGTTCTAACATGTACTTGTGATTAATTAATTGTAATCAAAGAGAGACCTGTAGGCACAGACAGATTGCTTTCATCCTGGGAGAAAACATTGCCTTTCTCATGTCCCATATCTGCAAAGGAAACAAGAGCCCCAAACACCACCCATTGTCATCTGTCTGTTGGAAAATTTACATTCAGCAGCAAAGTGATGGAGAAAACAGCAACATGTCCTACCCAAGAGCTCCAAGTAAACTTCCATCCCCATGAGTACATCTGAGGCCATTCAATGTTCAGAAGACCATGTCTCAGCTACTGGAGATAACTACTGATGAGTTCACTGGCTGCCCACAGACAGCACAAACCTAGTGCTCCCATGGAGTAACCAAGAGCCTTAAAACAGCAATTTCTGCCTCCCAAGCAACTCTCTGCAATTAAAACTCACTCTTCCCTAAAAACCTCTCAACGTGAAAAGCAAAAGCCAAACTCCAGAGGAAAGGAACAGAAGAAGGGAGCCTGGCAGGATGAGCCTAGAGAAGATTCCTCCATTTATCCACTTCCACATCTACGTTAGGACAGGCTGCATCACACGAGAGACTTAGTCTGGGTATGAAACTGACCAAATACTGCTTCTCTTGGAAGGTTTCTGGTGCAATGATACACTCGGACCAAATCACAGAATCACAGAATCACAGAACAGCCCAAGTTGGAAGGGACCTTGAAAGGTCATGTGGTCCAATCTTTGGAGGGAAAGGGAGCATAAATAGGATTATCTACCACTCTGAACTATCACATCTTGAAAAACTCCAGTGATAGGGGCTCTACCCCATTCTTGAAGAGACCATTCTTCTTAGATGCTTATGTTCCTTAGAAGCCACCTGGTTCTGGGGCAAATCAAGACAAAAAAGAGCCATCCTCCTGCCCACTGAGGCAAAGATTTTGACAAGACAGCAAGTATAAGTAGCTACTCATGGGAAAATAATAACAACTGATCTATGACCAAAACCAGCCTGCATGACTTGGACATGCAGGACAGTGAAGCATGTTAATATGACACACTCAGAAATGTGCCTTTTCGGCCCTTTGTGAGTGCTGAGTGTAACAGAGGATATTTTCAACCCCTCAGAAATCTGGTTTCTTCCAGAAGAAACAGTATTAACATGCTGAAAGGGTGATGACTAATGCTGGACAAATTAATTTTGTTGCAACATTTGTTTTATGAAAAGCCTTAAATGAACCTATTTATTTTATTTCCAGAAAGCATTGCTCCTTACTGATGACTGACTTTTACTGATGGCATCCTTAGAAACCCACAAATGATTGGTTTGGGGGTTGTCAATGTGGCTATTTGCAGGTGATGAAGAAAGGAAGTAAATAAAAATGTGATTTGACATTTCATTAGTAATGCTAGAGATGGCTGTGTGCAGAACAGAGGCAATGAATATTGCACCTGCTGGAGTGCAAGCAATAGAGGCAAATGCATAACCTGCTCTGACCTCTAGCCTTCATTACCCAGAACAATATGCCATTCCACATATCCAAAATCACACTATGCTTGTGATAGCAGCAACCAGTGGCTGGATTTACATCTACCCAGCCGGAGTTAAATTGCTATGATTCAGCTACCTCCTTCCTTTCTCTCTTGAACATAACCTGTCTTCTAGCTAGACTGCTGCCTTTCCAGTTGGGAATAAGCCACTGTTTTAAAGAAAAAGAACTGTGTGGGTGGAATGAAATACTTGCAGGATACAGTGCTCTGCCATTTAGATTTTTTTTTCCCTAATAAAGAGAGGGTGCAAAAAGGCGCTGGAATCCAAAGCACAAACCCAAGTGTGCAGCTGCATCTTTGAGCTTCTTTCTTGATCATTTAGCTAACTTGCTTTAAAAAATGATTGAAATTTCCAGACTAACTACAAGAAATCTGTGGTGACTAGTCCAAATATTTTAATGATAACAAAGACTAACGGTAAAGTGAAATTCCTCTATAAAGATTGTGGCAATTCATGCAGTTTACAGTGGTATGAAGAAGATGAGACTTTGACCCTGTATGAACACATAATCAATCAGTGAGCTACCCTGTGAACAAAAAGCCATTTCCTTGTACTTGATACTTGAGGAGATTATGAGAAAATTGTATGTTTTGTATAAAACAGAGTGCAAAGGCTTGTGCCTGGAAGGAAAGGTTACATGCACAACCCATTATTAAGAAGAACCTTATTTTTCTGCTGCTCATCTGGTTCTTAACTTCAAAATAAGAGCATATATTAAACATTTTTAGTTTTCTCTGTGGTGGGGGTGATAAAAATTCTTTCCCAGCTCCATTCTTGCACGAGGCATCCACATCTGGCTCTAACAGGACCAGTGGGCAATCTCGGTGAGAAGTGCACTGGGAGAAGCTGGCATGTGGAGTTCACCAAAAGTGAACTTTCCTTGTTTCTTCTGGCAGAGAGAGCTGAGCTGAGCCAATCTCCCTGTCCCACAAACCATCACAGCTGGGTACATCATCATGGAAAGTATAATGGTGTTAAGGAAATGGATGAGGCTTTGTAATAGATCTGGGCTTATATTGATTAAGGAAATAAGTTTTATGTTTGTGCAAATCTAGAGAGAGAGAGATACATAGTGAATACACTTACACACTTATCTATATGTACATAAGCACAGATATAAAGATAAAAAATACATAAACATGATATATCCTCCTTTACTAGTGGGATAAAAAAATATTTCTTTTGCATCCAGCAACTCCCATCTCTCTTTAGAGAGGTGACCAGTCTCTGAGAATATGTGCTTTCTGGCTTAGCTCTCTTTCCTCCTCTTTTGGCCATTTCCCTCCAATTATACTGGTGTATGCCTGGATTAATTAAGGTCTCATTCCAGTGTGGATGGAAGTCAGTTCTCTCATTGACTTGGTTGTTCACATGCACACAAACACCTTTACAGGACACAATTCAATGACATCTGGGAAACTTGCTTTAAGGCACGACCTGATGGTCATGGTGAGAAAACTAAACAGTCCTTCACTGGAAGCTAGTGAGGAGTAACTACACTGGTGGAAGCACTGCCTAGGTGCTGCATTAATGGCACAGCCCTTCCTACAGGCACAGGCAATGCTCAAAGCATTCAGCAGAAGCTTTACTACCTGGCCATGAAGTCACATCCAAAGTCATTCTATTGGTATTTCACTTTCAGCTTAACCTTGCTCTCAGTTTAACCTTGCTCTCCAATTTGAAGGATTATTTCAGACAGTGAGGAACAGAGCTACCAGCAGTGATCACTAAGGCTGCACTTAGGGTCCCTGGTAGGACAGCATTTATGGCACTCATCAGATGGGTAAGAGACACAAGCAAATTCACTCAGGTAGAAAGAGGAGTTGAACCACTGTCCCTGTAGGTAGGTACAAGCTATGACCATGGAGCTCTAAGAATTAACCAGCAACAGTCTCACCTCCCTTCCAGACTCTCTGCTGCATGATAAATGGTCAGTGAGACATGTTCAGTTGATATAAACAATGGGTTTGACAGTAAATAAAACATATCTGTTGAAGAATTGTGCTTAGCTGTACTCCAGTGTCTTTTAGCTGTTTATGAAAATGTTGGCCCAACCCAAAAGAAGCCCTTATCAGGTTTCAGTATAAAACAGAAACAGAAAGATAAATAAAGAAAATGAAACCTTTCTGAAATTGTTTACTGTTATTAAAGCATTAAGAGGGCAAGGGGCAGGTGAGGCATCTGAAAAGAAAGGAAGAAGTGCAACAATCACCTGGAAGAGTGAACTGAACAGTCTGTCTTACTCTCAGATCTGTGCAGAAATCAGTCTGAGAAGGATGGGTTTTGATCCCTTATGAATCACACCTTCACTCTACAAAGCAGTAATAGAAACAGTATCTAGTCTTACACAGCACTTAAAATATGCAGCAGTTGAAGTACAGGACTCATCCTTTGAATGACTTACTTAAATATGGAGTCAGGAGTTCACAATTTGTTCTCTAAAGAGGGAAAGAGAAAGTAGCAACAATGCTCTTGTTTTGTCCAGTTAAAATCAACACTTTTTGTGGCACTGAGTTAGCCAAGAAGCACAGGTTTAGGCTGCAATGTCAATCAAAACATGGTCAAGATGGCATGCAAAGAGTCTGGGGACTGCACAAAAGCATGTGTTTAAAACCAAAAATGCACCTTTGCTGCTGCATTCACCCAGGCTAATGTCCTTTGAAGTGCTTCTTTGAACCATAGTCACTGGATCAGGGCCCAGAGAGAAACAAATTCCTGGCTCCTGTGAGCTTTTCAACCTGCTCACAGGTGTATAAATCTCAAGGCACCTCATCTAATTACAGTTTCAAGCAAAATATCAGAGGAAGTAGTTTAAAAAAGAAGTTGCCATCACTCCTGCCACATAGATATTTATGATCTCATCTCTGTCTGCAGGGTCAACACTTCCACCTAGAGGTGGTTTTCCATAAGAATGTCAAATTTATGCTGACACTTTTGTAGAGCCATTCTGCAGAAATGAATGAACCAGAGACTGGGGAAAGCTCACGCCTGCAGCCAATTATTCCTGTTTGGCAGGACTCTTTCCTTCTGTTTTTAAGTTGTGGCTTATCATTTCCCTGTGATTCACTCACACTTCAGTGCTAACCCAATGTACAGATCCAGTGCAAAGCTCAGAGTACTCCAGTGGGTGAAGCCAGCTGGCAGTTCAGAGGAGATAAAACCTGACCTATTTACTCTCAAACTGTTTCTTCCCTGGCTTGCTGTAGGGCTAGATACTATGTAAAGTGAGCTTTCTCACTCTTTTATTGGTGATCACTCCTAAAGCCTCTTCTGGGACAGGATGAAATCTTCCTTCCTGCTCAGTTGGAGACATCTGCAAGACTTCATCTGTAAAACACAATTCAGAGTTGTTTCATGGGGTCCTCTACACAGAGGTGAATTTTACAGAGCAGTGGCACATCAGTTCCTTTAACACATGCATGTTGTCTCTGAAAATCCAGCAATATGTTCTTAACTGCAGAAATGATCAGTTAGCATAACATTTTTTTTCATTCTGTGTTTTCATGAGCATATCTTGTACCTTGGTATGACTTTAAGCATATTCAGATACAGTTTTTCTAGCTATTGACAGCAGAGGAATGGTTCACATTTATTTTGGCTTTGTGACTTAATACAAAGGCAAGGGGTCAGAGTATTTGTTTTAAAAATAGCAAATTATTTTCAGCTTTAAGCTTTTTTTAAACAATTGGCATTATGTTATTCTGAATTGTAAAAACCTCAACAACAACACTGTTCTTGGAATACCAGGAAAGCTATGTCTGTCAAAACCAGTGCTGTCCGGACCATGAATCCAAATCCTGGTCTCACTGAAATCACTTGTACAATTTAACTTAATTTCAAAGAAGCTGAAAATGTATTGCCAACCATAATTACTCAGAAACTGGAAGAAGCCCCATCTTCACAGGGGCTTTCTACAGAAAGGGTTTTACAGAATTTAACGGAATGTAACTTTTCTGAACAATCTGATGGGAAACAGCCTGCTTTGAATCTCCATGTTTACACTACCATTCTTTTTTATCTGAAAGTATTTTATAAGAAAAGTTGGGTACCTAAAATTCATAAATTTTAGAAACTTATAAATAAACAGCTTGTTGGGTCTTTGGGTGTGGTTTGGTTTGGTTTGGTTTGGTTTGGTTTGGTTTGGTTTGGTTTGGTTTGGGGCTTTTTTTCAGAAATGCTGTTCAGCCAGCAGCTATGTGCTGAGGAGGTCAGAGAGCTGTAGTGTGCCAAACAGTACCCACCAAGCTCCCTGCTTGTGCTGGACACAGCACAGATGCCTTTCCCCCACCAGGACCTGGAGCCATGGCACCAGGCAGGTCACACTCCACAGAGATGCTCCCCCCAGACAGCATCCTGCTGCCAACCACGGTGTGCCAGCTGCGGGGCTCACAGAAACTCCCCCTCAGTGTTCCCGTGCCATGTTTCAAAGATGGTCCTGCTTTTTCTTCTGGTTTTCTGAAGGAAGAGGCACAAAAATATCCTAGGTGTAAAATAGGGATAACTGTTGCTTCTACCTTTCAGAAACCCCATGAAGACGCACCAGGGCTGTTAAACTTTGGCTGAGGTCTGAAACTTGCTGACATGCAACATCCAGAAAGCACAATTACAGAAACAAATGAGATGTGTATTACAGAAATTAAGCTTTTGTGTTGCTCTCTGAGTCCTTGAGGCCTGTACTCTGACAGCTGTGCAGAGATGGAACCACCACCCAGGACAAACTACTATAGCAGTGGAGAGGGGAACTTTCTTACTCTAACTGGGTAACCCATCTTGGAAAGAAAATTGCTACTATGGGGAAAAAAGTTGCTACTATGTTTGGGTTTTTAAATATTCTGCTATGTGCAAAGTTAATAGCTACCACCTGGGTCCACATGGTATGTTTGATAGTAGGGGGGGTGTGAATGAGGAAGATTAAGGGTTGTAGAAGCACAGTTGTGCAACTATTCAGCTGATTTATATGAATGTCCTGGTGGTTTTACCCATGCTTCTTCCTTTTTGTCTTTTTTTTTTTTGAGAAAATGTGTTGGATGCAATCCTGGTCTCTCCAGGATGAATGGAAAAGAACATTGACTCACTTTGTGTGGGCACTGTGGAAGAAAGTGGTGGGATTTTTTTCAAGGAGAACTTAAATAACAGGCTGGATGGACCAGCGTAGTGAAAGACGACCGAGACTGCTGTGCAAAAGTGGTTGGCGGTGTTGTGATTTTTTTTTTTAAGAAACTAGGGCAGAAAAAAATATTGTAGGTGGCTTGTTACTTCACTGGGGGCTGGGGACGGCAGGGTGAGCACAGCCATTTTGGAAAGCTGAGCAAATAGGACAGTGTCATTGAGTAATGTGCTGAGCTAGGAATATGAGGAGCTACATTTTATTCCCATTTCTAGTGGTAAAGGCAGGTTCATGCCAGGGCAAAACAATTTACCTGTGTTGCCTTCTCCAAGTCCCTCTTCCATGGCTGTCCCTCAGGATTGCCCTGCAGGGCAAAGCAACATTTCTGACTATTTTTCAAAGTACGGTTTAGCAAGAAAACCCTAAATTGTTTTAGACTCCCTCTCCCTCCACCTTTCCAGCAGCCACCTTGCTGCTGGTGCTTTCACCCCCCTGCCCAATGATGTGGCTCTATCCGTGGCAGCTTGCACTGTGCACTCAGGGATCCTGACTTTGCTCCTGGCAGTGATGACTTGGAGAAATCCTCAACAATCGCCTGGAGTGAAGCTTTTTACATGCACTTCTGGCAAATCCATCTGATGTATTGGCTGTCCAGTCCTCACACTCTCCTGTTGTAACATAAACAGTAAATAATGAATAGAAATGGCAGACGCTCACTAAGGCTAAATGCTATCCAGACCATAAAACTCAAACAGAAACAACAAAGAAATGTTCCACTTCGTAATTACAGCTGGAAGTATTTCAGGCATTAGAAGTGTGAAGTAATATCACTAAAAAGAGAAAGTGCACTCATGAGCCTAAAAATAAATAAATATTTATTTGAAAAGTGATAATTTCATACAGAGGAAACTCTTTTTCAAAAGAGGCTGAATATTTACTGGTTAAGCCAGAGACCTGTGACTTGGCCGTGGGTAAAACTGCTGAGTAGGTTGATGTGCTGCAGGCAATTTATACTTTGCTCTTAGTCCCAGTTTTAAGGCACAATGATGCCTGCAAGCCACTGCCTGAGAACCACTTTTTGCGCCAATATTCTTGAGCCTTTTGACCTCAACAGATCATACCTGCCTCTTCCATCAAATAAGTAGAAATTCCTGTCCTGTGTTCCTGATCCCGTGCTTTCCCAACACTTGAGGAGCATGTCATACAGCCCCCAACAAGCAACTTGGCATAGCTCCACAGTCAACCACATAAATAAGGGAACATCTCTGTTTCGGTCACTTAACATATCTATGTCTTGTTAGTACAGTTTGAGGTCCCTGAAAAAGAGGGTAGAAAGAAGAAAGCTGAGAGATACCAAACCTCTGAGCTGGGAACATTGTTTGTTCCCTCTCCATATTTGACAGGCTTCAGAAAAATCAGGGGCAAACAGTGGACTGGGTTAGATCTTGTGACAGCGCTGAACTCTACCTACTGGAAATTATTACATTTTTTTACAATATATATTGTGGCAATTTATTGGTATCCCATACTTGATCCACACATTTTTCTTGGCCATAATAACAGTAACGAACGTGGAATTTTTTTTTTGTCTTGTCATTGTATTGGGTTTGTGGGGCAATGTTTTGGTAGAGGGGGAACTAAAGGTATAGAAAATCAAGAGTGAAGTTGAGACTAGGAAGAAGGGAGGGGTAGGGGGAAGGAAAATCTTAAGGTTTGATTTTCCCCAAGTCAAGTCTGTTTTGTCCATGAAGGTAAGAGGTGAGTGATCTCCCTCTGTCCTTATCTCGAGCCATGAGCCTTTTCTTTTATTTTCTCTCCCTGTCCAGGAGGGGAGTGATAGCACTTTGGTGGGCATCTGGCATCCAGCCAGGGTTAATCCCACACACACATAATAAAACCAATACTATCCACCTGTGACTGGTACCAGCAGAGTCTTGCTGTCTTAACTGCACTAACACCAAGGATGTCTTTTGCTGGTTAGGTCAGCAGTCACATCTCTTCAATTCCTACCATGGAGTAGGGTATGATCAATTTATTTAGGTTCCAGCAAGTCATCTTCCAGGGAATAGTAGATTTTTATCATCACAAGAGAAGAAATGTAATTCCTTTATCACAGAAGATAGGCAGGCCTGTGTCTTAGAGATTAGTGCTATGATGAACTCTACACTTTAATATGAATGAAGATATTATGTCCATCCTGAAAATATATAAATAAGCTGTAGGAAAAGATCCTTAGCAGCTTAGAATATTGTAGGTCTGTTGATTTCAGTGAGCTATATTAATTTGCATGAAATGTAGATCCAGGCCTGCATTCCCAGTGCATCCTTCTCACGTGAAGAACAGAAAAAAATGTAGAAAACACGAGAGGAATCACAGTAGCTCTAGTCCCTCAAACTGAGTACTAATCAAGATTACAGAGACATAAAACAGAGATTAAAGTATGGATCTTATTTCTCATTGTGTATATTCTTTTCTTGGGATTTTAAAAGATTTACTCCATTTGGGTTAGGCACAGGTGCATAGGATGTAGATCATATCTTTAAGGCTTCCTCTGATTCTCCATCTAATAATGCTTACCAGTTGCTGATTTAAAAAGAGCAAGAGTCTTCAAGTAATTGATGCCTTATCTGCAAGAAACAATTCTCTTGATAGTAAGTGTCTGAGCAATACAAACCAATTATTATTTTCAGTAACTTTTAACTAAAGAAAAATGCAATCTAATTTCTAGTGGTAAAACCTCAAAACTCAACTGTTTTCTTAATTTTTAATAATTTACAGCCTTTCCCCAGTAGAAAGCTATGTGCGGTGATCAGAGTGGTTGTTAAATGAGATGAGATGAACTTTCTGACACTCTTAATTAATTGTCCCATGCCCATTGGTCTGTGCCTAATAGGAGCTTGTGGTGGCGTCATGAACAAGGATATTGAAAAATATAAGAAAAAAATCACTATTATCTACAGCTGATGAATCTAGTCTGTTTTCTAAAGCTGTTCTTTTGCCTTCTTTGAAGACCCAGATCAAATTTTCTGGATTCCAGCTAGAGGTTCGAGTTTGAGAAACAGAGAACCATTGTGGACACCAAATCCCATCCACGGAAATCACTGGCAGCCATTCATCTGTTGTCACTGGCTGCTTATCCCACATCCTCAGTATGCCTTGCTTTTCCACTAAAAATCCTTGATTCACAAATGCTCTAGAAGATGCCCAAAGAAGATGACAGATGTCTAGAAGATGACAGTGTTCCGCTGTAGTTCAGTGGTGAATTGTTGAAAAGACTGGTAAGAAATAATTTTGGATTAAAGGTTGCATCATAATTTTTCTGTAAGAAGCCTTGGGACAATAACATGGAGGGTGGTTGCCCTTGCTCATCTTCCCTGAGTCCTCAATAGTGACATCTGTAAGTCAGAAAGAGCAATTCCAATGAGGTGGTGCTACCATTTCTCCTCTTTTTCTCCTTGAAAGCAACAAATGCCAGATCTGACTTGCCTTTTCCTAGAGAGGTGAATGGGATGCTTTCATGAGGATATGAGGAAACCTTAAGAGTTTAAACAATATATATAGTAGCTAATGTTTGAAAAAGTCAAACAAATGGAGTAGTTTCACTGTCAATAAAAATAAATTATCTAGAACAGTAGCCAAATCATGAAGAAAAGAGTAGTCTGGGAAAATGGGTGTCAATTAAAAAAGCCGTTCTGGAATTATGAAATTCTTTGAGAGGTTTTATAGATAAGAATACACAGTAAACAGCCATCAGTCCAAACTGAAACACAAATTAAGACTGGGTTAATTATTTTCTGGAAGAAAATCTATTATGAGTACTTTCACTTTTTGGGGAAAGACAAGTTAAATCTCTTAAGATAAATTCAAGCTTCCCTGTACTTGTATGTTACATGACATCTGTGCAGATGATCTGAAGACATTTAAAAACAATCTGGTAGTTTCCATTAACATTTCCAGAATCCTGCTAAGGTTATTTTCTATGAGGTAGTAAATTGCAGGACAGTTCCCTAATTAATAACCCTTTTTTTTTTTTTTTCAGACTTGGGGCTAAATTCAGTGGTGAACTCTATGACCATGTGACACATACCTCAACAGTTTCTTGCTGGTGTCCCTTGCAAAGAGACCTCTCTGATGCCACCACCCTAAGAGAAGCAGAACCGCTTTTGGAGAATAAATGAGAAAAGAACAAATGTCAAGGCAAAAATTGACCAAAGGAGATTTACACAAATCAAAAACTGTACCTTCACTGACAGCAGAACATTTCAAATCCATCTAGATGTGAGGTGGATCTGCTGAAGACACTCTGTGGATTCAGTGGAGATGCAAAATTTTGTCCTAAAGGATCAAATTCAGACCTTACTTAATTCTTGCCAAAAATACTAATAACGAGGTAAAAGTATGGCTGCAGGTATGAAGGAATGTATGGACATGGACTAAATTAGAGAGAGGCTTGTTTTGCAGTCTTTTACTAACACTGTTATTCTGTCTGTTTAGTACCTCTATCATACTCGTTTTGTACAGTCAGATGGTCCAAGCTGCAATGCCTTGCAACTTATGTGTTTTTTCTGACTAATTCGTGATCAACCTGATAATGTCTTCACTTACCTGTCCTAACATTTCTTGCCTATATTTGATTGTTTTTCTTGCCCCCAGATTTTCTTTTTGAATCTCCCTATACTTTAACACACTGTGAGTCTGATCTGACACCTATTTTGTGTATCTTCAAAGGCCTACAAGGCATAGATACCCACATCTAGACTAGTTTTTCTTTACAGTCAGTGGAAGGAATCAGGTACTTACAAGATGTGATTTATCACAGCCTCAATGTGCTTGTTTTGCCTTCTGTGGACTCAGAGGAAGCCTGGAATGACTTGTTAAGCTGTGGGTACCTTCAGATGAGATACCTAGACCACAGATATCTCTATAATATTAGATAGGTTCTACCTTGGATTGATAGCCTTATCATAACGGTGGTGTGGCTTTCCAGGAACTCTTTTTATTCATCCCCAAATATTCTTTACTGTTAAGAGGAACATGTATCTTTTGATGGTTTGAGGTATTTTTGAAATTACATGTGTTTTTCCTTTTTCCCTTTTTTTCCTTTTCATTCTTCCTCTTAGTAATGCTGCTAAACAATACATTGAAAAGAAAGAGCAAAAGCTCATCTTCTACCAGGGATGTGATGTTGGGTTAGTCAGACAAATGCTGGCTTGGATTTGTATACTAGGTGCAAGGAATTTATGCGGGAAAGTTGGTTTTCCATTCTAAAATACAATTGTTCTTTAATAATTCCCAGCCTCTTTAGAACAAGAAGGCAGGTCTATCTATGTTTTCCTGTGATTAATCATTTTGTGAATCCTGAATTTCTCTTTAGGTAAATCCTAATTTAGCAAAATTTTCTGTTTATCTGTAGCTTCATAACAATTTGCTGGGGCAGAGCTCATATAGTCATGCACTCTATAGTTCAATACTTGTGTTTTGCAGTATCCAAACTGAATTGATGGTGGAGTCCAAAGAGTTTACAAAGAAGATGGGAGGAGAGCTCAGCAACACCATGAGGTGAATAGCCAGTTGTTTCAAAGAGCAAACTGGAGACTCCTTCCCTTGCGACTCTGACATGCTATTAGAAGGCAGAAGGAATAGAAGAAGTAAATCAAATCATCAGCATTGCAATGTCGAGGAAATGTCCAGTAGAATAAGAAATAAGGGAGATATATTCACCTGCTTACATAGAATTTGGTCAGTAAAAAGTATACAGATCTCCAATGCAGAACTGCAGATACTCAGTGCAAAAGTTACCTCTATCTCAGCACATGACAGTGAGAGCTAGAAATCCATCAAAGGCATTGACAGAAAACAAATAACTTCAAAAGCAAATTTCTCAAAGAAAATACTGTGTATTAGATATACTGAATTTGTAACAAATGCCACAGCAGAGATCTGCACAGGCTCTTAAGACATTCAGAGAAAAAGGAGAGATAAATTACTGGAGAGTATTCTCAGAATGAATCTGGAGCATTTCTCAAGGTAGCAGATCTCCAAGTTAGCTTCAGAAAGCCTCCAATGAGGAGCTTATAAAGGGGACTGTGGCATTTAACTGCTGTGAGGACCCACAGAGGGCAATCCAGGGGAGGCAGGGATCCATTCTTGTGTCAGGATGGTAGAGGAAGGACACTGATTCAGCCTGAAAAACTCCTAATCAGAGTAGGATAACAATCATGGTAATCCCAAACTCCTGCAAGATCTCCCCTTTGCCATCTCCTATGGAGATCTAAGCAGTCCTTGCACAGCACAAGAGAGCCAAGAACCACTACATAGTGTCTATCTTACTTAACCCATCTAAATAATATTGAGCTAGAGATAAGGGGAGCAGAAGGAAGTTTGGTTTTTGCCCTGCATTCATTAGACTAATGCACTACATATCTTCTCTTGCTCAGTATAGCAAACTTAGGCTTGTGGGGGGCATACACTCAGAGATACATAAAGCTTAGCAGCATGTCTAACCCAAAGGGCAATGCTAGCAGGGAAACACATGGTCTAGTTTGGGATTTTTGTCAGCTATGAGTAAGCTGACAACAGACAGTTTCTACCTCCTGCATCAGAAAGGCTCTGGAGCAACCTTCCAGGAGGAAGATGAGGGAAGGAAAATTATCTGGTAAAGTGATACATTTATAAAAGAGATGGTATTACCTGTTTGCTCATGATAGAAGAGAGCTGAATGAACACAAGGATTTTTATGCAAATCAAGGTGATGAATACATCAGTTAAACCCAAACGATGGCTTTTGTTTATTACAGCCTTTGGAGTATTTTCCCATTATCAACCACTGCTTCCAGCAAATCCTTATAAAAATTATCACAGACATAATAAATATGGGAGGAGAGAAAAAAAGACGGCAGGGGACAGGGTGAGGAGGATGTGCATGCACTCTGGCCGAGTGCTGCACTCCTAGGTCCAACCTACCTGAAGCAAAAAAACATATATATCAATTTGTGAAAGCAGCAGCACAGCAGCACCCATGGGATCGAGTGCTGGCCTAGCTCCAAGGAGAGCAGGGTGCAGTTCAGGTCTTGGTGTGCTGGATGACCTTCACTAAATCCCTTTATCTCCTGAGGTTCCCCATCATCAGTATTGATGATTACAGCCCCTTTCCTCAAGGGCTTTGAGATCTACAAATTTAAATTACTGCATGAAATAGATCTTGTCACTTTGCCACAGATTTAGTGACAGGAGATTTCATTGTAAACTTTATCCAGTACAATACTGTAAACTCTTATTTCTACAGGAAAAAGCAGGATCTTGGATATGTTTTTAAAACTGTTTAAGGAGTAAACACTTCAAACACCTTTTAAATATCAGCCTTGGCTATTAAAAAAAAAGGAAATTATAATCTAAATTAGGAGCAAAATTGCTCAGGAATTCTGAAGCGTAAGTATAAATAGATGTTCACAAAAAAATGACAGAATAGTTTGCCTTAGATTTTTATGTCTCTACAAATATGTTACCATTATTTTTGAGAATGTACTGACTAGCACTGGGGTTAAGACTCCCACAATGTCCTTTTAATAAAAGAAGTTTTGGGTTCAGCTGACTCTGACCTGATTTAGCACCCAAGAGAAAACTAATGATGGTGGTTCACCTTGCTTCATTCTTTAATGGGCTACCAAGAGCTCATACACAAAGCCAAATGTTAAGATTTCTAGACTGACATTAACTGTCACGCTATATAGACAAGGTATTGCAATTCCCATCTCTGGGCATGTCCTTTGTATATTTTCTCTCTTTATCTTGTCCAAATATCCTTGCCCCCAACAGAGAGCAAGATGCAGCTACCTGCAACCATTAGAAGATACACAAGGAGCAACTGGGCTACTCACACCTTCTGGGGAAAGTGCACACTATTAGAACTGCATAATTTTCTAAAGGCTGAGCCAGTGGTTGGGATTAGAGCTCTGTAGGTGGCTTCCCTCTCCATTTACCTTACCTTTTGTCCCATGTGTTCAGGGCTGAGCTTGCACTCACTGCAACGGGCTTTGTTTTGTAGCAACTTAAGGGCTATGTTACTTACTAAAAATAAAGCTGACCTGGCACTATTGGTAAGCATATTAATCACCTAAATTTGTTTTGGCACATACCTTGTATTTGGGATGAGGAAAACATGGGGTGAATTTGACTTTGTTTCACTGCATTACTGAATGACTGCATTTCTTCTTGGCAGGTTTTATTCCAACTGAATTCTTTTCTCTAACTGCTTTTGTTATAAAACTGTTTTCTTCTTGTTGAAGAAACAATAAAATCATTAAAAGATGCTAACCCAGAATAAAATGTTTCAAGTGAGGTTATATGAAATATATTTTTAATATAGTTCACTTTGAGATCCTTTTTTTTTCTTTCTTTTTTTTTTTTTAATGACAAATTAATGCAGCATCAGTCAGTTGTAAGACACTCCTGACACTCCTTCCACTCCCTACATGGGACTGCAGACCAGTGCAATCACACCTGTGGCATTTTATACTCATTTCTGTTTGAACAAATACAATTAGAGGGCAGGGTAAGATACAAGGCAATGGCCTATCAGGCCCTTTGTCTTTATGGGTGATATCTGTGCACTGCCCTTACAATTTGGGCAGGAGTCCAGCAGCCAGAGTTGACACAGCTGGCTTCTAGAGGTAGTCTTGCTTTTCCATAATGTAAACTATGATAAGGTCTATATTGTAAACCTATGTGGAAACTGAAACAGATTATCACAATGTATTTGGGAATTATGACTGACACCAGTGTAATTCTTGCTATTTGCTGCACTGAGTAGATTTAGATACAGTTGAGAACATGGCCTGGCATCCTTTCCTGCCTGGGAATTTCCTATTTGTTCATCTCTTTATGCCTTCAGAGAGAGCCTAGAGCATATTAAGATATTTGATAGATACCAACCATAACAGGTTTAATTTATAATAGTTTACAGGTTCTAAACAAGCTTCTGCTTGTTAATTGATAAATTCCATCAATTGATCCTAACTTCCTAAAGCAAAATTCGCTGCCTAAACCAAAATGTTTAATTTTTTTCTTGCATTCTTGGTTGACTTTTTTTCTACTTCTGGCCCTTGCTTTTAAATAACAAGAACATGTGTATGGTGGAAAATGCACCAGAAGACTTTGGTTGACATGAAAGAGCTACATCATCTTGAGCTGCAGACACACAGCTTCATTCGTAAAATGCACAAGTAATTATGTGGTATAATTACATGGTCTATCCAGGTAATTGCAGGTGAAATTAGGCATGGTGTCATGTGCTAATGAGGATTACAGCTACACTGAAATTTTTGTGTGTATGATTGCATTGATTAAGATATTTTAAATCTGCTCTTAATAGTAAGGGTTATTCAATTGTCTGGTCTGACTACCCCCAGCAGGGTGAAAGTCTACCATCACAGAAGTTTAGCACAAGGCCTTTTCATCACTGATATTTTTCAAGCAGAAATTAAATGTGATCTCTTTCTCCTTCCACTGCTGGTCCAGTCACTTTGTAAAAGCTGCCTTTTTACAGAGACATGCCTAAAAAGCAATGATCCATTTCTCTTGTGCCAGGAATAAACAGGAGAAATCAGGAAAATCGCTGAGGTCCTGCTGCCACTGTCATGTGTCAATAGGCTGTGTACAGAATGGCAGATAAAGCGTGTCATGTACAAACTGGGTGTTTAGTGCTGATGTATCAGAGTGGTACACAGATGGTTATCCCATTGCCTCAGGGAGAGAGCAGGAGGGAGGCCTGGTAGACCTGCCCCGGTATGGTTTTGCTCCTTGGGGTGATGGAGGGTATGTTCAGCATCTCTCAGAAAGCTGTTGCCCGTGTTATTTCAGTTTACTGTGCAGCCCCAAGGGTTGGTTTGAGGCTAGGTACTCTGCATAAATCCTGCAGAGGCCACTGTCCCTGAAGAACCTGCAGCATACCCTACTTGCTGCTGGCTGGGGTCACCAGATCTCAGGGGCCTTCCCCCTCCATCAGTCCCCAGGCAGGAGCTGCATCAGCACCCATGCGTGACAGCAGCTCTCCTCCACGCTTGCCTGCCTGCCTTCCCTTCACTGTCACCAAGCACTGGAGAGCAGGGGATGGTCTGCAGCAACAGCAAGGAATGGTCAAGTGACCCCTCCTGCATCAGGTATCACCCATCCCTATCTGTCTGTTGTCCATGGCTGGGGATTTGGTGAGGCTGGATAGCCCAGAGAGCAGCAGAGGGAATGTGCCTGACCACGGAAATCAGAGGTGTGTTCAAGGCTCATTTACAAGGAAGGTGAGATCATACTGGAAGACAGCACCTGGCCTTTCTTGCAAGTTTATAATATTAACACCTGCTAACATTAAAAAAAAATACCCCATTAGGAAAATTGTTTCACCCACACTGTCTCACAGCAGCCTTCTCTTTCACTGAAAAGGATACATTAGCACCAAAATCTTCTGCTGCTCTTTTTCCACTGGCTACAGCAATACTGGAATCAAGCCTAAATGTGAATATAATTGAGAACTCTTTTGAATAAAATTATCTCATTCAGACATACTGGTTCTAGGAAGTCAGGCTAATGTAATCATTACAGTGGGAGTCTAGAAGTCCAGGGCTGCTTACCTCTCCTCCTGATTTGCCTACTGACTTGTTTTATGACTTTAGAAGCAACTTAACTTTTCCGTGATTCATGTCCTTCAGCTGGGAGATAGATATGATAATGTTTGTTTATTTCAATTAAGTCTTGAGTAGTTTAAAAGGGATTCATTAACCTCCATCAGACAACTTTGAAAGGTACTAATTCATAGTATTAATAATACCATAAATACTTGAAATGAGGAGGGGGAGAACATTTTAAAAGTTCCAGAGTTTAAAGCTTAGAGGTGCTGTGAACAGAAAAGACAGATAGTATTTTGGTGGGTGGGAATATAGAAACTACTGCCATCTAGTCTACTCTTGAGCAAGACATGTTAGGTTTTGTATACTTATTTATCAATGAACCACATGTCTTCTGATTACCCCTTGGCTGCTAATTCATTCCATTTAGTTGGGGAATGTTTACATTTGTTTGCATAAAATCCCATTCATACCTTTCCCTATCTCAAATTAATTATCCTGGCTCAAACTTGGGTATACCATCTAGAGTTAATCCTTTCAAGAGTCTCTTACTTTCTTAATACATCCAATGCACAGTGCTTGGGATAACACTACTTGGAAGTAGCATTATATTTGCAGCCTACGCCCAGCCAGCATGTTTTTTTCCTAGCACAATTTGTATTTTGTGGGGTGAAAGTCTGAGCTGATAGTCTAAGTGACCTGAAGAAAATCACTGCAATTTAACTGGAGACAACTGAAATACATCCATTCAGAATAGCCAAGGCTCTAGTCAAGCTGTAATAATTAAGAGCTGTGTCCATGTCAAAAAATGTACAATCTGAGTCTGTACTTATTTGTGTATTTTTAACCAAATAATTTAGTGCTAGACTCAGACCTTACATACAACTGTGAATATGCACCTGAGGGCAGAGTTGATTCTTGTCATCATAAATGTCATCGGTCTTTCTCTGCAGCTTCCAGTGGAAAGCATAAATCTGAGGAGCCTAAGGCTATAAGATCCATCTCTTTCCATGAGCAGGTGGGGAGCAAATGGTGCTCCAAGTGCCAGTGTGTGTCACCAAGTTATCATGTAAGTTCACCAGCATTTTCTGAGGATGTTTAGGCAAGTAAATCATTGCATTTACAGGCTATTTTCATAATGACTAGTGCCTTGATTCAGTCCTGTTTGGAATAGAAGCAAATACACAGCTACTCTAAAAATGGTCACCATTGTCTGTGCAGCTGACCACTTTCACCCCTTGTCATCAATAAGTTGAACTGAGAGGCAGCTCACTTATCAGACCTTATCCATGGAAAGATTGTTTGTCTCTGTCATAGTGTTTAACACCTCCTATATAATAGCTTCTTCCTCTGTTGAGGAGCTATTCCTCTCCAAATATTAGTTTATTAAAATTAGATTCTATCGGTCCCCAAATACACCACTTGGTCTCATATGTATGCAGCTTCCACACTTCTCCTTGGTGGATTTATTATGAATGCAGTATTGGTGGTATTTTAGTCTTCACAGCAAGTAGCTGTTTCTAAGTATTGCTCCTAGGAAACTTGGGGTAATGTTTCCAAAATCACCTAAGAGGCCAAGTTCCACTTTTATTGGTGATCAAGGTGACCATGTCTCTGGCCAGAGGAGCACATTGACAGCCAGATGGCCATTTCAGCCCAGCATTATGGAAGTGCAGAAATCTCCCATCTTTTGGTCACACTGGGCTGCTGAAGGGAAACTCATGTTCACAGAGCCTTCTGGATGTCTCCTACCTCATCTGAATTCATTCAGTATCCCTATGGCAACTACAGCAGCAATTGCTCACTTGGAATAGTGATCTTAGGACAGTGTTATATCATTCCTTCTTTTAACTGATTTAGCTACTGAAAATAAAAGAAAACATTCAAAGAGCATCCATGACCTCACAGGTTTGTGAAAACAACATATAACTACTCAACAGGACCAAAAGATGTCCAAGCTGCTTAGAACAACTGCATTCAGCAAAAAGCTACAGCCTTCCTCTTGGGCAGAACAGCACTTTTCCTTGGCACTAATTTGAATGATGATGGAGGAATAGCCCTTAAATAAGGAAGAGACCTCAAAAGTTACATCTAGGGGAGGAGTAGCTTTTTTTTAAGTCAGTGGTTCTGAGGTGTCTAATTTGTGGCATCACTCTCTTGAAAGGTTTCTGCATCTGTGAACTGAAATTCTTTATCATGGACTCTAAATGATAAAGCATCATTTAGATGATTCTAAATCAAAAGATTACGCAACCAAATATTATGCAGTGAAGGGCTCACTCTGTATTTGGATATATTTCTCTGCTCCACCTTATTATTGATTAGAATCCATATCAATGTGGTGGGTCTGGCTTCATCCAGCTACTGCAGCAGCATTAGACTATCTGTGCACCAATACCTATAGGATATTTTTTTGTCTCCATCTGCAGACATTTCATGGAAAATGTCTGCTAAAATTTTCAGGTCTTCATGTTGTGCAGAGGTTTATGGTGCTTCATTTTGAAAATCCATGGCTCAGTGTCACAGTCAGCAAAGGTGAAGTCAATCAGATTGTTTCAAGTCTTTACACCATTTTAAATGGGAAAGTCTTTTTCTTTACAAAAAGGGTTTAGTTTGTATTTTCTTTATCTGAGTGAGAAGAAAAAAAAATGAAAATATCATTGCAAGTTATATCTGTATTTAGAAATACAAAAACAATCAAAGAACGCCATCTTCAAGCAGTCTTACTTTGAGCATACCACACGTTCTTCTATATTAAACATGAGTGAGAGGAACCTCTTGTGTGTGCATGTCTGTATACATCTATTCACATAAATACTTTAAAACATTACTGAAATTAAACATTTGAGGAGGAAATATGTCCCCACTGAAGCCAATGACTTAACACCAACCTCAACATAGCCATCCTTAGCTGTAGTTATGTCTTGAGGCCGAAACCTTTAACTTCTAACTGGAAAAGCTTAATTTGCTGCCGGTGGAACCAGTCTGTCCCCTCACAGTTTATTATGGATGGTTCCTCCCATGAAGAGCTAGAGAAACTGTAAAAGACAGGAACAGAAATCAAATTTTACATTGGTACATGGGAAATCTGGCTGGAAAAAACATTCAGGTATACTGAGATGAAAATCTGAAGATAAAACTTGGACTGAGATTATTGGAAATATAAAATTTGAATGATTCAGAAGTGAGAAATACTGACAATTATAAGAATTTCACACATTAACTTTCATTATTTCTTTAGTTATAAGTAAACAGTAAAATTACAATACAGAAATACATGCTTTTACAAGTTTATTCTTCAAAGTATATTATTTCCAATGAACTTCCCTTTCAATATTATGTTAAACATCGTATTTCCATAGGAGCCACAAAAATCGAAAAAGAGAAAATATATAGAGATGTACATACTTCTAAAATAAACATATGTTTAATTAAATTGTTATTTTGCAATGAAATCAGTTTTCTGCTGCAGAACCTTTCCTGAAAAATATATTTGTGTGGATGAATCATTTTAAGATTCAACAGTCAGTGGAAGCTGACAGAGTCTTTTCATATGAAATATGACACAACCTTATGAACATCAAAATTATATGGCAGGAACTGTTCTGTTGAGCACTACATTCACTTTCCCAGGATCAGATCAATACATTTTCTGTCAAAGAAAATAAATCTGCTAAAACAACAGGAATTTTTTTGCAAGAAAATGTTATTTTTTATACAGCTAACAGTATAATTCTACAGCAATATAGACAGACTTTTTAACATGGTTTCTGACTGAAGTAAACTGAGGAGGTACTAAACAGATTTCCTGCATATATTCAAGCATCAGATCCTTCTTGCAAAACCTTGTGGACATGCTTAACTTGAGATTATACCTCACAGAAGTGTATTTATTTCAATATTAGGTCTGTGCCCGCAAAGTGTGCACATATGTCAAACTTTTTCAAAATCGACCACTCAGGGACTTTGGTTCTGATCATACAGGCAACTGCGTAAGCTCATCCCTGTAACTGGCTAAATCCCATTTACAACATATGAAAGGGCTGTCTTCACAAACAGCTCTCAAGGTCTAGCCAAACTCTGGAAACATTCTGCCTATCCATAGCTTTTCAGGGGGGCTATAATTAAAGTCTGCCTTATTCAATCCCAGTGGATCTAGCCACAGTTGCAGAATTGTTTTTAAAGACTTTTTACATGTCAGCTGCAGCTCTTTTTGCACAACTCATGTGGAAGCTTCTGAGCAGATTTCAAAGAATGCCAAGACTTCTTTCTGTACGATATGATACAAAAAGATAAAAGAAAGGGTTGATATTTCTTTGCTTTTTCAGAAATTAGAATTATTGTTTGAAGGACCAGTCATTATTTACGCTCTTTAGTTTGATAAACCTTCACTCCCATTTTCTGGCAGTCAATATCCCACTGTATCAGTAAAAGAATTGGTGTCCTGTGTTGGATTAAGCATAATTGCATTGTATTGATGGTTGCAATGATTGTAACAGGGTGAGGAAATAAAATAAGTTGTTGAATTGGGTCTTGGGTTGAAGAATGTGTTTGAAGTGTATAAACTTGATTATTTGAGGCAGTCATTCCTGTGTGCTTAATTTAAATCCAGTAGATAGGAAATTTAAATATGGTAGGCAGGAAATTAGCATTTTCTAGGTTCTCTGTTCTTCTAAATCTTCATACAGGAAAGCTATATGGAACTGTGACACCACTCACTTCAGGCACATACATAACTCTGACAAAAGACACTCTCATCAGATTCTCTATGTAGACAGTAAGGGGAGCTGAGCAATCACCAAAAGAAATCCAGAGTGGCTCCAGGTCCAAGGGGAGCCTGTAAGTCTCTTCACCACTTACAGTAGGAGCTGAAGGACATCTAGCCTAAACTGAATCACCACCTAATTTTACTTGTTCTAGGCCTTATAATCTATTGCTTACATATTCAAAGGACCAATCACTTCACAAAGAGAGCTACAATGCAACTTAATCTCCCCATTCACAAACCCTTTGATTATGAGTCTGTACATAGGCCCAGTTAGTCATTCACAGATTCTTCTTAAAAGAAACTGTGCCCAAAGTTCTACATTTTTAATCTGAACTACAGCACATAACTGGATAACAGTGTCTTTGTTTGTCCTTCACCTCTTCCAAGAGGCTTAAGATGCCTCATGGCTGCCTCTTGTAACAGATACTCAGGGAAAGCCACGGAGTGAGGACTGAGGGAACCTTGTGAAGCAACGCCAGAAGATGGCAATAGCTGCAGTGCCAGGCACCTCAAGGGGGAGTTGCACATGAAGCCAAGGTCTGAGCTTCCAATGCCCACTGGTGGTGCTTACATGGACATTGAGGCTCTGGGAGGGTGCCTTGCCTGCTTCCTGATGAACTGTGATCAACTTACCACTTTCTGGGAGATAAGCCCAGTATGAGTATCTGCTGCTGTCCATGTCTGCATATCAGCTTGCTCCTTGCCTTGGAGTAAATTTCTCTGACAGGAAGGATCAGTTGTGGGGACCAAAAAGCTGGTTTTTGAACTTCTGCCAACACCTGAATTTTCTTCAATTTCTTAGCTACCACGCAGACTCCATGGAGGTTGGGGAAAGGTACATTCCTGTTTGCTCTCAGAGGTCATCAGGGTCCATACTTTGAGTAATGTCATAGTCATCTACAAAACCATTCTAGTGTCTGGGGGATGCAGGATATGATGGGACAGTCTCCATCCTCCACTGTCTCACACTCCTCTCCTTGGGTTATTGCAAGAAAGAGAGAAGCAAAAAACTCAATCCCTGTGCTTTGCCCCCTCTGGGGGTATCAGGAAAGCCATAATTCACCTTGGACATCTGTGGACAAGTTGCACCCATCAAGTCTGCAGTACTGTTTCATATCATCCCACACACAAATGAGGACTGGGTCTGTAGAGACAACGATCCACACCTTGAGGATTTAAGTGGTTCTGTGTTTGTTCCTGGAGTGTCAGCAACAGTGAATGCTTGTGTTCAATTTCAATTCAAGTCCTCTTCAATGATTTCTTTTTGCAGAATTGTGAAGCTTAAAATTTTCATTGTCTCCAGCCAAGAGAGACTGTAAAATGGCCTCAACAGGTGCAACAAAGAAGCACTTCAGAATCCTCTCATATCTCAACAGACACAAAGTAAATGTATTCAATAAATATTTTATTTTGACACATAGTACATATTTGCACTTTAAGAAAATACTATAGCCAAAGGGATGCTTACACAGATTTTGACCAAAAAATAGAAAAGCATAAAATTATAATTTTCCTGAACAGAAATATTTTTGTACTTAGAAGAATTTTTATGTTATTGAGTACCATTTATGTGCTCTGTACTGCTGAGAATGTACGGCCAGCCCTGGGACAAATATTTTCAGAGTCATCCAAGTCATTTGGAGATGAAGACCTACTGATTGTCAGTAGTTATTACGTGCTTTTGATGGTGTTACCTGTCTTGTGCAGTCCATAGGGCTCCCTATCTAAACCCTTGAGGTCACTGAGAGACTTTCTGTTTACTTCAAGGGCTGTGTCAGGTCTGCAAGGTGCTGTAAGCTCTCTCTACAAGGAGACAGGAACTATTCTGGAATAGCAGATTGCTTTGGACTACATGAGGTCGTTTACTGAGGATAATATCAAGTATTTTTAAGTAGCTGACACTCACTGCTAAAATGCAAACAGCTGAGGGAGTGGTACTAGGATAGTACTACTTTCCACTGAATTAAGAAGAAAAACCTACAAAGCCAACACACCACTTTGCTTCACACCACTTCAAACTGCTGCAGTCTTCACTCACACCTTATCCATGGAAACCTCAAGTAATCTTTGGCAAACCCTCAGCATCCCAACAAGATTAGCAAGGAAAAAATATCACTCACCTTGCTCTCTTCTGTCTACTCAAATTTAAAAGAATGAGGGATGCATTTTGTTATGAAACCCAGCCTTGTGGGGATTCCAAGCTGGAGGGAATGGGTGCCTGAAAATATCAGAAAACTGTGACTTAGCAAGAGAAATAGGGAGTGAGTGAAGGAGCCATTCTGTTGATTTTGGAAGTAGTTGCAAAAGTTCCCCTGACTTCAGCTGGGCATCAGCCAGGCCCATGGGGCATAAAACTCCACTCGGCATCTCTTCTAACTTCCACACACAAAACTGACAGGGGTCCTACAAACAAAATTTAATTGGCTGTGGCACTACCAAAAATTGTTTCTTTGTGATAGAGTTTACCCGTGTGCAAAAAGTCAGCACAAGCAGGACTACAAGGGACTTGGATGGTACATAAACCTTGTTTCGTTCCTCTGCATAATTGAATTTCACCCTTGGAGAATAAGCTAGGAAGTCTGCTTCTTGATGGTTAGTTTTCTGTTACAACACATGATGGATGACTGCTTTTAAAATATTTGCAAAGGCATGTATGTATTATACTAAAGAAAGGTGTTAGTTTGATAGCATTGGGGAATGAAACTTCAGACCTAGACAGAAATAAGAAATAATCCTTTAATACTTCCATAAAATCTCTGGTTGAAACAAAGACACAGCAGCATCCTATGCTTTCATCAGTCCCCAGCACTAAAACTGTTTTCTAACAGCTTTTTACAGAGCCTAATACAGAGGACAAAGATCAACAGGATGCTATTATCAAGCACCATGTGCTGTGAAAGGCTAAATGCTGAAACAGTGTGTGCTAGCATCCTTGTTGTATTATCTCTGAATCCGCGGATAGTGAGAAAATGAGGGCTTCTAAAAGAACACCTAAAGAAATTGACCTTCGTCTTATCATTATGCTAAAATACTACATCATACATAAAGGAGTCCAAAAGTGGTCTAGAACAGTTATTATATTGAAATCTTGAATACTGTAGGTTATTATTCCCCTCTTTTCTTCACACATACACACATGCCTGTTCAGCATAAAATTGGTTAGCAGGAAATACACAAAAATTCTCAAAGCACACAGAAGTTTTGCAAAAGAAATTAGTTCTGTAGTCAACATATGTATTTGGTTACTGCCACAAGGAAAGCAGGCTACCCCTACAGAGCTCTGTCCAGGGATAACAATCTGACAAAATCACACTCTGGACTTTCTTCAGTGTCATTGTAAAAGCTCTGAATAAAGCTGAAGAACAAGAGGTCAAAGCAATATTTTAAATGAGAGGTTGCATTCTAACCAAAACAGCAACAAGATTTCACGAGCTAGGCCTTTCCTTGGGAAGGTGATGAACAGTAACAGGGAAGGTAGCAACCATGCAATTTTCTAGCCAAAATCTAATACTACCCTTACAGAAAGTGCATCATTATTCATGGTAACAGGAAAAATGCCTAAAAAGTTTTTGGGCCTTTTCATTAAACCATTGTAGTTGATTATATAAAAACTACTTTTGAGGAAGTATTCTCTATCTCTTACTGGCCCTAAATCATAAAGGAGTACAAATGTAAACAAACTCATTTTTGCCTTGATTAAAAGTGCTGCAGAGGCTGTGCTCAGCATAAAGAGAGATTCTGAAATAAGAAAAGCAATAAAATAAATAAGTGGGAACAGCAATGGACAATTTCCACTGAAGTGTGAGCAGAGTAAAAAGCCAATGCAGAGAAAAGATAGGGAAGTGAAGGTGGTGAAAATACATGAAACGGAGTGTGCCCCAAATTCCTACTTGAATGTGTCTTGGAGGACAAGGGGTGTTCCAGCCTTTCCTACCGTGACGGAACAACCCAGCAGAAAACACAACATATCAACAGTCAGCAAGACTTTTTCCCTTGGGGGCCAATGCTTATGATCAGAAATCAAACCAAGTTAATACAGAGGCAACAAAAGAAGAACAACAAAAAAAACCCTAGCATAGAACTATCCACTTCAATAACAGTTTTGACATATGGTGGCCCTTGCACTCTCGTTTTCCTAAAAGATACTTTCTTATAGGATTACAGACAGACTTGGCCTAACCTGAATGTTGAAGGAGAGGGCTTATTCTCTAGCCACTCTGCTAGCAAGGGCCATGCAAGCCCACAGCCTACCAGGTATGTGCTGAACCATTTAGAGGCATTGATGTTCAAAGAAGCTCAGTGAGGCACCTGTGGAATGAGGCTTTTCCACCCAGCACTGCTTTGAGGCCATTGCTGCCAGTCCATTTGGATTGGCAATACTCCATTTGAGAATTTATTATTGTAAAACATCTCAAATTATTCAACTAGCAAATAGCTGAAGTGATTCTTGTCCTAGCTCCCAGTAGTTTTTTTCCAATCATAACTTATGTCCAGTAGTTTCAGTCCACATTTTTGTTTGCATACACCATAGCTTAATTGTGTCTTTGTTTTGTCTCTGCCCATTTCAGAAACATAAAACATTCTGGAAATGGGTCTGCCAATTAAATGTTTGAATCCTTAGGGATATACTTGATTTTAATCATGCACCTTCCTATGTTGAAAGGCACAAAATAAGAAAAAAATGCTGTATTTTGGTCACGTTCAGCCCTGTGTGCATGGGATGAACCCTCAAATGTGCTGGATGAACGTATGTTTTGTATAACTGAATTTGCCCCTGGCAATAATCTATACTCAGGCCTGCATGCTTACCCCACTTCCTTGTATTTAGGTCTTTCTGCTTGTTAACTTGTGTGTACAATGGAGTTCAGTCCAGTATTCACTCTGTAAGTGTATCAACAGGCAGGTGGAACTGTGAGGACCTTTTTGTGTTGGTGGGCATTTACTTAGGTCATTGTACCTGCTGAGAAAGTGCTTGCCAACACATATTACAGCTCCACAATCCAGCCTCACATAATCAGGTTCTGCCTGTATGAGGTTAGAGGCCTCCACAATGAAGCATTTCCATTCCCTGAAAAACAGCTGCATGTGGAATCAAGCAAGCAGATATTTTTACCCATACAATTTTCCTCTTGCCAGACAGCTGCTTGGATTTTATTTGCTTTTGGTTTGTTTGCATGTTTGTTTGTTTGTTTGTTTTTATGAGAATGTCCATAGGGAAATGTCATTTACACTTAATGTTTTTATTTACTTATTTTGACAGCAAATTAAGACAATTCCACAAAGATAAACGTTCTATTTGGTACACGTCACATAAGAAATATGAAAAATTTCTAATGAAATGTATTCATTTGAAATTGTAAGGTGAAGGGGTTCCTGTCAAGTATGATGTAAAATACTAGGAGGATTTTTCCTTAAGGAAGTAACACTTCCCACAGCAGTTAACGCTCTGTGTGGTAAGGAAAGGAAACAGAAGAGGGTGCATGGTCACAGCTTCTGCTCCACTCATCCACACACGCCTGTTTCACCTGCTTGTGTGGATACAAAGATGCTGAGATCTGAATTATACCAATGCCAGCAGAAGGGCAGAGTTTGAGGGCTGCCCTGCATTGATTGACATGAATGTGATCCTTTCCAATAACTTTGTCAGGGTTTAGTACAGCACCCTTCTTAGAAGAGGTTCACACAACATTGCTACTTTGTGTTTGAGTTTGTGAGGGCAGCCAGGGAGAGGCTTCACCTTTTTGGACAATTCAGCATCTTATTTCAGGCTTATTTGTGAAATAGTGAAAGCAAAGAGAGCATTGCATACATGCACTCAGAAGCACAATGAGAAAAATATAAATAAAAATTATCATACACTTAAAGCTATATAAGCAAATGTTACACAAACTAAATCCTTCAATTCTTTCCATTAACAAAAATTTGGTATGTAGCACTGGCTGAATGAGAAATCTCAGACCAGGTCTTCTGTCTAGCTGTTGCCATCTGTATTGCAAAATAAGAGATCCTGGCAAGTATTTATAAACTCATGATAGCAGGAGAAGAATCTGTGGTAGTGAACGAGCTCTATCACTGCTTTTTACACTGTCAGGATTTTGCTCACAAACTGTAAAGTTTTGAAGCAAGAAGTGTGTCACAACACAAAGCTCCAGCTTCACAAGAAAGACGAAGAAGCCAAAGTCACTTGCTTCTTTTGAGGGCAGGTCTTTTTGGAAGAACCAAGATCATGCACAGGCTTAAGCTTATATGCATGAACAGTTCCCTGAAAATCAACAGAATATATATAAACCTCCCTTTGCCTGGGACCTAGGTTTGAATGTAAGGAGCTCCAGTACTTTTCAAAATCAGGCTTTAATATGTGCAGAAAAAGTGGAATGGAAGCAACAGTCATCTGGAAATTTAAGAATTTAAGAATGAAGGGGAAATAATTATTAATCTGAGCACTGCTAAGCATGCATGACTTGAGCTCTTCTCAGTAGGGCTTCAACAGAGTCACAGATTTAAGGTTTCTTTATGAACACCCAGTTCATCACAGACCATAAATCTCACCATAGATCTCTGCATGCCTTCCACAAGGAAAATTTTCAATTTCAAAAAAAATGCAGACATGGCAATGTAAACCACTGATTTTTCAAATTGCTGGAAGTAAAAAAAAAAAAAAAAAAAAAAAAAAAAGAGAGAGAGAGAACAGATTGCTTGTGTTAACCTGGACTAATTTTTGTTGAAGAAAATTGGCATTGAAGGTCAGGAAAGTGCAGTAAAAATGCTATGTTTCAGGTTGGAGCATTTTTAAGATTTTTTTTTTAATTGAAATATGAAAATGATGATTTTTGAAAGAATTTGAAAATTTAAGCTTTTGCATGCAAATACAGGTACTTCTACCTCCCCTTACCTCCACAGATATAAATATAAAGCCCCAAACCAGCAACTTACAAAACTCATAATTTGAAAAGAAATGGCCTGGTATTATCAAACCAATTTTTTGCTGATGGAGTTAAAACCTAAAATATGGATCAGCTCCACCACTTAACCTTTTACAAAATTATAAGAAGACACAGGATTACAACCAGTGAAGGATGTAACTTCTAGTGTTACAGAGATTTCAACACAAACAAGTGCTTAAGCTAGACCTGCAGACAATCAGAACAAGGGAAATGTGGAAACACCCACCACGGGTGTTTGAGGGCTAAACCAAGTAGGGCTGGCAGACAAGACAGTGTGGAATTTGCCTGCTTTCTAGAGCAAAGTATCTTCCTTGCTGCAGCACTTGGCAATGGGGAAAGCCACGAGAACCTGCTGACTTCAGGGAAAAGCCCCATTAAGAAGGCACGCAGGAAGGCACACCATATATTTTCAAAAGAGCTAGTTCTTAAAGGCTGGCCTGCCAACGATTCTCATGTTGGAACAGGGAGGAGCAGGATAAAGTGCCCTTCTTAAGTTTTGCCTTCTTCTCCATTTGAACCTAGTGGGACAGAAACAATGCAATGTTCTGATTTAATTTCCTCTCATGAGGCCTCTCACCTGGATGCATTGAAGCAGTGCACAGCCTTGCTCCTGCAAGAATATTTATAGTAGGTGTCACTAGTCCAAGACATGAATTTTTATTCCTTCCTTTTCTTTTTTTTTTCCTCCTAGAGGGCCTCAAGATCCATCCAGTTTTGCTCCCCACCCTACATCTTTCTTTAAAGCTGAAAATCTTAATTCCAAAAGCAACACTTCCAAAAGGAAATGCTAGATGTGGTTCCCTGTTTTTGTGTTACGCTAGATTGCTTTTTTCTCTTTGACAGGAGCTGAGCCAGGACTTCTACACACTGTCTTCACTGTGTCACATAGCCACCACCTGAAGAAATAAAATTTTGGTCTCCACCTCTCTGAAGCCTCTCCCTTGCAGAGATGAACAAGATCCTAATGCTACATCTGCAGTGCTCTGTATTTCCCTAGATATAACAAGTTAAGAGTCAAATACCTCATCTTTGAGTAGTACAATGACTAATGCATGCTCTTGTTATTCAGAGTCAAATGGTCACTGGCTTTGTTTACTTTACAAATGGTAGCAACACTGTGTGGCTAAAGCAGCGTGTAGTGGTCTCAGAATGAACATAACTCCAGGCACGGCAGTGGGGCAGTGAGACAGCCATCTGGGAAGCTCACCAGGCTGCAAGGATGCATGCTCAGACCTAATGGGTGCTGCTCTTTCACTTGAGTCACTGCAGGCACTTGCCACTTGTCCAGCACAGACTCAACAACATCCTCTTCAGCTAAGCAGTGGCCCTACCAGGCTGAGAACTTTTTGCTCCTTGATTGTCTTCATTATTCTAGACAGAAGTAAATACATGTTTGTGAGGTAACTTTGTAGTCTCTGGTAGTACACTGGAGATTGAAGAAAGACACTAGAACAGAGCTGTAGTTTCTTTAAAGCACCATGAACATTTATAGAAAAGGAATAACAAGCAAAAAAAAATAAATGCTTTAATAATACCAGAAACAAGAGATAGGAAAAAGAGACCCTTGGGTGGAAGAGGAAGAAACCTTCTTGATAGCACTAAAATGTAATAAGGGGCAAACAATCTAAAATTGAAACATGAGTTCCAATTACATTTTATGCTCAAAGCAGTTAAATATTATTGCCGTTTACATGACAATTAAAGCAGAATTGTAAAAATTGGAAGTGTGGCATTGAGGGAAAGCTGCTATGCTTTGGCCCAGCTTTTAACAGGGACTTTGTTATTAAGTGAAGGAATCCTAAGTTACTGGATGTGAATGACAGACCCACTGCTTTCATGTGGCATTGGTTATGGAAACTGATTTGCTTGCACTAGACTAACTCAAAGGGCTACAAAACATCAGGCAAGCAGGTCTGACCTGAGTTACATATTTTGTGTACTGCAGTATACTTGAATAAGGACAAGGAAAATCTACTGAGTTTAGAGATTAGCAGACAATTGCTTCACTATTCTCGACATTGTATACTTCAAGTACACTAGCATGGTTAGTTAATATATATTAGTTTAACATATACCTAAATGTCTTGCAGGGTCAGATGGAATTTTTTACAGAGATGATAGACTCAAGTGGATGTGGATGTTCCGGCTAACCTATTACTCATTCCTTCTGAAACAGGAAAAAATGGTAAATGGTTCCTCAAGGTGTAGTTATATTTTTCTGGAAAAGGAAGGCACTAAAAAGAAAGAGAAATCTCAGAGCAGCAGATAAAGAAATGGATGGAGCAATGCACTGGAATTTAGAAGCTCAGATTTGATTTTTGACTTTGCTGCCTCCATACTGTGAGACTTCTGGCAGGTCATTTCACCTGTCTGTTCCCCTTCCTACTCTCGCGTCTAACTTGTCAAAGAAAAGTGGTAGCAGCTTAGGCCCGAGTTTGCTTGTAGGATCTAATGCTCTTAATGTCTGGTTCTGTTAAAGGGCTGCAGTTACTAATGCTCCTCTAGTGAAAAAGAGGCATGGAAAAAAAAAAGAAAAACAAACCAGTTGATAGGAGACAGTAGGAATTAGATTATTAGATGCACTAGCATAGGAAAAAAACCACTCAGAAGCAGAATCTCAAAATTATGAAGAAAATACCCTGATTATTTTAATGTTGTGAAAGTACAGGAGTAAGGAATAGGAACAAAGAAATATAGTCAGAGTATAACTGTGCCCTCCTACAGAGAAACCAACAGAACAAGTTGGCCCTTTCTTTGACTTCTACAAACTTCTGTTGAGTTCTCAAGAAACTGAAAGTGGAGCTGAGGTGGGAACAATAACTTCCTAGAAGTGTGCTTCTTGAAGAATGGCTGTCCTGCACTGATCCTGTGGCTCTGCTCCTACTCTGCAGCGAATATTCTGCAGCTTTAGTCCAGCTAAAATGCCTCCTCCCTTCACCGCTTGCACATAAATTGCTATTAATGTTACCATGTTATACAAGTGCATTGGGGAGGAAAATAGGCCCACTAATGCATTGTCCTGCTCCAGTGTTTTTTAACCTGGAGGATGCCACGCTATTCCATGGACCCTGGGTGGGCGCAGGCCACAGGAAAAAAGCAACAGAGGTGGGACATGCTCCATAAGGCTGCATCTGCCTTACCCTTTCTTCCCCACGCTTCTCCCCAGGCTGTGTGCAAAGCTTAACGCAGATAAAGCATATGCTCCCAGAGTTGCCTTATGGCCTTCCTTCCCTGCTCACATGACAACCGTCACTTGTAGTCAGCCATGGTAGCAGCTCAAAGGGATCCAGGGCCTGCAGGCTCGGGCTGCAGCTGGCTAGTCCAAGATTCCTTTTTATTCTAAGAATACGTTTACAATGGCCATGGAACACGTGTCTACCTCAGCCCGGAAGAGCTACCAGTGGACAGGTCAGTTCCACAGGCAGCAGGTAGCTTCTGCCCTGGGCAGGAGGAGAAGAGAAGATGATAAGCAAGGATCCAACTCAGTCCTCTCCCCAGCACTACTGAGCTCCATGGCAGGCCACAAAGGAAGGGAGTTTAAAAAAACCCAAAAAACCCCATTACTATTATTTATATCAATGCTACTATTTTTCCTGTTATTATTAAATAAGAACAAAGTGAATGGAAATATTTTTTCTCTCTCGACAAGAGCAGAGACACATGGCTGCTGATGTCTTTTATGTTGTGCCATGGATTAATTAGGAGGGGACATGCAGTTAAGAGGGAGATACTCTGCCGCCAGCTGAGCGCAAAGCAGGAAAACCCAGATGAACTCACACAAATGCCACGGACATGCAACCTGGAAGCCCCAAATCCTGCTGCGCACACAACTGAGCAAACACTTTATCTGAGCTGAACTGCACCAACCTCAGCGCAGGCTGGCTGTGCACAGCAGCCCACATGAGCCGGCCACAAGGTAGGGTCAGGGCATCACTCTCAAAAACCAACACCAGTTAGACACAAGTGACAGAAAGGCCCCATCTTACAACACAAGTCTTTGCAGAAAGGTCCAGAAATGCAACTTGTGTGAAGTTCTAAAATAATAATGAGCAAGCAACTTGAAAAATTTCAGCACTTGCTGTCTTGCTGTCCCTTGAAAAATTCCTCACAGAGACTTGCTAACACCTTGAAACTCTTAATAACAGTGGCTGATGAAAGCCAGCATAAAAAGAGATTAATTTGCTCGAAATCATGTGCAGAAAAATGGAAACCCAGAAATATTTACTGTCCTCTCCCTCTCCCCTTCATAACCTCTGTGTTTGCAAAAGGTCCTGGATTGACAACCCAATAAAATACAGTTCTGTCTTTCACTATGGACAGAATAAATCAAAGGCAGTGGCAATGCAAAGCATTCTATTTTCTGAACATACCAGCATACCTCAGCTTACTCATCTCTCTTACAGGGTGAAAAAAATCCTTGTGCTTCTACAGACCTAATAGGTGGCCTGCCTTGCAACTAACTCACAAGCCATTGGTAACTGTATGAAGCAGACACAAAACACAATTGTTCTACTTAGGAGCACTGTATATCCATTTTGTACAGCTGTAAAAAACTACATTATATGCAAGGTGCTCTTATCTTGGCCTCTTTTCTGAAATGGCTAGCAAAGGTATCAAGTGTAATAGAGAGATCTGTTAACAACAAAATGAAACAACCTTTAAAATGAAGTTCATGTATACTATCAAGTGCCAACATCACTTATATTGCTCTGTAATTACCTGCTTTGACAGGATTTTAGCAATGAAGAGGTAAGAGAGGCTCCATGGTGTGGTGTTATTAATATGGGTAAAAGAATCCAGGAAACAAGGCACTAATAGCACTAACAATGACAAGCAAGAAACTATACCATGTAAGTTTTAACTGTCTGGATTAGGCCTCTTACCAGCAACTGTTCATGCATACTGAAAAGATGCTGCTTACCCACTGCTGCAAAGCACTTCACAATCTGGAAATGATAGGAGGAAGCTCTGCCTAAAAATTAGGCCAACCTTTTCATATGTGAGTAATGAAATGTGTGAGCCTTCACTTGCCAGTGTCCCAGCCTCTGACACCTGACGTGCACCTGACTTCCAGTGGATGGATGGTCAGCTCTGCCTTCTTAGCTATGAAAATGAAATACTGAAGTAGAATGCATTAATTACAAGAATGTGTTTATGCTGTTATTTTTATGTTTTTCAGACACTGACAAACCCACCCCTGCTTACAACAAGCAAGAGGGTGGGGCATTTACAATACTTCTGTCACATCTTAAGAAAAAATGTGCAGGCTAATTTAAAATGCTTTCTGAGAAACATGGATACAATTTAGTTTTCTAATATGAGCTTGTACTTTACTGCACGGTATTATTCAGACATAAGAAATATTATTTTACGGTTATTTAACATAATTCTGCAATACTGAGAAAAGGGGTTGGGGAATGACAAAAGAGTAGACATGCCATGCAAAGATACTGAAATTAACCATATTACACTGGGAAAAAAGCTCAGGACTGAGATCATATGGAATAAACTCTGCAACACCCTTGGATATGTAAAGCCATCATGAAACACAAACATTGCTCTCCTATTGAAAAAAAAAAACAACCCGAGTATATTTCCATTGTTATTATAACTATTATTCCTTAGGAATTTTTTTTTAATATGACAATTGCTGACTTCCAGTCAGCATCCCACCTAGAGACAGAGCCACACAAAAAACTAATTCTTCCTAACTCCAAGAATAAATGCCTTCTGCTTAAAAACCACGAAGGTCTCATGTTGCATATATTCAAGCCCCCGTGAACATTAATACACAGGGTCAGTGTACACAGTATGTTTCCACACTGTGTTTGATTTCTATAGTGGAAGGGAGCTTCTCCCAAAAAGTTAGACTACATTTCCAACACCCGTCAGCACAATCGCCACGCAGCCATGCAAAAGCTGCTGGCCTCACACTGTCGCTTTGTGCGTATCAGCCCGTGAGCCAGAGAAATTCTCAAATGAATTTCATATCCATGTGTTTGGTACGGCCCGCGAGGTGCAGGGCAGAGGACCGGGCAGGACACGGAGCGTGGCGCGGACCCCCAGCGTTATACTCGGCTAGTTCTGCCAGCAGAGCGGTCTCTTATGGGAAGCCGATGTGATGCCGGCCGTGCTGTCGATGCTGGCCCGGTGAGGGCCTCTCCGCCACGCCTGGGCGAGGATTCCAACGGCAGGAGGCACCGCCCGGAGCTCTGCCGCATCCCCGCGCGGCGCCACTGCCTGAAGCCCCCTGGTCGGCTCGGGGGGCAGCGCCG